>JARBWK010000009.1:53044724-53589724 GCA_030556195.1 Anolis apletophallus | reverse complement strand
AGAGATGAAAGAGCTAAATAAGAGAAAAATGCATACTAAAAACGCTGTTGGCCCTGATCTTGTTCTTTCCCTTCAGTTTGTTGTTGCCCCTCCCTCCTGACATGTCATGAAGGTTGATAATAATTAAGCTGGGGGGCTGGCCACCAAAATCTAGGCTGGAAAAAGAATGTGGTGAAAAGCCAAACTAAGAAGCGGCCTGTCAAATCTTGTGTGTACTGAGGGTCTGTATCAGGATGAAACAGACTATGTTCTGACATGGGCAGTTCCTCTGCCTACTTTTGAAAAGGGTAGAGGATCTCAGCCAAGCATGGTGGTGGATGGCCATTGTGGCAGCAAACATCTTGTGTGCTGCATCAGTGCTGTGCTTAGCCATATCTTTCTGGTGAGAGCTTCCTGACAGAAAGCCCTTGGAATCTATTGATGTTGTAGGAGAAGGAGATCCAAATAAGGTGTTAAGTTATCCCATAAGAGAACCTGATAGGCTGCCATACAAGCATGGTAATGAATCATGCAAGTGAGCAGGCCAGCAGAGGTGTGGATCTTCTTACCACAGTGGACTGGTTTGAGGTTTCTTAGCTTTCTTGGATTGAACGACTTTGACCACAATAAAGTTCAGTTTAGTAGGCTTAACTAAGCACTCTGCTGAAGAGCTGTCTATGCAGTAAAGTGCATTTACAAACTGAGAAATCCTAGCCTCAGAAGAAGGAGCTGCTTTTTGGGGTGGTTTTTTTGCAAGCTTAAGCAAGTATGGAAGTGCTGGGAGAACTGTACTTGGAGCTTGTTTCTGCAGTTGCTCAACCAAGAAAAGCAGATCCTCTACTGGTGTATCAAAAGAAGATATGGAAGGCAACTGAAGGGAATGAGCCAGATGAGCAATCAGGGAGGAACAATAAGATGATTCACCCCCTAGGGAAGCTGCGATGGAAAAATCCTCCTTGAGAGTAGGAGAAATCTGCTCCTCATAGGAGTCAGAATCTACATCAGACTCATTGACTGGTTGCAGCTGAGAGGAAGCACCAAAATGAGCTTAAGGAAAAGTCTTATTAAACCCCTGAAAACCAAAAGAAGGGACTCCAAATCCTTGAGAATGAAAGGAGGGCGCAGATAGTGCCTATTCAAAATAGTACCAACCCACCTGTTGAAGCTTGGGCCAAGTGGCAGATGGGGCCCAAAAGACACAGTACTTACATTCTGAGCTGTCACTGAAGCTCCCAGGTGGTAAGATGCAGAGGGAGGATGTTAGCCCGAAGGCCCCTCTAAGGATTTATACTCCGTGGGCTGAGCCACAAAGCCTTGGCTAGCCATCTCTCACACAGGTGACGTGGTTGCCTTGAGCCTCCCCTCTCCTGAGGGGGGCAAAAGCATGGCAGGGATCGCTGCAGCGTCCACTGCCTGCTGGGGTAAATGGGGCAGGGAAAGCATGGGCAGTGTGAGCAAGCTATCCTCCAAAGATAGAAACAGCTGAGAGGCTAGGCTGCAACCTAAAACAGAGTTACTGGCACCAAGCCGTAGTGGCATTTTGCTGCAGTGGCGTTTCGCTGGCACAAACTCGAGCACTTCCTGGTTCTGCAAAGGGGTGGTAGGCAGGGCCGGCCCCTCCCATTCCGCCAACTATGCGGCCGCGTAGGGGCGGCGGGACCTGGGAGGGGCATTGCCACCTGGGAGGGCGCCGCCGCGCCGCCGCCACACCGGCCGCCCGCCGCTGCGCCTCCGCAGCCAGCTGCGCCACTGGGTGGAGGTGTGCTCGGGAGCTAGTGCTGCTCGTGCTGCGCCTCCGCCGCTGCCGGCGTGCGCACCGCCGCGCAGGACGCCCGCACGCAGCCGCGCGGGACACCATTGTGCGGGACGCACTCGCACGGCTATGCGGGACGCCACCGCGCGTGTGCGCCACTCGTGAGGGCGTCCAGGAGCCACCGGGGGGGGGCAAAATAAGGTTTGCGTACCCCCCCGGGAGGGGTAAGGCCACCCTTGGCGGTAGGCTGTTTAAAAGTCTTTTTCCCTCCCGCTTTCTGAGCGAGGGGAACAGAAGAAAAAGATGCTAAGTTACTGCCCATTGCCAAAGAAGCCTGCGCATCAGAGGATGCGGCTCCTTGGTAGGAGGGAGTGGGTTTGTTCTCCCACTGGCAAGAAACATAAAGTGGGTGGAAGTCACCCTGGAACAACTTCCCCCCATAGGCCATACATTTCAAAGTTGAAGTGCCATACTGGCCTGAGTAGAATAAACAAAGGTCCCAGAACATAAGGTGGAATTGCAGTCTGTTAGAGTATTCAAACTGGAGTCCCTGAGTCAAACCAACAGTTGTTTTAGAAAAGTAGAGAACATTTGTTGATTTTATGGACAAAAGGAACTAAGGCCCCAAGGCCCGCTGCCTGGCTTTATTACTGAAGTAGATGGGCGGGGTTGGAGTCCCTGATTTGGCAAAAGCTTTTCAATAAGGATCCAAATCAGCTGCATGGACGCAGGAAACACCACAGGTGTGAATTTCACAGTGACCACAGTGAAGAACTAGTATTTTCAAGTCTTTAAATGGTAAAATACTAATAAAGCCGTATGCCTAAAATATATAGGGTCAGCCCTACAGTAACTTTAATTGTTTTTGCAAAGAAAACCTTAGACAACCAACATGAACTCATGAACTCCAAAAGGCCAAAGGAACTGCTTCATAACCTCTGCTCTGAAACCATTTTATTGGCAGTAATTACCTAATAGATTCATGACAACGAAACTGTAAACAGTATATGCAGGCCACATGTAATGTTTTGATAGGGACAGCCCTCAAGTAGAGTTTATTTGAATGCAATGAAGATACAGTACCACCCCCCCCCCCTATTAATCTGTGGAGGTTGGGTTTGTTTATTTGTTTTTGCTGCCAGGAATTGGAGATGTACTGAGGGAGTTTCTGCTTCAAGTGTGTAGTAACTCTGTGGGCCTTGGGAACTAAACAATATGATTACATGACACAACACAAGGTTATGTGGCATGCATGTGATGAAGTAGACTACAATTCTCAAAAAGTCTATGCTAGAAATATCTTTTTTTCAATTTCAAAGGCGCTAAGGATTCCTTTATATCATTGATTGGAGGGGAGGACTGCTTTTGCTATTATACTCCAGGCACTGAAATATCTCTAGCTGCCCTTGATTTGGTCCTTGAATTTAGCATCTTAGTCCTCGTACTGTTGCAGAAACCATAACTGTTAAACAAAAGGCAATTACTGTCTTTACTCAAAAATTGCTAAATTATACAATATCCTAATCTTTTATGGAAGCATGAATATACTTATAATAAGCATGCTGGCTATCAACAGAAATTGTTCAAAAAGTGTTTTAATATATCTATATCTACAATAAAAAACACATCACCTCTCTACACAGAGATATCAAAATTGAAAAAGATGTGAACAATGTTATGTGGGCTTTGCAGTGAAAGGTGAATTTAAGAGAATTATATGATGATTTATTTGAAATAGTAGCATTCATATAGGAAAACATGTCTTCTCCTGAGAAATCGCAGTGCTCCTCCATCTCCTGGGTTTGCCAATGTTTCAATTTTACATCATTTTCCTATAAATATACAACAATGGTTTTCAGTTGAATATTTGCACTTGGGCTTAGAAGTAAATATACTCCCTGAATATCACATCGTATTTTTATCCAGGAGGACAACCCCCCCCCCCCCAAAAAAAAACCCAACCCCAACCCCAAAAAAGACTTATGGTGTCTCATTCCATTATTGTCTCTTATCTCAGATCCTGTGAAACTCTTGTCAGAGACACCCACAGTCTCTATTTTATTAGCTAGGGGAAATGCTGCAAATATTTTCTGCTTCCTTGATTGTATTTCTACATGGCTTTTTGTGTGTGCCAAGAAATCAAACTTTTGTTTATCTAAAATATTTACCTACTGCATGCAAAATGTGTCTTCTGCCAATGAGATAGGAACCTACCCTAAAGCTGGATACTGAAAGAGGTTTACCCAGTTATCTCCTGGGATGCTTGGGTAAAGTTTCTTTAAGGGACTTAGGGCGTCATGGCACTAAAGCCAATTAATAGTTTTGAAGCATTTTGAACACACAATACTCAGTAGACCAGGAAATATAAACAATGACTAGAAAGAAAAAGGGGAAAAGGAGAAAAATATTTATCAAAGGATAGGTAATAAAAGAAAATATTTCAGGAAGACATTTTTAGAATAAGTTTTAAAGCATCAATTCCTTAAATACACATTTACATTTAGTATACAATTATATAATGCAATACGATTACCCTTCCGTATCCATAGATTCTGCATTCACAGATTCAATAATAAATAAATAAAACTTTATTTGTATCCCAGCACCGGCTCACAGAAAGCACTCAATCATGCAACAAAATACAAATACAACAAAATTCAACAAAATTAATAGCAATAAAATTGACCCAATTATCCTTAAATCAGCAATAAAACCCCTATTAATTTTAAAGATAACATAAAATCCATCAATCTGCAAAAAATAGCAGCTGTATACAATATCAGTCCCCATAAAGTGCAGAAATGAATTAACTCACTAAGTCCTCAAATATAGTGATTAAGGCCACAATCCCTAAACATGGTCAAAAGGTTGTTTAAAAAGCTATGTTTTCAGGTATTTCTGGAAAACTTGGAGAGTGGGGGCTACCCTAATCTCTTTAGAGAGGGCATTCCAATGCTGGGGAGCCACCACCGAGAAGGCTCTCTCACTCTCTCTTCTCCACAACTGCATTTAAGATGGAGGTGGGATCGAGAGGAGGACCTCCCCGGCAGATCTTAGGCCCGCTCCGGTTCATAGAAGGAGATGTGGTGGAAATATAGTATACGGGAAAAAATTGGCAAACATGGAGAAGATAATAAATAATATTAAAGAAAAAGACATAATAGTTAGTGAATGGAAGAGGAAAGAGGAAACAGAATTTAAGGAACCCTTTAAAGAAACAATAAAAGTGTGGAAAAAAGAAAGAAGTTAAATCTAGGCACTGAGAATAAGAGGGCAACAATATGACAAATTAATTATAATAATGAAATTATAGGCAGAACATTGAGAATTGAAAGTAGAGGGGAAAGGTTAGTGGAGGATTTGTATACAGAGAAAGGAAACTCTGTAGAACAAAAATTAATTCAGGATTGGATAGGGTCAGGGAACCGGATTCAAAGTTGGGCTATAACTGGGCTGCCCAACTGGCGGCCCGGGGGGTGGTGGTGGTCGTATACGGCCCCCAGCCCCTTCCCTACGGCCCCCGCCTACCCTGCAAAATTTAATATTTTTTAAAATATTTTTTTAAAAAAAATCGATCTCTGGGGGGCGGAGCTGGGTGATGCCAGGCGTGGCGCCGACGCCGAGCCTGACGTCACCCAGCCCCACCTGCTCCCTTCCTCCTCCTCCGTCCCACCTCTCCCCCCGGCGCACCAATTGGGAACAGAGGCGGAGGCGTACCTGAATACGAAGAAGGCAAGCACTTCCCTTCCTCCTCTTTAGGCACACCTTCTCCATTCTGCCTCTCCTCCCGGTGCCCTGATCGGTGCGCCGGTGGGAGAGGCAGAACAGAGGAGGCGGCGTGCCTAAATAGGAAGAAGGCAAGCGCTTCTCTTCCTCCCTCTTTAGGCACGCCTTCTCCGCGCTTCCCTTCCTCCTTTAGGCACGCCTTCTCGCCCTGATCGATGCGGGTGGGAGTGGGAGGCAGAACAGAGGAGGAGGCGTGCCTGAATAGGAAGAAGGCAAGCGCTTCCCTCCTTCCTATTTAGGCACGCCTCCTCCTCTGTTCTGCCTCTCCCACCAGCGCACCGATCAGGGCAGAACAGAGGAGGAGGCTGGCGTGACACTTTAGGAGGGAGGGCAAAGCCATGGAGGGCTCCCCTTGGCTTTGTCCTCCCTCCTAAAGGGTCACGCCAGCCTCAGAAGCGAAATCGCCGCTTCTGAGGCTGGTGTGACACTTTAGGAGGAGAATCTGGGGGTGTGGCCGGGGTCGGAGTGGTGCGGAGCAGCCCCCCAGGTCATCAGTGACTGGGAGTCCGGCCCTAGGTCCGGTAGAAGTTGGGTTGTCTAGACAGGAAATGTTTAGATGGAGGGTAAAAATTAGAGAACAGGATAGTCCATTTGAGAAGGTGATTATGAAATGTTTGAGAGAGGAGAAGAAAGTGGCAGGAGATCTGTACATAACAGTAAAAGAAGAAATAGAGGAAATTTTCCAAACAGGGAGAATGGACATGGAAATTGAGAGGGAAGACATCCAAAGGGAAATAAGTAATAGGGCAAAAGAACAGTACAATGTATTAAAGGAAGCAAGAAGGAAACTGTTACAAAAATGGTACATTACTCCTGGAAACTTTCACGTTTTTTACCAGGGATAAAGGACAGGTGTTGGCATGGTTGTGAACAAAGAGGGGTATTTAATCATATGATATGGGAATGTGATCGAGTGCAAGAATACTAGAAAAAGATTGAAGAAGTCAACAGAATGTTAAATTTACAAATAGTAATAGTTAATAGAAATGTACTACATGCGTGGATAACAGAAGTGAATAATATACAAAAAGAAAAATTAGTTGTCAAATTAATACCGTGTGCACAAATTATTTTAGTAAGGGGTTAGAAAGATAAAACAAAATGGACATTGACTAATTGGTATAAGTATATAGTTATTGTGTTAAATGTGGAAATAATAAATTGCAAATGGAATAATATAGATAAAATTGAAAAGGTTACAAGAACTAAGAGGATGTGGGAACTAGTTTGGAATCATTTAGAGAATGTGCTAAGATATGGAGTAGAAAAATTAAGACTGAGATGGATATTTCAAATGTAACTTCTGTAGTTTGCTGTATAAATTGAGGGGAGGGTGAGAGTGGGATAAAACAATAAAACAACAATAAAAATAGAAGGAGATGCGGTCTCAAAGATAGATTGGACCCAAACCATCCATGCTTGAATGTATTTTTTTTCCAAAACTCCCACCAGTAAACACTGATTTTATAATTTTATATATGATATGCCATTTTATTACACCCATGTATAGAATGGGACTTGGGCATCCAAAGATTTTGGTGTAGAGAGTTAAATTAATGAATTAAATGAAATACAGATACATGTAATGAGAACATTAATAGAGTTACCTTATGAAACATAATGTGTGAAAACAACTTTAGGGCATCTATATGTATCACTGTATCCTATATTACTTGTAAACATTCTTTTAAGGCAGTGTTTCCCAACCAGTGTGCCGGGGCACACTAGTGTGCCGTGAGCGATCATGAGGTGTGCCGTGGGAAATTGGAACCTCCAATACCCTTACTTATTAAAGGAGCACCGCTACGTCACAGTACAAAATGCACAATTAATCATACATAATCATATGCAAAGAAACACATTCAAAGTACCCAATCCTGCTGGAGAAAATCAAAAGTCTTACATAAGGTAGTTCAGCATGGTCGCCACAGAGAGCGGAGGAGTTGCGAACCAGGAAGTAGCGAGTTCACGGAGCGCTCATCTACGGAAAACTCGCGATATTTGATGAAATCATGGAAGTGAGTGCAAAAAACAAAGTGTATCCTCACGATGTTATCCAATGTCAGTTCCGGGATCCACACAATAACACAGTCAGTTTACGGACAATTTAAAGAAGCAGCACCATAATCATAGCGACAAGGGAGAAAATCACGTAATCACATATATTCAAACAGCCAGAGGCTGAAGATAGATGTGGCGATGGAATCAAAAGCTGGCATGGGCAAACTTGGACCTTCCAGGTGTTTTGGACTCCAACTCCCACCATTCCTAGCAGCCTCAGGCCCTTTTCTTTTTCCCCCTCAGCCACTTAAGCAGGAAAGGGCCTCAGGCTGTTAGGAATGGTGGGAGTTGAAGTCCAAAGCACCCAGAGGGCCAAAGTTTTCCCATGACTGACGGCTGTTGAGCAAGACCTTCGTGTGTGTCTTTCTGCCATTACTGCCAGGATATCTATGTTGTGTTCATCGAAACAGGCCCGGGGTTCACACTGAGTGTATAAATACATTAAAAAAACATATTAACTATATGTATTACTGTGTTGGAGTGTCATTTTGTGTCATTTTGGTTGGTGGTGTGCCCCAGGATTTTGTAAATGTAAAAAATGTGCTGCGGCTCAAAAAAGGTTGGGAAACACTGTTTTAAGGGATAGTTTTGTGCATTTTGAGGGCATTTTGACAAAAACCTCCCAAATTTAATGCCATGTTCTTTTAAACAATCATGCTGTCTGAAAGAAGAAGATTCTGGATGGATGGGGAGAATCACATGCATAGATTAATATAATAAGTTATTAGAAATCATGCTTTAGAACAGCCCAGGACTTTCCAGATACATTAGGCTATAAAGCTCATCATCCCCTGCCAGCAAGTAGACTTTGGGATTTGTACATATCCATAAGACACCTGGGTAGAGAAGTAACCTAAAGCCTCCTTCAAGATGATAAGAAATGAGCAAAATGTGCCATCTGTGGGAAACCAAAGTGCCATTTTCTCTGCCAATTCCTTGGTTCCTAATGTTAATGTTAACATAAAGAGCTATTTAATGGTTGGAGAAAATTCTCCCATCCAACATTAAGCATAAAATAATTATTCCCATCCAAACTTAAGCATAAACAAATTAGTTCACCCATGGCTAATTAAATGTGTTATAAGCCTTTTCTACTGACAGTCCAATCCCTCACACGTGAGCTTGCATTTCTGCCCCATGACACTTCACAGGCTGCCACAGGCACAGGGAAGGAGATAAAATGATGAACACATTGACCTTGTGTCACTTTAAGCAGGCATTTCTGCAAAGAGTGAGAAACAGTGTACAACTGTCATAAGCCCTAGCCAGCATAATCAATGGTGAGGGGGTATGGACATTCAATTCCAAAAACATCTGGAAAAACACTACTGTCCACTAATACATGGTAGTCTGGGTGTAGCTGCACTTTTAAAATCATGAATACTTTGACCTTGGGGCTACATTTTTCTTTTGCAATTTATAACAACAACCCCCAAAAATACATATTTGGATATATTGTACTATTACACTGAAGAACGTCATTAATAGATAGTACCAAAATGATGGTACTAAGAAGTCAATATGCCATGTGCTTCCATATCCAAGGCCAGTCGAATCAAGGGTAATTTAGAAATTTGCTCTTTAAATATGTCCAGATTTCTAAAGTGTATATGGGAAGCTTTGCGGGAGAGGGCATTGTCAGAAGTATAACCCTGTATCCATATGGGATATATTCCCAGACTTTATGTGGATATAGAAAATTATGGATAATAGTGAACGCTATTGAAATGATGTACTTCTGGCCCAAGAACAACATGAAGTACAGCTGGAGGAACTAGAAAATATGTAAAGATTACATTTTTTGACAGTGAATAAATGAAACTGTGGATACCTGTCCCTAGGATACAAAGGTTTTACTCTGGTAATAATGATGATGATGATGATGTTGCAATCCCAAGCAACAGTAGAATTGAAGAGAAACAACTGGAAAAGCTAGCACGATGTGAGGATTTAAATAACTAACTGCAAAGACTGCACAAGGCAGTCAAGGTGGTCCCAGTGGTGATCGGCACACTGGGTCCAGTGCCTAAAGACCTTGGCCTGCACTTAAACACAATCAGCGCTGACAAAATTACCATCTGTCAGCTGCAAAAGGCCACTCTACTGGGATCTGCAGGCATTATTCACAGATATATTACATAGTCCTAGACACTTGTGAAGGGTCCGATATGTGATCCAATATAACAGCCAGCATAGTGATCTTGTTTGCTGTGTACTAATCTTGTTGTGTTTCAAATATTATTATTAATAATAAATAATAATAATAATATCAACTTTATTCTTATACCCTGCCACCATCTCCCTGAAGGGACACAGGGCGACTTACATGAGACCAAATGTCCATAAGACAATAAATAAAACAATCCATTAAAACAAAATCACAATTAAAATAAAAACATAGTCAGATAGAACATTTGTCGAGTTAAAAACAAAGTTAAATCGACATAAAAGTGTAAAACATTAGCATTAAAACTCCATCCAATCAATGCTCAAAATCCAAGAACCATGGATATTAAAATGGGTATGACCAGGATATCAAAAAGGGCTGGGCATGGGAAAGTGCAAACAGCAAACTATAGGGCGGAGGAATAGGGTGGGATAAAGGGAGCAGAGTTCTATCTGGCAAACTAGGGACTGGGTATTTATAAATGGGCTAATCATTCTTGAATACTTGCTGAAACATCCAGGTTTTCGGCTCCCTGTCAAAGGTGTACAATGTGAGAGCTTGCCTAATCTCCCTAGGGAGGGAGTTCCAAAGTTGGGGGGCCACCACTGAGAAAGCCCTCTCCCTTGTTCCCAACAGCTGTGCTTGTGACTGTGATGGTAGCAAGAGAAGGGCCTTCCCAGTGGACCTTAGAGCCTGGGCCGGTTCATAGGGGGAGATGCAGTCACAAATAGGCAGGGCCCGAACTGTTTAGGGCTTTGTAGGTGATGACTTGCACTTTGAATTGGGACCGGAAGCTGATTGGCAGCTTAATAGAGGTGTTGTGTACTCTCTATAATTAGCTCCAGTTATTGACAGGTATAGAAGGATTTAGCAGCACACCATAGGATCCTGACCAATATTATTATAAAGGCTGACCAAGGGAATAAAATTCACATGTAAAGTTTTATTTCTAGAATCTAATCTGTTTTAGACTGATAATGCACATCTAGCTATCCTAAATTCTTATGCCTGTTAACTTACTCCCCAAAGCAGCTATGTTATCTCTGACCTAACATAATATGAATTGATTCCATTGCAAGGAATAGGTGCCTTGGAGACAAAATGCTGTAATCTCTTACATGGGAATGAAGCAATTACAACATGTCAGTCACTGCGGATTTAATACGTAGGTAGCCCTGACATGATAGTGGCAGTGAAAGAGAAATAAGCCAAATGTCAACATCCCATATCTTGAAAATACAGCCAACTTTAGTGTGTCAAGACACTGTCTGAAGAAAAATGTAGAGGATATCAAGTTGGAGAAAACAAAATCAAGTTTGGAATGTTACGTAAAACCCTCTAAAAATGAAGTGGAAGAGGAATAGGAAATACACAGAGAATTTTCACAGTCCCAGTGGAATAGATGTAAGCATACCAAACAGGCATCTGCCTCCATGAAACTATCAATCACTGTTTCAATGTTTACCAGAAATGACCAATGCTTGAAATACGCCCCATCCACCAGTCCACCTTGAATTACTAATATTTGCCTGAGAGTTTGTAATTCAAACACATATGATCTATACCAGTATTTTCTAACAAATATGAACTAGATTTGCTACTAGCAGGCCTGTAACCAGGGGACGGGGTGTGTGTGTAGGGGCTCAACTCCCCACCCCCAAATGTTTCAGGTTTAAAAAATCCTGGTTTGCTCATGAATCTTAGCTGATTAAGCAGTAGACTGGACAGTGACAACAGGAACACATCTGGAGGACAATATGATAAATGAGGTATAGCCTCATAATTTTAAAAAGATGCATACAAAAGTTAAGAAAAGAATGGGATATTAGTATTGTTAAAAACATGACTGAAGACATTGAAAAACATGTAAAACATGTTGAAAAAATGTGTTTCAAAAAATAAAATAACCACACTTCACTTATATTTCTGCTATAGCTCTATAATCAAAATTCGGAGGTCTGTCTGAAAAAATGTATTCATCTAGAGGTGGAAAGAAAACAGGGAGGGGGCCAACTGGACCTCCCATGGAAAGAACTTCCATAGCCTGTGGGTAGATATGTAGGGTGCTTTCTCTCACACACATCCTTACCAGCTACACCTATAAAAGTGGTGGGATTTGGGATAGGAGGTGAAATACATAAATAGACTCTATCCTCTTGAGTAAATCGGCTGAAGTATTAAAATCTCTCCTGTAGATTTTAATACTTCAGCCGATTTACTCAAGAGGATAGAGTCTATTTATGTATTTCACTCTCCTATCCCAAAAGAAGTAGAATTAGTTAAAGAGTCTTCTCAACCCTTCCATACTTCAAATACAAGACTCCATCTTGGGTGGGTGGGGTGGGGGGCTTTAAAATTATGACCCCATGATGTTTCCTGTCTCTGTGGTGCATAACACATTCTTGTTTTCAACAAGTGAGAGGTACCAATTGATGTTCCAAATAAATTATTAATTATTCATCCTCTGAGGATGCTTGTCACAGATGCAGGTGAAATGTCAGGAGAAAATGCTTCTAGAACATGGCCATACAGCCTGAAAAACCCACAACAACCCATGAAGACCTCCGACAATACAAATTATTCATTCTGAATTACACAAAACTGTTCAGTCGAAAATAGTGTGATAAGTATACTCACAACTTTCTAACTCATTTCACAAAGATCTGCAACTCAAAGATCAATGCACAAAAATCAATTAGTTTTCAAAAGGAATATCTATTTCTGAAGATATTCCAGTTTCTATTTCAATCCCCCAGAAAGTAAACATCTTATTTCTGCTGAAAATCCTGCTGCACATCTGTTCAAGTAAGTAATACATACACAAACAATTTAATGTTTCAAGTATTATTTACTTACATCTCCCACAATAACACAAATTTAACAGCTGCAATGTTTATTGTATGGATAATTTTATTTTGGGGACATCTACAAACGTTCTGTCAACAGAGGTAACCTAATTTTGAAGAGATTGAAAAAGAGAATTCAAACGATCAAGATCAATCCTACGATTCAGCCACTGTTTTTCAATAGTGTGGGATTTGGTTAGCCCCAACAATTAGAGGCACACATTTTGAATGGAATAAAGCATGAAAGGTGAACAGCATGAATACTGAACTGAGCATACAAAGAGAACAAATTGGATACTACCATATATCAACCACCTGCACAATGAATAGGCACACATTTTTCTTTAAACATTATAGTGGTGACTTTAGGAAAGGACTGAAAATTCACCTCAAAGATACAGATCAGATTGGCCATTGGAATGACATAAAATGCCAAAGCACTACACAGCCTGACTTTCAACTCAAGTTAGTTGCAAAGTAAGATTTCACTAGTACAGGTAAAGGTTTACCCTGACATGAAGTCTAGTCATGTCCAATTGTGAAGGGTGGTCCTCATCTCCATTTCTAAGTCAAAGAGCCAGCGTTGTCCCTAGACACCTTCAAGGTCATGTGGCTAGCATGACTGCATGGAGCATCGTTACCTTCCCGCAGAAGTGGCATCTATTGATCTACTCACATTTGCATGTTTTTGAATGGCTAGGTTGGCGGAAGCTGTGGCTAACAGCGGGAGCTCACTCCACTCCCCGGATTTGAACCATCAATCTTTCGGTCAGCAAGTTTAGCAGCTCAGCAGTTTAACTTGCTGCACCACCAGGGCACTACGAATATTTTGTTCTTTATTTTTTTCCAAGAAGCCTCTTGACAGCCAGAAATGTTGCCAAATGACTCTCTTCTTTATTTAAGGCATGTACAAAATGTTACACTATGTACACTCATGCAAACAGGAGTTCACGGGATTGTTTTGCAGTGCCCTCACACAGCACTCCAAGGGGGTTAACACTGAATTAAAAACATCTGCCATGCCAATTTCTTGGATGTCATCCATATTCAAGATCCCCATCTAGAATATGGGAGCGCACGCTGATTTTGTCTACAAATTGTGCCCCAGGCTTGGTGAACTGGGCAGGGATGGGAATGAAGAGGATTTATTTAAAAACGTCGCAATCTGGTCATGTCACACTCATAGAATGGAAGATAATCCATAATGTTTCCCTCAGATAGCATGAGGCATCTTGGATCACTCCTCAGTAAATACACCCAAGAAACATGGAGTCTAGCATCACAAAATGCTCACTGTTGAAAATAGTAATGCAGAGATTTCTGTGGACTTAACAACACCTTATATAACAGCTTGCAGTGTTGGGTTCTGCAAACTAGGAGCAGTCCAGAAGAACACCGTTATGATGTCACAGATATGATGTCAAGCCTTGGGCAACTAGTTGGCTACAAAGGAGGGGCCCTTTGATTTTAGTGATGCCCTTTTCAAGTTATTTGACTTTTAAATTCACCTTTAACTGGCTTCCTTTTAATAGCATGAATTGTTTAACATTGTTTGACTATTACAAGTCAACATTTTTACTTGTCCCATTTTATAATCTTGTTGTGATACTCCTTGAGTCACAATATTGAGGATACCCAGGACAGCAATCAAATGTAATTAATTCATTAATTAATTAATGAACAGCTGGCAACTAGTCCCAATGACTACTTTTAGAACCTTCTTGGATCATTATTTCTATAAATGCAACATCATTGAAGTTGTAAATATGTAGGCTGAATCATTGTATACTGAAAAATGCCAGTCGTCTCCTTTATGCTTCATCATGCTGCCGCAAAACACTGTTGTCTAGACATTTGATTATAAAATGTTTACACTAAGGAAAATGAAATTTGTTAAGTCATACAGATACTACTATGCAGAGCTCCATGTTTGCTCTGGAGGGCAAAGACAATAGAAGAAAATGCTAGGGGTCTGCCACTAAGGGAATAGGAAACCCTGCAGTGGGGAAACAACAAAGAAGGGCTTTCCTTAATACAGGCAAGACTCAGTGATGGTATTATCTTAAGTGCGATGGAGGAGAAAAGGTCATTGCCGATGTTGGTAGTCTTTTGACTACCAATACGTAGATATCAGCTTGCAAGAGTGGGAAAAATACAATCAAGATAGCAAATACAAACATGTGATCTTCTAACTTTTGAAATATTCTCTGCTATACGAGACAATGTGTTCAGTGCACAAAGAAACTTGTTTGTTGACAGCAAAATTATAAAAGGAGTGGGCACCCCTGTGAGTTTCTTGATGTTGAACTATAACTCCCAGATTTCCTCATCACCTGCTATGATGGCTAGTGCTGATGAGAGGGGAGTCAAACATTCCCCACTTGTCCTAGAGAAAGAATAAACATATATGTACAGAATTACATCATTTCAGATACTAACTTTTTTTAAAAAAATCAACTAAAATCACTGCCCAACTGCTGTGTATGCATGTGTTTACTTATAAAATCCAGAGGAAATCTGCATTTCATCCTCTTCCACAAGGAAAAAGCCCTTAGATTAACTACAGTTTAGGAAGTCACTCAAGTTCTAAAATGTGGTTAATCTCAAGTATCAGGATCTCAAGTATGATAATCTCAACTGGGTTTCTTAGTATAGATTGAGCATTGCTGTTAACTTGCTTTCACTAACTAGATTTTGTACAGGTATAGACAACATGGGAAGCTATGGTTAACTAAGGGCCCTTCCCGACAGGCCTATATCCCAGGATCTGATCCCAGGTTTTCTGCTTTAAAGTGAATTATGAGTCTGCACTGCCAGATAATGTGGGATAAATAGAAAACCTGGCATCAGATCCCAGCATACAGGGCCTATCCTGAAGAGCCCTAAAACTGGATACAACAAAAATGAACTTTCCCCTCGAAGCTATGCCTGAAGTTATTTTTTAATCCTGTTAACTAACTAACTAACAACTAACAGATGCCCCATTCTTTTCACTGTATGAGATCCAGGGTAATTTAGAAGACATTAAAACAAAGTACCATCAAAACCTATTAAGTTAATGCCTACATGAAAAGATCTTATCTGCCAGTAGAAAGAAAGCAGAAGGGAGCCAATCCAGCCTCCTATGGGAGGGATTTCCACAATCTGGAAAAAACTAGGAAGGAGGCTTTCTCTCATGTGCTAACTAAACATACCTGTAAGGGTAGTGGAATGGAGATAAAACCTTCATCCAAACATCTTAAAATCAGGCAGATTAATAGAGGTACAGTCTTTGAGACATCTGCATTCAAGCAGCATGGGCTTTAAAGGCCAAAACTGTGCATTTTGAACTGTGCCTGCAAGCTGAACTATGGCTAAGAATTGCACCTGGACCAACCCTATGAGGAATCTTAGCTAAAACAGCAGTGTCGTTTCTAAGGATTGCCATTGACTTTACTCATGTCAATTCAATCAAATATTCATAGACTAAAATCTGTATGATTGAAGACATTTTAATTCACTAATGTTGTTGAAGACATACTCATGGATCATCCTATCCATGAAGCTCTTGGCAAGCAATAGCCCATTTAAATCTGAATCCTATGAACATAGACATATATAAAATGGAAAGAGGACTCACTCTCTAACATCTACAAGAAAAAAATCCCTTTTCACTGAAAGACAGTCAGCTATACTTGACATGTATACAGTAGCAATGAACTATCCATGATATTTGGGGTGTGAGCAAACAACCGTTATTTTCTCCTACATTGTCCTGATAATAATTGTCTAGTAATAAAACTATCCAGTAATAATAACAGTACATATCCAGACAAGACAGAGGTCCTCCTGGTTAGTCATCAGGTCGATTGGGGTATAGGATGGCAACCTGTGCTCATAGGGTTACACTTCCTCTGAGGACACAGGTCCACAACTTGGGGGGCCTCCTGGATGCAGCGCTGATGCTTGATGCTCAGGTATCAGTGGTGGCTGGGAGGGCCTTTGCACAGTAAAAACTTGTGCACCAACTGCAACCGTACCTTGAGAAGCCTGATTTGGCCATGGTGGCCCATGCCATAGATGCATTTAGATTGGATTACTGTAATGCACTCTATGTGGGGCTGCCTTTGAAGACAGCCTGGAAACCGCAGAATTAAGAGGGTATACCTTTTAATAATTGATTCTACTTTCTCAGTGGCTTTGTAACAGTTGATAAATAGATATTTCTTGTCAGAATGGCTGTCAGAACGAGTGACTCCTAATACAACTCCTGGGAGTTGTAGTCCGACATCATTTGGAGATGCCGAGGAATACATCAAGATGGTGATCAGTGTGGAAGAAGTCTAAGAGGTTGGAGAAGAGAGGGAATTAAATCCCTAACAATCCACTGCCTCTAGACCCCCCCCGAAAATTGACTAGGGTCCTAGAAAGTAAGTTTTGGGATTCCCCTTTGAGAGCCTTGGGGCACAAAACAGGACTCAGTTCCTGCTTGACGGGGGGTTGGGAAAGAAACATCTCGCCAGGCCATGCCATGCCAATGACATTACGATCGCTAGCATTGTTTAAGAATTTCAATCCAGACAATTATTTTGGTCTTTCAGATATTTTGGACTTCAGCTCCCAGAATCCTTGATCATTGGCCACAGCAGCTGAGGCTCCTGGAAACTGGAGCTGAAAACATATGTGGAACTTGGATTTAGGGATCACTGGTTTTGGCTGTACATATGGATTATGAAGAAATAGGTCTAGTCTGCTATGCTGCTATGGGTAAACCCTGGTCTCAACCTCATGTGTGGTGACAGTGCAAAAGCAGCCGCATATAAAATGTTGCTGTGTGAATGCGTGTCCATGGCTAAGTTTAAACTTCATGTCATAATAGGTTCTTCTAGCTCGGTCATTCCCTCTCACGTATGGATAGAAAGACACCAAACTCCTCACCCTTATAGGAACTTTTCACCAGAATTTAACCCTGTGTGTGTGTGTGTGTGTGTGTGTGTGTGTGTACACACACACACACACACACACACACACATGTATACTATGCTAACACTGGAACAACTTGTCTGCCTCTCAACGGTAATATAATGACTAGTGTATTAAATACACAGCCTTTCCTTCATCTCTTCTATACAATCAGTGGATCATTTCCCACTATGTTCTCTGGCTCTCTCCACTTCATTTTATCAACTATTCACTTTCCTCTGTCACTCTTATTATTCCCTCTCCCTTTTTTCTCTGTTATCCTTCAGAATATTTTTTAGAAGTAATTGTTACTGGGTATTTATTCTCCCATCCAACATGTTCATGAGTAGAAGCTTCCCGATTACATATAATCCTGAGATTCAGACTGTATTGAATGCTTTTTTTAAGAAGGAAGAATTCAATTCAGAGGTACAAAATATTTAAATGCATCAATATAGTAATAGTTTTTTCATTATCTGACATATTACCAGAAAATGTTGCATTAAAAAGGAAAAAATCTTTAGCACTTTTATCAAAGCTTTGAAAAACCAGTTTAAAACCACAACTGAACTGGAACTGCAAAAAATATTTGTTTGAGTATTATGACTGTTGGATGTAAATTATAGACAGCATTAAAATAGGGTGGATAGGATAAATTTTATTATGGTCCACTTGTTTATTATGATTAATTTGTTCACCTGGCACTTGGTGTCTTTCAAATATTTGTTTGGCAATCACCATGTAATGCTTACAATGGATATTGGGAATCACAAAGGCCTCCAGATGTTGTTAAACCATAACTCCCACCAGTCTTAGCCAGAAAAGCAAAAGGTGAGGAAAACTGTGGACACTATAGTCCAAAATGTTTGGAGAACCACCTGCTTCCTACCCTCAGCTTGGAGTATCTTTAACTTACGAATGTATATATTGTAGCCTAGAAAGGCAAACTGAGGCATCCCTTCCTTTTATACCCTTAAATAAGACACAAACCCAGTCAAGTTGTTTTAGCCCATGAAGCATAAAATCCTACACTTTGTCAAATGTTTTGATATGGCCAATGGACTAATCAATAAAATGTACTACACATAAAATCCCACATATTTGTATTTCTGAGAGTAGAAATACAGAAGTCATATAATTAACAATGCTTCTCTTTCAGGAAACCTAAAAATATCCTGCTTAAGACATCTGCCTTCTCTGTCTAATGATAGACTCACTGCATGGGAATATTTTTTGCATGCTGAAGTTTTTAGGTTCCATTTGTGGAAACCTGGGGCTACAGACAATATTACAAGGAATGGATAAATAGTTTGACCTGGTAAAAAGGACTTTGTTATTAGCTTCCATGTCTAAGATTATGAGAACGTTTCTTCAAAGTCTGGAAGAAAGTTTCACTCAACAACAGGTTTTAAAATGTGCATAATCACGTTTGCATGCTTAGAATTCCACCTAAAGGATTTTTATGCTCATTTTGAACTAGTGCCAACTTCACAGTTATCATTTACAGAGTTCTCTGACTACAATCTTCAAAACTGTGGGCTGTTTATTTTTCCTTTTTACACAGGATATATTAAAGAAAATGAGAAACTCTCTGCAAATCTATCCCAAAACACACCAACTTTCAATCCACCCTCAGCACATTGCATCAATAACAAGCATACCAGCAGTTAAATAGGCTGAAAAGTGTGCAGTTCACTGATTAAATTATTATTAACCAATAAGTATGCTGGCTTTCATTCTGATCCCTAGATGGATTGTCACCTTGTCATGGTGAGTGGGCTTGGCCATTGAAATGAACCTATGAGTGAAGCTGCCTGGGGTCATGTATTCCTAGTGCAGTGGTTCTCAACCTGTGGGTCCCCAGATGTTTTGGCCTTCAACTCCCAGAAATCCTAACAGTTGGTAATCTGGCTGTTAACTGGCAGGGAATTCTGGGAGTTGTAGGCCAAAACATCTGGGGACCCACAGGTTGAGAACCACTGTCCTAGTGGGACCACTCATGGCTGCACAGTCATGGCTGCTCCATGACGGAGCATCGAAATCTGCTTATAAACAATTTAAAGAGGTTTATGAGCAAGCTATCAAGGAAGCGAAAAAAGCTTACTATCCTTCCTTGATAGAGTCGGCCCAGCCCAATTGTTTAAGATAATTCGGTCTCTGACAACAATCCCAACTGTCCCAAACGATAGGGGTTTGGCTCCAACAGCTGAGGTTTTCCAGAACTATTTCGCCGACAAGATTTCGACTCTCCGCCGGGACATTCCTGCCACTCTTGATACAGTTAGCGAACTCGAGACTCCGCCGCCACTCGGCGGGCCCACCTTCACCCGTTTCCAACCGCTGGACGCAGCAGCTGTCGATAGGTTACTCGCTGCAGCTAGACCAACTACCTGCTCCCTCGACCCGTGCCCCTCCTGGCTTATTAGATCTTGCCGGGAGGGGCTACGAGGCCCCCTGGGAAAGATCATAAATAGCTCCCTTGAGCAAGGAGCCTTCCCAGGGGGATTAAAAGAGGCTATGGTAAAACCGCTGCTGAAGAAGCCGAATTTAGATCTTTCAGCTCCCTCCAATTACAGGCCTGTTTCCAACTTGCCTTTTCTAGGCAAAGTAATTGAGGGCAGCAGCGGATCAGCTGCAGCAGTTCCTAGACGACACAGCTAGACTTGATCCCTTCCAGTCCGACTTCCGAATTGGGCATGGGACAGAGACCGTGCTTGTCGCCATTACAGACCAACTTCGCCGCCAGCTGGACCAGGGTGGATCAGCCCTGCTTGTCTTGTTAGATCTGACAGCAGCGTTTGATACTGTAGATCACGCACTGTTGACCCACCGTTTAGCCGGCTCTGGGGTCGGGGGGACTGACCTTAAATGGGTGGCCTCCTTCCTCCAGGACCGGGGACAATGTGTGGAGGGGGACGGGGGGGTCTCCGGAAGACTCCCACTTAATTGTGGGTCCCCAGGGGCCATCCTCTCCCCTTATTATTCAACGTTTATATGCGCCCCCTGGCCCAGCTGGCCCGCGACTTTGATCTGGAGTGTTATCAGTATGCTGATGACACCCAGCTTCTGCTGAGAATGGACGGCAGGCCGGACTCCGTACCCGATTGTTTCCATCTATGCCTTGAAGCCGTGACTGGTTGGCTGCGTGCCAGCCGGCTGAAGGTGAATCCGTCGAAGACGGAGATCCTGTGGCCCGGTCGGCCTGGGCTGGGTGGGTGCCGGTTGCCTACTCTGGACGGCGTGCGGCTTAGCCCATCGCCATCGGTTAAGAGCTTGGGGGTTCAGCTGGACTCCTCGCTGACCATGGAGGCTCAGGTCTCCATGGTCAGCAGGACGTCATTCTTTCACCTCCAACAGGCTAGGCGACTGGCACCCTACCTGTCCAGGAACGACCTGGCCATGGTAATCCAAGCGACAGTCATCTCGAGGCTAGACTACTGTAATGCCCTCTACGTTGGCCTTCCCTTGTCGACAATTCGGAAACTCAAGCTAGTGCAGAATGCCGCTGCTCGCTTGCTGGCGGGATCGCCAATGAGAGAGCATATTACACCTATTCTCCGGCAACTGCACTGGCTTCCTATTGAGAACCGAATTGCCTTCAAGGTGTTGGTTTTGACCTTTAAGGCCTTACACAGCCTAGGGCCTGCGTACCTGAGGGACCGCCTTACCCCGTATTCTCCCCTGAGATCACTGCGTTCAGATGAACAAAATCTGTTGTTAGTACCATCAATCCGCTCCTGCCATCTATCCACGACCAGACAGAGAACTTTTTCTGTAGCTGCACTGGTGCTCTGGAACTCCCTCCCGGATAGTACCTGAGCCATCTTGGAGTTGGCCCCCTTCCGAAGGGCATGTAAGACCGCCCTTTTTGGCCTAGCCTTTAACTAGGCACATTGAACTAAGAACTGCGTCGTATGTCATCCCATGCCTTGTGGTTGTGATGTAATGTGTTTTTATGTGTTTTTATGATTTTATTGTAGGGCCACATGTTGACATGTTGTGACATGCTGCCCACCTATATTTACTGTCACCCGCCCCGAGCCTGCTGGGAGGAGCGGAATACAAAATTGAACAATAAATAAATAAATAAATAGGGGAGGAACCAGTCCAAGAATGATCCGAAGTCCTCAATGGCAGAGCAGGTAGATGATAACATGATACATGTTACAATGGCTGTGAAGGCGGATGAAGGCTGCAACCAATAAGAGGCCACCAATCATCGTGGTCTGATCAATGTCATTGGATCATATCCTCTTCGGAGAATAGCTGTGCACTGATCAACACATAAAACAAGTTAACACATGGGTGTCTTCCAAGCAAACCAAAATGAATAGAAATACAATGGTGATCGGCGAGTGGTGACAGGGGCAGAACTGTGAAATCTGGAAGCCCCTAGCAAAAGACCGGCACATGCGAATTGGATAGAGATTCAGTCATTCTAACACAAGATCCGAGGCAGTTGGGTAGTTCGGCAGCTGTATCCACAACTGAGCAGCCCTATTTAGGACCCACTCTGCTCACTCCATATGGGGAGAGGGCTAGAAAAGGTGCCTTAGCACAGTCTGCCTCTTTTATCTATCCTTGACTATACTGCTACATCCTGCAGTCAAAAAAGACACATAAATTTGGGATTTGGAACCTACGAATTGAGAGGAAGGTGCTCCTGCCTTCTACCTAGAAACCTATGTGCTCACTGTGAAAGCTCATGGGGATCCAGAATACAGTCACTTATGGGCCTACTACCAAGATTCTACCCTTGGAAGACAACCATATTCAGCCAGGAGTGATCTCCTATAGTACTGTCATTTCAAATTTCATGTCACTTAAGGAAAAGCTAATTGTTTTTGTTATTATCTACTCCAATATACAATGTTTTATCTTTCTACTAGTGAGAGCATAACAGCAGTCCAAGAAAACTATTGTGAAGTAAATTAAGAATGGAAGAGCAGATCTAAATTTAAAAAGAAGCAAAGGATAAATTTAGTATGTTTCAACTTCAGAGTATGTACAAAATCTCTGCAACCACGAATCCTCCATGAATGAAACACTCACCAACTGAAAGGGTGAGGCATAAAGTTTAAAAGCATTACTGCTAGATTTCTCTTCCATCACACAAACAGCCCCTAGACAAATTCATCTGAAAATGCCAAAAAGCATTAATAATCAATCCCAAAAAATTGAGGAAAGGCTGTTTATGTAAGGAGATGCGCAACAGGTGACCACACACTTCAGAAGAAAATTTGATAACTGACCATTTAAAACTTTTTGTGTAATTGTAACATGTTGCCATTGGGAAATATACTGCTTTCAAATTGGGTCTATTAGTTTGAAACACCCTATATAATAAGCAAGATGGCACCTTAAGCTCCAGATATATTTGAAAAGTGCTGCCAAAATTAAACTAATACTTTGGTTTTCCCTCAAGAAATTATACGAGTAAGATTATTCAAAGCATTGCCAATTCTAGGGCACAATTTCTGTACAACATGTGTATTCATTCACAAAGGAGGAAAACACCATGAAGCTTACTGTGGTCTGGATGCTTCAGCTTGGTCTGTCTGAAGTTTCTCTCCTCCTTCTACTTCCATTGTGCAATAAACAATACGATTGGGAGAAAGTGACTTTAAGCCTTGAACTTCTGTTATAACGATCTAAACCAAGAAAAAGAATACAAGAAATGGTCCATCAACAGTTTTGAACAGAATAGTCAGGACACATGCTGCAGAATTTTGATCAATGACAAAACACAAAGGACGAATTCATGTTTATAAAAATACTCAACTGTTGTTATTGCATGTGCTATTTAGTGAAATCTCTCCATAATGTTCCATGCAACTTAACAACAGATTGCCCGTCCACTATTTAAAGACTATCATACTTACCCTAATGGGATGCATAACTTTTACTCAGGACAAGAGGCTACTGTTAGGACAGAGTAACTGAGAAACTGAAAGGTTTGCAACTGGGAAGGGGAACAAGCAAGGCTGCATGTTATCACCTGTTTAACCTGTACACTGAATACATCATACATAAAGCAGGATTGGGCCTAGAAGATGGAGGCAAAACAATTAGAGGAAGGAACATCAACAATTTAAGACACGCAGATTACACCATACTACTAACAGAAAATAGCAAAGAAGTGGAATGACTAGTGAAGTAAACTGAAACTGCTGTACTTTAGCCACAGCATGAGAAGACAGGACTCACTACAAAGGACAGTAATGCTTGAAAAGTTAAGAGGTAGTGGGAAAAGAAGAATACATATTCCAGATGGATAGATTCAATCAGAGAAGCAAAGTCCTTGAGTGTGCAAGACCTGAATACGGTTGTTGATGATGAAGTGGCTTGGAGGCCTCTTATTCACAGGGTCACCGTAAGTCAATAGCTTAGATGGCAGTCAGCAACAAAGTATGTATGCCTCAAATTCAGAAATAGACATGTGCAAATCATGGCCCACATTCAGCAAAGGATTGGGTTTAAAAACATAAAACCATTTAGCCAGTGTGATACTGTGATCTGTGCCATACTGGATGCATACTTGTTCCCTAACAATGAAATTGCATCAGGTTTGACAGTTATCCAGGGATGAACAAGAACTGATTTCAGTCCCATTCAACAAATGACTAAAATTGTTTTTATTGACAGCTTGGGATATTGTTTGGTAGATGCACAGTATCTAGGGATCAAAGCCAAAGCTTATAATCAAGAAAGACTATAAAAATTGTATGGAGAAGACTTCTGACTATTGAAGTACCTGCAATACGGTCAATGTATAACGTTTTATTCCAAATATCATTTATGCTGAGGTTTTTGTTTTGTTACATCCCATATAGATTACTGCAACACTCTCTACGTGGGGTTGCCTTTGAAGACTGTTCGGAAGCTGCAACTAGTCCAACGGACAGCAGCCAGGTTGATAACAGGAGCGGCATTCAGAGAGCGTACAACTCCGCTGTTGTGCCAGCTCCACTGGCTGCCAGTTTGCTACCGGGCACAATTCAAAGTGCTGGCTTTAGCCGTTAAAGTCCTAAACGGTTCGGGTCCTACTTACCTGTCCGAACGCATTTCTCCCTATGAACCATCGAGATGTCTAAGATCATCTGGAGAGGCCCTGCTCTCGGTCCCACCTTCTTCACAGGCGTGGCTGGCGGGGACGAGAGACAGGGCCTTTTCAGTGGTGGCTCCTCGGCTTTGGAACGCCCTCCTAAAGACATCAGATCGGCCCCCCTCCCTCCTGACATTTCGCAAGAAAGTCAAGACCTGGCTATTTGAGCAGGCATTTGCTGATGAAATATAAGGCTTAATGAGATATATGGAATGACGACGATGCGATGGAAACTGATTTCAACATGACGCTGAGACTGCAATTGTATGTTTTTAATTGTTAATTTGTTATTATATGGTTTTTGGGGGGTTTTTTGCCTTGTTGCTTGTGTTGTATTGTGGGCAGAGACTGCCTGTGTAAACCGTCCCGAGTCGCCTTCAGGCTGAGAGGGGTGGTATAGAAACGTGACAAATAAATAAATTGTTTTCAGGCAGTCAAATATATTTATACAGTCAAGCATTTCTGCGTCAAGACATAAACATCCATTATACTTTTAAGGAGAAATATTCATATAAAAGGATTCTATGACCTCAAGTGAAATGGCAATTTAATGATCAGGCTTTGCCCATCATCACTTTCACACAATGTAGCTATAGGGAGCTGAATTACTCTGGGTGCCTACTTTAACTTGAAATCATAATATTGTGTACAAAATATTGTTTTTCTCCAAAACCTCAGAAACAAGAGCATGTGAATCTATAAATATAAAAAGAGAGAGTCCGTTTTTGACGCTTATGCATGGACACACCATAACACCCAGACCCTCAAAACCCACCACACACATTTCAACAGACCAACACCTACAAACATGGCACAAAAAAACCCCCAAAGCATAACTCCTAAGACCCCTAAAACCGGCCCCCCAAAAACCCCATACAAACCTATGGAGGGATCCGGAACACCAAAAAACTACAACCAAAATGGCGCAAAAACCACTTCCTGTCCCACAAATAACACTCCCCCGGAAGTTGTCCCTCAAAAAAAAAACCCGGCAGGAAACACATACCTAAAACACTAACAGACAGTTCATAGCCTTCTCCCTCTCCTCCGCTGCCTCTCTTCCGCTCCCAGCAGAGGAGGGAAGAAGAGGGACCGTCTTGGCCACTTTCACAGGAGGAGCTGAGGGACGTGCGGCCAACCACAACAACGTTCTCCAACGCAGCCCTCCTCCCTCCGAAGGTCACTCTTCGGACCACCCTGTGGCTGGGAAGTGACGAAGGGAGCGATAGCGGCGGCGCAATATGGCCGCTCTTCGGCCCCTTTTCGCTCTCCTCCGCCGCCTCCGTGCTGCTCCCTGAGAGGACGAAAGGGACCCCCGCGCGATCACTCTCCCTTCGCCCTTTTCTTCTGGAAGCGGAAGAGAGATCGCGCAGGGGCCCCTTTCGTCCTCCTCTTCAGGGAGCCGCACTGAACCGGCGGTGGACCGCGCCCCGGGGCCGTAATAACGGCCATGGCGCCGCCGCCATCGCTCCCCCTTCGCCACCACCCTGCCACAGGATGGGCCGAAGAGCTACCTTCGCAGGGAAGAGGGCTGGGGTGGAAAACAGTGCTCTGGTCAGGACCACATCCTCCACCTCCTCCTGTGAAAGGGGCCCGCACGGTCTCTCTCCCTTCCCCTCCTCTTCTGGGAACGGCAGAGACGCACCGGAGGAGAGCGAGAAGGCGGCCATCAGGAACCAGAACAGACGGACAACGAAGACACAGGCAAGCTGACAAAAAACAAAACAAAAAAACCCCACTACTGCACAAAAAAACACAAACCTACACACATAAACACATACATAGACACCAATAGTATATATACACACACATACAAATATATACACACACAAAACCACAAACACATATATACACAAACCCATACATTCACCCACGCACACACAAACACCCCCAAATATACACAGACACAAATAAAAAAACACACACACACAACAATTAAACACACATACAGCCATACATACACACAACCAAACACATATATATACACACACAACACACACTCACATCATAATATACCCTTACATACTTTGCAACATCTCCTACATAGGGCACAGCAACGCGTGCCGGGTTAAGCTAGTAAATACATAAATATCCAGGTTTAAAGCTAGTCTCTTTTTATTATTTGATTGCCATTAAGGATTAATTCCTGTAGTATGAAGAAAGTTAAGGAATATGAAATTGGTACAGACACAGAACTCCTTCAGACATTAGTCCATAGTCATCCAATAATAATAATAATAATAACAACAACCATCACCACAACAATAATCTTTATTTATACCCCGCCACCATCTCCTCAAAGGGACTCATGGTGGCTAACATGAAGCCGAGCCCAAAAATTACAATAAGGCAAAGTAAATACATACAACAGAACAACAACATCCAATAAAATATATAACATTAAATGAAATGCAAAACAATAACAACATAATACAGTAAAATAACACAAAATGTAAGATGACACAAAAGGATTAAAATACAGCAGGCTGGGCCAGATGCAAGGGATACAATTATAAAAGCCCCTGTGTGAGATATAGAGTAGGGTACCTAATGGGAAAAAGGAGAACAATGAGAATAATGTTCACTGAGGAATGAGATAAGGTACAATAAAAGGTCAGATTTGTACTAGGCCGGACAGGGTATGAGGATTATTGTGCATTCCCTAAAAGTACACTGGAAAAGCCAGGTCTTTAGACATTTCCTAAAGACTGCTAGGGTAGGCGCCTGATCTCCCTGGGCAACGAGTTCCAGAACCAAGGGGCCACCACAGAGAAGGCCCTCTCCCTCATCCCCACAAGCTGTGCCTGCAATAGGGGTGGGAGTGAGAGGAGGGAGTCCCCGGAAGATTGAAGAGATTGTGAAGGTTTGTAGAAGGAAATGCGGTCACCAAGGTAGAATGGTCCAAAACCGTTCAGGGCTTTGTAGGTGATCCATAGTAATATCTTTAATATATATTTCAACCCACCCGTGGATGACACAATATGAGCATTATGTATATACAACTGTATGCACTATTTAAGTAAGGATTCATGAAAGTTTCATACAGTTCTGTAATTGTACAGGGAGCAGATTAGAGCACATATCACCTCAATCATTTATGCACAGGTTATTTTTAGATGATATTTTTATTGTGCAATTACAATGCCTCATTTATGAAATTTATGAAAGGTTCAGCTAATATTGTCTTCAATCTGCAGCCCTACTGAATCTCCTCATTGTTTCTCCCATCTGTTCTTCTTTATCACAGAAAATTGGTTAAGAAAAAATACAATAGCTGCCTGCTGCCCTTTAACTGTGAATGCTGGGAAATCTCTGTTTGGAAGCATTCCTAGGCATTACCTAACACTGCAAAGGCAATTTCCAAGTAGATTTAATTTGCAACAGAGACTTATCTCCCAACACTGCAATATTAAAACTGCTCCCACATGACACATACCCACAGTTTCATATTCAATAAATTGGACATCTAGGAATTTTCTAGGTCTTCCAGGCAATTCTATAATTTGTGTCCACTGAAAGTTACCATACAGTCTTGCTGGAGGATCTAGAAAATTCTTAAATAGGATACCTCTCTAGGAATTTTCTAGGTCATCCAGCAAGACACTATAGTAACTTCCAGCAGAAGATGTTCATTTCAATTGAGTTTGCTATTGTCCACGGTTTCCTCTTTCTAATGTAAGTTCAGAAACATATTCCCCACAGATACTGGGGGTTTACTGTAATTAAAACAATATCAAACCATAGAGAGGTATATGGATTGTCACATCTGGACAATCCTTTTTGATTTGAAGATTGCTTGCTTGGGAGTAGTGAAGGAGACCTTTGGAATTACTAAGGACAGTATAGATGTGATGTGCATAGACTGCATTTCTCCATACAACTACATCAATAGTGTTAGTCGTTTGCAATTCTTCCTTCATGTAAACACTTGGTTGCACAAAACTCCATCTCCATCACACTCAATAAAAAAAATATAGAAATAGACCAG
This sequence comes from Anolis apletophallus, assembly GCA_030556195.1. NCBI lineage: Eukaryota > Metazoa > Chordata > Lepidosauria > Squamata > Anolidae > Anolis > Anolis apletophallus. The sequence goes on along the minus strand of JARBWK010000009.1, from coordinate 53,561,098 downwards.
CTACATGAAGCTTGGCTGCCATGAAATAAGCAACCTAAACTCTAGCTATTAATCTCATACTTCCTCACACTTCTCTATGACCAAGTCAGAGTTTTAACAGGACATAGACATTACTGTGTCCCATCCAGTCCTTACCCTTTTGCAATTGAAAGGTACATACTGCCTAGATTTCCCACTGGAAATGGGCACAGTATTATTACAAACTGCCATTTAAGAAATTGAAAAGAAAGCACAAATAAAACTTATCAGACAACTTTTCTCAAGGGAATTGTTGCTATTCCTCAAAGTTTTGTGGGAAACTTTGGTTTATTATTATTATTATTATTTGCCACTAATTAAGCAGCTATCAGAATCAATACATTGGGGGTTTAGGTTTGAAGATAACTATTTTTCCCCAGTCTTGATAAAGTTATTTGTCTGAAGTAATTCCCAAATAGCAGCTCCTAGTGTTACTCTACCATAGACCTTCTGTTGTCAATTTCACATGGAGTTGTATTTTGTGGGTCTGGAATGGCTTGGCTGTGAAGATGGGGAAAAGATTGATTCTGGATACAGTATCAAGCATTTTGAAGCAATTCTACAATTTGCACTAAGGCATCTTTTTAAAGGAAATAACCCCATAATCCATAGCGATTGATCTTTAATTCTTTTAAAGACAAGACATTTGGGTGTATGTATTGTGCAAATACTTCAAGAAATGTTTGTAAATATATGCAAACAATGTTCCATTCAAATGAAAAGACACAAAATTGTCGTGAAATAACATAAATCAGTCAAGCTATGCTAAGGTTTGAACACACACAAGGACTCATTACCATATGCACCAAACTATACCACAAAAAACAACAACAAAAGAAAAAGAAAAAACAGAACTGGAGGAAAGCATCCTATTTCTTGTTTAGGCTTAATTTACTGAAGCTTGTAAATACAAAGAAGAACTACAGGCACTCCCTAATTTACAAACAAGATAAGCTCTGCAGGTTTGTTCTTAAGGTGAATTTGTATGTAAGTCAGTACACACACACACACACACACACACACACACACACAAGCTTTGTATAGCATAGGGAAGGGTTAACACTCCTGTGGTGTTTGTTTTGCTGTCTGTGCCTCTGTTCAGAAGATTTCACCTTGCTTTCTGTCCCTGCAAAAATGGGATTTTCTTTTTAAAAGCCTTGTTGTGGAAACAAGGATTGGTGATAAAAGATTTCGTTGAGACACCCTTTTCCCCATGATAACTCTTTCAGAAGTAGACTTTTCTCACTTCCTGTTGCCTCACCCCTGTTCTTAACTATGAGTCATTTGTAAGTCAGATGCTTGTAATTCAAGCACTGCCTATATAGAGAAACCATAGGAGGACAATCATTTGATAATAACATACTGTAGACTCCTCATTAAAAAGTGGCGTAAGAATTGTGACCATTCCAAATTAAGTATCTTATACTAACAAGAATTGAGATGGCAAGAATGAGCTTCCTTGCTACCCTAAGCAATTATTTTCTATTTTACTATAGTTATTCAACTCATCCCATTCATAGTACACTACTCTGTTTCTGATGAAGACACCATGTCACTAAATTTAGAGGACCTTCTAAAATAAGAGAACTAATGGGGCAAATTTCAAAACTAGATAAACATCGACCTTCCCTATCACAACTGGTTCAAATAAGGCATCATCTTCCAATCCCAGATACAATCTCAGACCCCCAAGAATGAACGCCCCCAAAAATCTAAAAATTTTCGCAGGGGCAAGGACAAAAAAGAAGCAACTTAGTTGTAAATTTATTGGATTTTCCTTTAACAGACCATGATTATGTTATCCTGAATAAAGGGCCTTCCTTTGTATTTACCCCCGAATGTTCACTAATAAATATCAGAAAAGATTTGGCCACTCTGTTTCGTTCCATCAGACTCAAGGAACATTTTTCTTTGCACCCCTCCTCCTCCCGTCATAACGAGGATGTCCCTGCTAAATGTCGGGTTAAAAGTAGCTTTACTCCCCCTGTGGTTTCTGATAAAATCAAATTATTTGAACAAACTGTATTGCAGCAGGTCGAAGCCATCAACCACAAAGCTGATAGATTTCACCCTAATCTTTCGGGTGCTGATATTAAAAGGCTCCATTTTTTGGGCCAACACCCCCATATGATTTTCAAGGTGGCCGACAAAGGAGGGAGTTTAGTCTGTTGGCGACGCAGTGACTACCTTAAGGAGGCCCAAACCCAGCTACAGGACGCCCGATTTTACAAGCCCATTCCCATGGACCCTACTCAAAAAATTTTGAAAACGGTAGTACATACTGTACAAACCGGGGCAGAATTAGGATTTATAACCAACACGGTAGCAGATTTTCTCATTAATTATCACCCCGACATCCCAAAATTCTACCTCCTGCCCAAGACGCATAAGGGCATCAGCCCGCCCCCCGGTAGGCCAATTATCGCGGCCACGGGGGGGCTTTTGCAACCCCTCGCGGTCTACTTGGACACTTTCCTCCAGATTTTCGTTCCTCTAACCCCTACGTACATCAGAGACACTGGTGATTTTATTTCTAAAATAGACAACCAAGTGGTTGCTCCCAGTGATGTTCTACTCTCAGGGGATATTGCTTCGTTGTACACTAACGTGCCCCTACCCCAAGCTAGATTCGTTATTCACCACTTGCTTGACAGTAGGCCTTTGCCACATAATCCTCCCACAGCGTTTTTGCTCGAATTGTTGGACATTGTCTTCGAGTACAATTATTTTATGTTTGGGGACCAATATTTCTTACAATGTGGGGGAATAAGTATGGGGCTCGCCCTAGCCCCCACAGTGGCAAATCTGTTTGTTGCTTCCCTTGAGGAGGATTTCCTCTTCTCTAGTAACTGCCCATCTAACATTTTCAACAATATTAAATTAATATTTCGATATATTGATGATTTGTTTATTATCATAAATAATGAGACCAATTTGGAACAGATTTGCACATACTTCAACACTTGGCACCCCAATCTTTGGTTCACTTTTGAACACGATAACACGCAAATTAACTTCTTGGATGTATGTGTCTTTAAATCAGCAGGCAAACTCAAGGTCCACAATTATACTAAGCCTACGAGTAGAAATGCTCTATTGCATTATGGATCCCACCACACCCCGGCCCTTAGGAACAATCTGCCTTTTGCGCAATTGTTAAGATTAAAAAGAAATTCATCGTGTAATTTTGATTTTGAGGAATCCTCCAGAAGACTGATAGTCAATTTAAAAGAACGGGGTTACCCTAACAGAGTCCTAGAGAATGCTGTAAATAGGGTGTCCAAAGTACCAAGGGCACAACTATTCAAAAAAGAGTCCATCCCGATGCTTAACGCCTTATTTGGCCCTTGACGTTCACTCCCCATGCGAACAAAATCAGGTCTACAGTAACCAAATTCTGGCCCCTAATTCAAAGCATACCCGGCCTCCAGCTACCCCCCCTTGGTGGCTTACAAGCGGACTGCGAATTTAAAGAACTTGTTAATTAAATCGGATCACCGTATAAAACCCCCAGCGGAAAACGCCCCCCTGCCCGATGTATTACCAATCCTTGCCATCATTGCTCCATTTGCAAACATGTTAATTCCCAAGAGTACATTTGGAGCCCATATAATAACCAAAAATACAAGATAAGGGTGAATTCCTCCTGCGGAGTAAAAAACGTAATTTACTGTATTACCTGTAAGGATTGTGGCCACCTTTACATAGGGGAAACCACTAGAGAGCTCCGCGTGAGAATTATTGAACATAAATCCAGATTTAAAAATCATAATGACACTTCTATTTTATATTCTCACTTTAATACCATGCATCATCATTATGAAACTTTCTCAGTTACCGTTGTAGACCGGGTTTTTCCAAAACCGCACATTGATGTTAAAAAGTGGTTACTGCAGCTTGAAAGGGATTGGATAATCCGGTTAAAATGCGAGTCCCCGCATGGGTTAAATGATAAGCTTACTTTAAATGAATTGTTACTTTAATTATGTCAGCTGTTTCTTATGACTGATTATCTGTGTATGCGCCACCTATAAATGATTTACTCTCACTCCTGTATTGGTCTGTGATTTGACCATTGGCATGTAGCCGTTTATATACAAATGATGTTGCATATTGGTATGTATTGTCAATTTTCCCGGTGGGTTTACTGTGGGGCCATGTACTTATTGTTATATTGTATCATGGTTTCTAAATCCTCCAGCCGCGACCTTGTGTTGCATCTGAGTCCTGGGTCCGGAAGAAGCCGCCCAAGGCGAAACGATACGGCGCTGGGATACCCCTTATCGTCGACCCTGGAAACCCCCTCTGCATGGATCTTCCCTTCATATCTTTCCGCCCTTCCCTTGGCACTCTTTGATTTGGACTTTGGTCCCCCGTTTGCGGGAAAGAGACTGGCCTTTTGGGCTGCATTATTATTTGCGGAGGTATTCCTATTGTGGGCTCTTAAGCGTGAGTACGCTTTGGGGAAACGTTCCCCCGTTCATGTGTTGCAATTTCCACTCATATTGTACCATGACTTGCTAGTTGTATATATGCATGTTGCAATTTATTTGTCTAATACAACAGCATTGTTTATTTCTAGTTGCTTGCTCCTATTTCCTTACATCAAATAAGGCATAACCATATAACAACTATATGAAAAGAATACCGAGGATGGTATTGGGAGTATGCAGGTCCGCCTGGGCTTGGATGGAGTGACCACGTAGATAGCTATAAACATCCTATGCCCAGGGGATGCGGATTGCCTTCCTCTGAGGGAGAGAGAGGGCCCCAAAGACTTGACAGAACCAAGCTTCATGAAACAAGTAACTGGGTTTATTAAACAAGACACAAAACTGGAAGTGTCTGGCTCCAAAAAACCTTTACAAAGTTCACGGGCTCGAAGAATCCTAAGCCATCTTACTTGGTTGTCTTCTTCAGTCTGTGAGGGGTAGATGGTAAACGCCTCTCCTTCTCTCTCTCTGGTCAGCCGCCACGGATGGTGGACAGACCCCAACCACTGAACTCCTTTAAATTGAAGGGCGAACGTCCTTCCTATGCTGAGTCCAGGGCTGGTTGAAGGCGGTATTTGTCATTAAAAGGAGATGACAGGCTGGAGCTGACAACCCTGTGGCTCAGTCACACGTCCCTGGTAGTCACTGAGGTAAACTCAGAAAGGTTTCCCCCTTTTATAATCTTTAGAATTGGAGGGAAATCGTGAGACCCTGATTGGCTGGGACTCTGAGGTGAACTTTTGGAGGGAAAATGCTAAGTGCTGATTAGATGGAAATACTAACTTTGGAGGGAAAATACTGGGTGATGATTGGAGGAAGGAAACAGAGAGAATAAGCCCCTCCCAACCAGGGAAAAAATAACAACCCAGCCCCCAAACTGCAAATAGGCCTTTACAACAAATTGAGGCCTGTTAATCTAGCACAAGCACATTCAATATAAACAGGCCAAGCTTAGCGCAGGCCGCAACAAAGAGGAATGTAGCACAGTAGAACATATTGTATTTTCAACATCAATTTCAAGTAGGCAGTCCTCACATTATATTATTCACTTAATAACATGATTTTCAGGCCATATTTTAAATGGCATGCCAGCAAAATATTCTTCCCCCAGCCCTTTCTCTTTCTCTCTACTAACAGCAGAAGCACATGACTGAAGTACTTCAGTAAGCTCTTACACTTTCTCAAAAGTATTATCCTTCAATTCTCTAATACTGGTTTTCTAGTTGGGGAAAAAACAACAAAACAAGCCCTACCAATTCTTCTGCTGGCCATTCAGTTCCAATAGTTCATGTTTCCTCTGATGTTGAAAAGATGTTTCTCAGAACCCTTGAGATTGCCCTGTCATAATAGGGAGAGTTTCTGGTTGGTATTAAGGGACAGCTGAGCCAGCTTTTTGGACACATGATGAAGACAGTGGTGACCTCTTCTTCCACTTTGTCTTATGTAGAGAAACATTAGCCCAGCCGTTTCTCTTCACCACCACCACCCAGCTTAATGTGGAACAAGTTTAAGGTTGCATATGAGACATTCAGCTCTAGACCACAGATAAAAGAGTAAGAAAGCTCTGGCATTTTTACAGCACCTTAGCATGCAGAAGGTTATTCCAAAAGAATCACTATTGGCCCCTAAATTGAGCTTTCCTCCTTAACTAGTGGACTAGTTGGATGAGTATAGAAGAGCCAGACATGTTTGGGGTAAGTGAACTAAAGTGAATAATGATATGACATTTTGAATCAGATAATTACATGGTATTTTATTAAGGAAATCAAAATCTACAAAGAAGTGGAACAGCCTTGACAGCAAGATTTGACCAAAGCAGTCAAAAGATAGAATGCAATGTCTGACCAAACCAGGCAAAAACTATAAAACTAATCATAATCCATTTTCAAATTCCTAACCAAAACATATTCAGTAGAGAAAGAAGAAGTTATATTCCGTGCTGGAAAAATACAGGCTAAGTCAGGATATGCCCAGTTTACCTGTCCGAACGAATTCTCCCCTACGAACCATCAAGATCATTAAGATCCTCCGGAGAGGCCCTGCTCTCAGTCCCGTCGGCTTCGCAAGCACGGCTGGTGGGGAGGAGAGACAGGGCCTTCTCTGTGGTCGCCCCTCAGCTGTGGAACTCTCTACCAAGTGATGCTTGATCTGCCCCCTATTGTCCTTTAGGAGGCTGGTGAAGACCTGGATGTGGAACCAAGCCTTCCCGGAATAGGCTGAGATTGGCTATTGTCTAAATGTATGACCACGTTTACAGATTGAGTGGAATTATTTTAATGGCGATGTGGTTTTATGCTGGGTTTTTATGTATTTTAATATGTTGTTGTAGTTGTTTTCAATTGTATAGCATGGAATTTTTGCTGTTATGCCGGTCTGAGTCCCTCGATAGAGGTGAGAAGGCCAGGGTACAAAAGTTTTAAATAAATAAATAAATGCCTCGAAAATGCAGCTCAAGGTTTGGTTGAATATTCTCCCCTCCACCTCTCCAGAACCAGTACACCGTACTTCCGAAATATGTCAAGCATTTCCAGAATTATTGCAGTTATTCTAAAACTTGAAAAAGTTCCTTTTTGGACTACATTCTGGCTGAGATTCTCTGGAACTTGAAAATGAAAGAAATAACATTTGCAATCTGTAAGGAAACATTTTGTTTTCTTCTTCAGTCCCAAGCTGGTAAGGTTTATAGTCTGTCATACTTGTCAAAAGAGAAAGAAAGACTTAATGTGACAACCATACTCACAGACCCCTTACTAAGCAGATTTTTCAACAACTAGCTTTCCAACTAACATGAACCTCTACTTGCAATCTGATTCAGCATTCTTAGGAAAGACTGTATTGTCAGCTCTCATAAAAAGCTCAGGTAAGAAGACAAACAAATAAGGAGAAATTCAAAAAGATCTGAAAGAGCATCTTTATTATTTTCTGTTGTTAGAATTATTGCTGTATATTTCAAAAGGTAAAAGGCAATAAGGGCCGGTAACACCCAATGGATGTCAAGAGGCAAAATGTCTCCAGCCACAGAACTATGCAATAACAAATAGACAGAATATCCTAGATTAATTTAAATTTTCAGCAAGTATTGTACAATAGGTATACTTACCTCTAATGTGAATGACAACACCACATCAGATTTTGACAGCTGGACTTCATTCTCATCACCTATGTCCAAGAAAGCAGAGTTCTGACACCGCTTTAACTTCTGAAGTTTAAATTCTGGGCCTCCTTTAGACACTGGAAGACTTTCCAAATTGGCCATTAGCAAATTCACTGAAGAGCGCAATTCTTCTATATACATTTGCTCCATTTCTTTTGCTATGAACTTTGGAAATATTCTTTCCTTGAAAATATTTTAGAAAAATCAGAATGTAAGTTTAACTGTATGCTTTTACATAAAATGACAGTATACTTTAAGACCTAATGAAACACTCATATGCATGATTAACTTATATGTACTTTGCTTGCTGTGGTCCTTCAAGTTGTTTACAATTTCTGGTGGCCCCAAGGCAACCCTTTTTTTGCTAAATTACATGGCTAAAATTGAAGTGTGTATTAGACTCAATGGTGCATTAGAATCACCCACCTAAACCTGTCTGCGATATTGGGCAAGAGATCCCAGCTGGGGACAGAGGAAGGAGAAGCAGTGGTAGCTGATCGGAAGGCCAGACTGAGAGAGCTGTGGCTTCCCACCAGCATTTTTGTGGCCACATCTGGCTTCCCACCAGGCTCGTCAGAGGGATGCATCTTCCCACTAGCCTTATCTCAGAAATCACCACCTTGTATTAAATTTTACAGCAAATCCTCTTTTTTTGTAATGCACACTTTCAAAACTGAGGTGCACGTTACATCCAATAGCACATTATGCTCGAGTAAATATGGCAGTTACGTTGAACACTAATCGGGAATTTTTTTTAAAAAAAATTGCCCAAACTGAAAAAAGTTAAGTTATAAATTAAAATAAGTATTCACCAATAGTCTCCAAAACGTACTTGAATTACAAGTTTTAAATTTGTTGTTGAAAAAGGTAATGAGCTACAGGTCTCATCCTAGGTACAATTCATTATTCTTCTCCATGTATAAATAAATGAACCTTCTCAATCTCTATACATGCAATCTTTCAGGGTCCCAGACTGTGTGAACATCACCCACACATAACAAAAAAAACTCTTCTTCAAATTTCCCACATTAAGAGCAATGGTTGTGGTGGGGTGGTAGGACTAATGCATTCCTCTCCTTGTTCATTTATTTGTAGATTAGAAAGCATCTGAGTAGGGCTATACAGATAAGAGGAGACCCTACTCTGAAGTTAGACTTATTGAATTCACTGGAAAATAATTCTTGAGTAAGAACATATAGGATGGAACCCATGTCTCCAGCGTCAGCAGGGTAGCATTTTTCCATCTTCGACAGGCGAGGAAGCTGGCCCCCTACTTGTCCCGGCGCGATTTAGCCACAGTGATCCAAGCCACGGTCATCTCGAGGCTGGACTACTGTAACGCTCTTTACATTGGCCTTCCTCTGTCGGTAATCCGGAGACTCAAGCTGGTGCAGAACGCTGCAGCGCGACTCCTGGCGGGGGTCCCGATTGGCCACCACATCACGCCAATCCTGCGCGAACTGCACTGGCTTCCAATTGAATGCCGGATTGCCTTCAAAGTGTTAGTCCTGACTTTTAAGGCCTTACATGGTCTGGGGCCAGTGTACCTGCGGGACCGCCTTGTCCCATATCATCCCACCAGATCACTGCGCTCCGAAGAGCTAAACCTCCTGGTCATCCCAAATGTGAGGACCTACCATCTGTCCGCAACCCGCCGCCATGCTTTCTCTGTTGCAGCCCCAACCCTGTGGAACGCACTGCCCGCCGGCATCCGTGCCACCCAGGGCCTCGTCCCGTTCAGGAGAGCAGTTAAGACATTGCTGTTCCAACAAGCCTTCGGAGTTAGCTAAACTGTAGCTCACACTGCCTAGCTGTCAGCCCACTGCGACTCCATTTGTTGTTTCAACTGTTCTAATTGTAATTCCATCTTAATGGTATTACTGTGGTTTTTGAGTTATCTGACAATTGTATTTTACGAACTGTTGTAAGTCGCGAGAGCCGTTAAGGGGGCGAAAGACAAATGCGAAATAATAAATAAGTAAATAAATAATATATGCAGAAATAGCCCATTCCTTCAAGCTGGAAATAAGCCAAGCTTACTTTTGCCATTTGTTCAGCCATTTGGAGGCGTCCATCAAGTTCACGTCTGATCTGGGCTGCTTGCTCATCTGCATTGTCCAGCTTTGATAAAAAGTAAAGGGTGGGGGATACAACATATCATCATTTTAAAATGTAGTAATGATCAAATATAATATTATCACTTGCACTAACAAAACAAAACAAGTTTAGCATGTTATGTACAAACAAAAATACAAATTATGAATGCACCCCTTTCTGAATAATTGAGTTTATCAACAAAAGATGTGGCCTCCAAAAGGTGTAAAAATGCCACATGGGGAAAACATATCCCTAGGACATTAGATTCATTTCGATCTACAATCTAACTGCATAGACCAAGAAGCATTAGTGTAAATATGTTCTCCCAAAGATCTGTACAATTCACTGATGCTCCATTCCTGAAATCCTCTTTGATCCATCTTTCCAGCTTGAAAAATCTTGCTAGGCTTTTGCCTCCACACTTTTAAACTTGTTTTCAAATACAGATTTTTAAATATTGAAAAAATATGTGTTTCACTTTTTGCTTTGAATTAACTATGCGATTTTATGGATTACATAAAATTAGAGATTGATATGTTACTATGTAAAACTACATTACTCCAAAAGATCGTTTTTCTGAGACATTTTAATTGAACCAAATGCGTATTTCTCAAACATAGTGTATTTATATGCACAAAGGCAATATATTAGGGAAATGTGAAAAGCCATTAAATTATAATGAGAATAAGCATGAACTGCTAGATATGTGACCCTCTGAATGCATTATAAAACAGATATATTAAAAACTCATGAAGTAGCTCAATTTCTGAAGACAGATTGGTATTTCACCACCCTAAGAAAGGTTCACATGTTTATACTGTGTTCTGCCAAGAATATAGTGTCATTCTCTGTGGAGAAACTAGATCATGGATGAGCAAAGAGAGCCCCTATTTTTGTATCCTCATATATCTGTGTATTCTAATAATGCACAATGTCCTGGGATCCCCAAACCACTCTCAAATGACCATAAAGGCTTGCCAATTTACTTATTACGCTGGCCAATACACATTTTAGAGCCTCAAATGTTATCCCTGTTTCTGGATATATTTGACCTACTGATTCCATAAATGGTAACATATTTTTCCAATATCTATATAGACCCACTGACTGTATACTTAGATCCCACTTTTATGAACAGAGAGAGGATACATACCTATCTCACATATGCCTCTTTTCATCATCTCGTGCCTAACAAACTCTTTGATATAATTAAAATATATCACATACACAAGAGGTGTATTAGAATTCAGTATAGCACTGGCGATTTGCTCTGAGCACAAACTGAGAGACTCAATTTGTTTTAATCCTAATGTAGATAAGATACACCTGGCATAGTGTTAATATTCTCTTATTGACTTTCACAAAGCTAAATAATGATTCCAAAAGTACTAAACAGAAATGGCCAACACATTTAACCAGTTACTTCTTTATTTCTTCTTGGGGAGTAGAGAGGATTGTAGTGGTTGTGTGGCCAAACAAATAAGGTACACAACACAGTTCTGGAATGAGAAAAATGAGAACAGTCCATATGGTGCAGACTATATTTGCAGCTCTCATTGCCTCTTTATTGCACTTCTATATTGACAAACATTAAGATTAAAAATATGTAGTACAAGTTTATTGAGCTTTGTTTGAAATGAGGGTTTATTAAATACTAGAATTGATCATAGATGCTTATGATAATACAGTGTTATCAAGCTTCCTTGCCTCAGATTAGTATTATTTATCTATTTACATTATAGTTTAGGCTGTTTTCACATTAATAAAATTTAAGGTAAACTTTAAAAAGTACAAATTTTCCATGGATAGTCCTTCATTGATAGTTACTAGAAAATACAAAGTAGAAATATGGAACATCATGCCATGAGAATATCCCATCATGTGCAAATACTGTCCCCATTACATATTACAATAGACTTCATCACACTAAAGCAGGGGGTTCTCAAACCGTGCTCCAAGGAGCCCTTGGAGCTCCGCATGTGATAGTGAGGGGCTACACAGCACCATACTGCTTCCCGCCTCCTACTTGTTACTCTTCCTGGGAAATGCAGGAAACATTTTGAGCTTCCAAAACAGCAGTGCCCTTTTGGGGTGCAGACTTCCTCACTGCCCTGACCCTCCCCCCTCTACTTTCTTTGTTTCCAAAAACCTATCCCCCCCCAGTGCTCAGGGGGTGCTTTGATTTGTGCTTTTTCTGCATGGCAGAAGGGAGTTGCACTGGATATCCCTGGAGGTCTTCCACTGAAATACTGTAAAGTTTATGTGGGTTAAAATTGTTCTTCATTTTAAATATTTTATTGTTCTTTTTTTCCTTTTTTGCACTGCGTGAATTAGTTCACACAAACACTCTCCATCCATCTGCCACTGGCCCAGCCCATGCCTGATATATACACATTATATATAATGTAATATACCAGGGCTGTCCAACTTCTACCGGACCGGGGGCCTGACTTCCGGTCACTGATCACCTGGGGGGCCTTAGGGTCTGCCTCTGCCCCGGCTCCGCCCCTCTCCCAGCTCCGCCCCCTCCCTCCCTGGCTCCGCCCCCTCTCCGCCCCCTTCCCTCCCCCGGCTCCGCCCCAAAAGGAGGAGGCAGAAGCCCCAAAAGGAGGAGGCAGCTGCGCAGGCTGTCTCCTCCTTTTGTAGTATTAACATAACTCAAAAACCACTGGACACATTGCTGCCAAATTTGGCCACAAAACATACTAATACTAACCCAAGGAGGGACCATCAGTCAAAAAATTGCTTTTCTCATTTGGGAGTTGTAGTTGCTGGGATTTATAATTACCACACAAAGAGCATCCTGAACTCCACCAATTATGGAATGGAATCAAACTTCCCACACAAAACTCCCATAACCAAGAGAAAATACTACAAGAGTTTGATGGGTATTGAGTTTTGGAGTTGTAGTTCACCCATATCCAGAGAGCACTGTGGACTCAAACAATGTTGGATCAGGACCAAACTTGGCATGAATACTCAACATGCCCAAATGTGAACACAGATGGAGTTTGGGGAAAATAGACCTTGACATTCTGGGATTTATAGTTAAAACACAATCGAAGAGCATCCTGAACTCTTGCAACAATGGAATTGAACCAAACTCTCTGGCATATTGAATTCTCATTACCAACAGAAAGTACTGAAAGGGTTTGCTTGGGAATTGACCTTGAGTTTGGAAGTTATAGTTCACCTACACCCAGAGAGCACTGTGGACTCAAATAATGATGGATCTGGACAGGAGAAGGAAGGAAGCAGTGGAAGAGAAGGATGGAAGGGAATGGAGGGAGGAAAGGAGGAGGGAAAGTGAGAAGTAAGAAAAGATAAATGGGTGGCTGGAAAGAAAGACAGGAAGGTAAAAGAGAGAGGGGCAAGGAGGGAGGGGAGAACAGTTGAAAGGAAGGACGAAAGGGTGGGTGGGTGGGTGGGTGGGTGGAAGGAAAGAAGGTGAAAGAGAGGAACGGAGGAAAGAAGGAAAGAGTGGAAGGAAAGGGAGGGGAGAGTAGAAAGAGAGAGAGAGGGAAGCCGGGGGGGGAGAAGGCCGGGTGATGGAGGCGAGTGTGCTGAGGGCCTGAGCGCCTCTGAGTGCACGTAGCAGCAGCAGGAGGAAGCGAGCGAGAGGAGAGAGGGAAGGGGCAGGGAAGGAAGAAGGATGAAAGGGTGGAATGGAAGGAGGGAGGGAGAAGAAATGTGCTCACCATAACGCTGAATGCTTCCTTGCAATAACTCCTCCCTGGGAAGGGAGGGAGGGTGAGAAGGAGGAAGGAGCTCTGCCGAGCCACATGGAGCGCCCATGCGGCCGGGTCTCTCTTCCTGTTTGCTGCCAAGGGGGCGGGGCCCGAGAGACGTCACTCCCTTCCATTGGCCCCCTCCCTCAGGAGAAGAGGAGGCGGCCAATAGAAAGCCAAGGGGGCGGGACCAAAAATAATAATAAAAATAATAATATTTTTAATCGAAAAAAATATTTTAAAAATATTTTAAAAATATATTATTTATTGCAGGAGGGTAAGGGGCCGTAGCCAAGGGGCTGGGGGGCTGTGTACGGCCCCAGGGTCACCTGTTGGACAGCCCTGTAATATACTATACTAGCTGTACCCGGCACGCGTTGCTGTGCCCTATTTAGGAGATGCGAGAAAGTCTGAGTATGTAAGGGTTGGAAATGATGTTACTTACGGTCTTGGTGGGGTCATGTAGGCATGAATTGCGCACTTTCTATGTGTGCTCCAAATGATGTCATCTGGAAGCATGAGTTGTATTGTCTTATATAGCGGAGGAAGTGTTTTGATTCTGGAGTGTCTCCACTCAGCAAAGTCTGTAGTGGTTGTGGAGGAGTGGCAAGTGGTGGTAGAGAGACTTTACCGGCTAGGCAGCACATTCCTGTTGTTTCTGCTGGGTATTTCAGGGCTTTGCAGTGTGTGCAGATGTGCGTTAGGGTGCCAATGTCGGCCTCTGGCACCATGCTGTAGTCTTATGCAGCGTTGTATCGGAAGGCTAGGTGGTAGAATTGGTTGTGGTGTTTTTGAAGTTTGTTTTCTGTGTTGCGACGTCGTGTTTCTGCACTCCTTGCGCGCTGCTGTTGTGTTGCATTTCTGCGTCTTTGTTGTTCCTGGCTGCGCGCTTCTTCTTGTTGTGCAGTTCTTTGCATTTGGTTCTCAGCTGTGCATCGTGCAGTGACCTGTTGTCTGTGTCTCTGCTGCGCAGTGTGTTTCTGTTCTGGCATTTGTTCTGCCTTTTTTTGTTTGATGTATGTAGCGTTGTGAGTGTGTCGTCCAATGCTGTTATTTTTAGAAGGCATGGCTTGTCTTTTGGGTCAGTTTCTGTCTGTGTGGAAGGAAGGAATGGTTTTTGTTTGTGGTGGTGGTAGGTGTTGTGTGTACGGGGTCCCGTAAGGTTGGTGGGATGGGTTGTGATTGGAAGTTGTGTTGTGTGGGTAGGAATTGCTGGAGAATTGCTCCCTCATAGAGTTTGGTTTTGATAGTTTAACCCTCAAACACCAACTGACAACTGAAATCTCTCAGCATTCTATCCTAGCCTTGGATGGCTCCTGCCAGCGTTGCTATGGTTACTATTCCTCTCTGCATTTTGTGTGGGCAGATGTCGGCCAATGGCATTTGCTGGCAGCCACGGAGGATGCTGGGAAATGTAGTTTTTTTACTCGTTGTTTTGGGGGCCTTTTAGGTTTTGGGGGGAAGTTTCTTTGCTACAAACGTACCTTGCTTGAGGCCTATTTCTGTTGGCAAGTTTTGTGTTTCTGCATTGTAAGGTTTCTCTGTTTGAGGTAGTCTTCACATGACGACTGTTCCCTTATATATAGAGATAATATAATACATAATATAAACATTCCTTGGGGCTCCATGAGAAATTTTTGTTTCAAAAAGGGCTCCATGGTTTGAAAAGTATGAGAACTCCTGCACTAGAGCATCTATTCACTTTAACTCTAGCTGCTGCCTCCTGCAGAATTCTGGGGTTTGTAGTTTAGGGAGAGACCTTTAAAATGCTCGGCCAAGAGGTCCTGGGCCTCCCTAAACTACAAAGCCCAGAATCCTGCAGGAGGCAGCACTGGATTTAAAGTGGATAGATGCTCTAGTGTAATGAGGTCCTGTGTCATGAAAATATATCACATATGCAAATATTCTCTCTATTATTCTTTATACTGTCAGAAATTGTGTGAAAGCTAACCCCTTTGTGTTTCTCAAGGCAAGGTGGAGATAGGATTTTTTTCCTACTAAAGCAGGAGTACAAGGTAAATTGTTCATGCATCCTTAGTATGATAGGCACTGTCACAAATTAATGAGACAAAGGCTACATTCAGGCATAATGCTGAAGCATGGTTCAAGATCATGAGTCTAGACAGACAGACAGATATCTTTATTACAGTCAATGACCAGTTCGAGATCAGTAGCCTAGCTTTGCATTGCGCTCTTATATCTCCCAAAAAACTAGAAGTTTCTCTTTCAATTTTAAATTAATAACACACTATTATGTTACATAAATCTTAAATCATAACTAAATTGAATGAAAACAAGCCAGTTTGAGTCTCCACTAAGGTTGGCTGTGTTGCTAGTAACCATAATTAAAATTGAAACATTCAGATTGCCTTGTGGTCAGAAGGCATGGACAGAACACACATATTGACAGAATCCAGGTTCAGTCCTGGCAATATGCCATTTTTGATTAGCATTATATGCTCAAATCAGTGGGTTCCAAAAATTAACACATTAACAAAAGAATCTGTTATTATGTACTTTCTGCATATTTACTATTTTGTCAGAGCTTTCTTATTTTCAAAAGTACTTTCTACGTATTTACTATTTTGTCAGAGCTTTCTTATTTTCAAAAGTTGCCCACAACTTCACTCAATTGAAGTGTGTAAATGAAAAAACAGGCATTCAAAAGAAAAACATTCCATTAGTCCACTCTATTTGGATCACAAAAGCACCAGCATTGTAAATTTAATTAAACCAACCACAGCAATGAAACTAATATGGCCTAATCTCCTAAACTCTGAAATAATGGAAAACAGGATAGATAATCTCTGTTTAAAATTAACATGAATGATCATCTCATGACACCAGCAAATTAGTTTCTCCAATGGCATACTTAAGTTTGGAGAAAGCCTTTGGGGGGGAAAAATCCATCAAAGGATAGAAGAGCTCCACAATGGATCTGACTGCATACCTGCAGGCAAAGTCAAAACAGTACAAATTGAACACATTGGAAAGATATGCACTACCATTTGTAAGAGGTTATGTTCACTAAACATACGTTGCCATGAATGAATGCTGACAATACAAATAAATAATCATAGGGTTTTTAAAAATAGTTACTAACAACACCTGGGCCTATGAGTAACCAAAACTGTCTGCCATTTTCAAACACACACACACACACATGCATAAACACAGACAGAATACATACATCTGTCCAAATTCTGATATCCGTTGTTTAGATACCTAGCTACACATAACAGCTGTTTTGAATGTCATGCAACATTAAGTTGGTAGAATTCTGGACAGCATCACTTCACACTGCTAATTTTCCCAAGTATAAGACATAATTGAGAGAATTATACTGTCTAAAGCAGTCTTTGACACCTTAGGGTTCATCTACACTACAGAATTAATAACGTTTGACAACCACTTTAACTGTCATGGCTTAATGCTATGGAATCCACGGCTCTGGAACTCCCTCCCCAAAGAGGTGCAATTGGTCCCCTCTCTACTGGCCTTTCGTGCACAGGTCAAAACCTTCCAGGCCTTTCCCAATAGCCCATAATAGGAGATGACTAGACTGCTATGGGTAAGGCATATCAGTGAAGGCCATCTCGGACTTGACAACATTTACATGGCTTAAAGAAACGGAGCTTTAGATTTTTTTTAATATAATTTTGAATGAACTACCTCATTGGCTGAGGCCCAGGGAATTTTAGTGCAACATGTTATATGTATTAACTTTGTTGTATATGGTTTATGTAATTATGTTATTTACAAGTTGTTTACAAGTTTTATTTTGCTTTTGTGTCATGAAATTTCTGTGTTTTAACCATTGTTTGTCACTTTGAGTCCTACCCATGTGAGAAAAGCGGGATAAAAATAAATGTCGTATATACTCAAGCATAAGCTGATCCGAATACAAGCTGAGGCATCGAATTCTACTACAAACAACTGGGAAAACATATTGACTCGAGTATAAGCCGAGGGTGGGAAATGCAGCAGCTACTGGTATCTATTTAGAGATCAGTAAATTTACATTAATTGAAGCATCAGGTTAAATGTTTTTGAATATTTAGATAAAACTGTAATTTAAGATAAGACTGTCCAACTCTGATTAAACCATTATTCTAACCTTCTTCAATGTAAATGTGCTTACATATCCTTCCAATAATAATAAAGAGAGTAAAATAATAATTGATAGGGTAAAATAATAAATGAAGGAAAACAATATTAGAGAAAATAATAAATGTAATAATAACAATATTACAGAAAATAATAAATGTAATAATAATACATACAATGAAATAATAAATTTAATAAAAATAATACTAATAACAGAGTAAAATAATAAATAACTTTGACTCGGGTATAAGCTTTAGGTCTAAAAGCTGCTGACCATTTATTTGTGGCCAGATGGCCAACTTCAGGTGAGTGTAAACTCAAATCCTCATGTGCCTCTGCACCTGCCATGCAGTTTCTATTCAGCAGACTGACACCCTCCCTTCCATCACTTTTTAACAACAGTCTCATCCTATATTTTATTCCATTATGAGGTAATTCTGGATTTATGAGTTGTGTACAGACAACTGGCCTGAATTTTATTACCTTGAATCTATTTTTGTTTTTGACTCAATGAGGAAAAAAGCCCTTATTTATAACACCTTACTCTTACTATAAACCTGTCTTAATTGAGTATACATTTAGCTATGGTGTGAAACCCACTGTAAATTTCTACCATGAGCAATGAACAACAAGCTATTTGTCTGTAATGTTTCACAAGGCCTGAAGCTCATTGCCAAGCAGCTTTCAACAGCACAGCTTCTCCAGGTGGAAGGTTAGTCAGTACTAGCTGTTCTCAGAAGGGACTTGCCATAAATTGCAATTTTAATGCCTGCACGCATTAACTTTAACAGGGCTTCCACGGGAATATTTGGTAAAACGAAGAGATGATAATTGGCTTAATAAAGGCCTTGCATCCAGTTTCCTTTGTGTTGCTATTTTCTTTTTCTCTACGTATAACAAAAGATGTGGGAATATACTGAATAGGGATAAATGCTGTTTGAAAATAGAAGTGGTATGGTAAACCCAATGAATACCAGCACCATGTACATGTTCTTCATGAAAGTCACTTTTCAATAGTAAATAAAAGAACCAATTGAGCTGGATATTGAGAGGGATAATTGCTTAGAAACTTGTATTCTAATGAAACACTCCTATCGTTCAAACAACAAAAAGCCCTCCTCAAATGTGTACTGACTTGAAACCTTGAAGAAAAAAAAAGACTTAAGCAAGACAAGGAAGTCTGTTTAAAAACAAAGTATCAATACCTACTTGGTGTGTCATCTCCACATACACAGTGAGAAGTACAAATTCTTCAAAATGACTTTTCCCTTCTCTAAAGTTTCATTTCTTACAAAGTTCTCTAAAAGTTCATGGCATGCCTTATAGACATACCCCACTGGCAGAGCAGAAAGACCCAGGATCAGAAATTATGTCCTTGTTTAGAGTTTACAATATTACTCTTAAGACCCACTGCTACAGGTAAGCAACCTGTTCTTTCTTATATTGAGCTTGACTGAACATTGAACATTTTGCAGTCCTTTGTTCTCAAGACTGGAAAACCAAGATCGGTGGAACCACCTTGGTCGTGCAAAATGAACTCACAGTTGTTGTTGAGCCATGGCATCCCCCTTTCAAGTTATACTTCACCATGAGACTTCAAACAAATAAAATGACTTTTTTTCTTAAAACATTTTCTGTGAATCCAGAGTTGCAAAATGTCAAAGCACGAGAGGTTCCAGAATGGATGTAGCAGCAGTTGTACCCCATAAAGTATATCAATTCTAACCCTTTAATAAAATGTATCAACTTGATGATTTTGTATAACTTGTATCTTTTATGTATTGTGTACTATGTCAATTCCTACTAGATGAAGTGTATACATTGTTTCTAATATATGTATCAAAATGAAACTTGAGGGCCACAAACTCTCAATTTACATAATCCCTTGGGAAAGAAAAGGATAGCCAGGATTCCTCCAGCTATTTCCTAAGCCAGATAGCTATCAGAGTTTTTATATGTGTATATGTGTCAACGAAATATGCTCAGGGTGTTTGTCAATTTAATATGAGGCTGAGAGTCTGCCACTCCCATGGAGGAGTTAATTCATTAACTCTCTATGCCAGCAGCCAAGCCCTTGACGGTCTACAATCACCACCTTTGACTTTTGGTCTTGCACCTTTGTTTCACATGGAACCAGACACTTGAATTAACGAGAGACTTATCAGCATATCTACACCATTATTTCCTCATGAATTGTGCCTTTCCTGGGGGTGTCTCTACAACAGTTTGGTTCTTTGAACTGACCAACCTTCCCACCATGGGAATAGGTTGTGACATCAAGGAAGCCCCAGCCAATCATGACGTGGATCCTAGTCTGTCTCTTTTTCAGTCATTTAGGGGAGAGGGCAGGAAGCCTGAATAATTGTCAGAACTGTATAAGATGTCATGTATCTCTCTGTGAGTTTATGCTTGTACCTTTTGAAACAAATTGCTTGTACTTGCATACTTTTTGACCAAATCATATTACACCTCTGTCTGTGTTGCTTTCAACCTGGGAAGCATGTTTCTCCGTCCTGGCTGATCTGGTTTAGCAGAAGCTCACCGGGCACAGACCTCTTAACTACAATCCTAGCTGAAATCACTACACAGTCAGTTCCTGTGTTGTAAATATGAAAAAAGAAGTGCCATACGGCATGGAACAGATTTTTAAATGACCTTACCAAGGAATTTATTGTTTTCCTGACAAGTATGAAGTAATGAATTGTCAAGCTTAGCAAGTTTGAAGTGTATAGTCCTATTTCAAAGCACTTGCCAAGTGAATTCTTGGTAATGACTACACCAACAGCAAATGTGAGTTTCCTTCAGGTATAATGAGATTGCAATTATCTCTCCACAACCAAATCACTTTTAAAACCTACATAGTTTGGGGCTAGGTTACCTACAGGTTTGTCCTCTCTCATATAATCTGCTCCTTAGGACACTCAAGTCCTCTGAGGGACACTGAATCTGACTGGCAACCATCACCCAGAGGACCTTTCATTGGTTGCCCTGGACTATAGAATGACCTGCCGAAAGTGGTCTGACAGCCAAATTGGCTGTCAGAATTAAAGACATAATTCAAGATCCATCTCTTCTGACAGGCCTACCCACTCAGCTTTAAACCACATAAGAGGCTCGTTTGTGTGAGTCACACAGATCACAAAGAACAATGCTACTTCAGGATTCAGTCCAATAGTTTCTGATCTGATATTTTTCTTCTGATTGGACATATCATTCTTTCTGCTAGACACTGATTATACACCATGGGATGAAAAAAAACTCTTTAGTCTTGATTTAGCTCAATTTCTCAAAATTCTAGCTACATTTTCTTCTCATTTTCATTTTGAATCTAGTTGTGACACTTTGTTTTTTAAAATTTCAATGGGGTTTTTGTGTGTGTCAGGAGCAACTTGAGAAACTGCAAGTCACTTCTGGTATGAGGGACTTGATCGTCTGCAAGGATGCTGCCCGGGGATGCCTGGATGTTTGATGTATGTTTCAATGTATGGTTATGAAAGCTAAACAGTGAAAAAAGTTGACAGGAAGTGAATTAGCCTATTTGAAATATGGTGCTGAAGGAAAGTTCGAAAAAAGTTCAAAAAACAAAGCAAGCAGCTGAGTTCTAGTGAAAATCTTAACCTGAAGTCTCCTTAGATACCAAAATGAGAGGAGACAGGAAAAAAGGAAGACTGAATTACAAGTGGATATAATCAGTAAAGGAAGTCATGGTCCTGCATTTATAGAACTTGAGCAGAACTTCCAATGACAGGGTATCTTCAATATCTCTTATCCATAGAATTACCATATATGTATACACACACACACACACACACACACTTAATGACAATTAGCAAATACAAGAAATATAGCTTTTCCCTATTAGCTAAAACTAAATTCTGTGAACTTTTTAAATGTGCAAATTAGTCACTCAGAGTGTAAAATATATGTTTTTGGTGTGTACAATATTTCTAGGAAATACACACTAAACCTTTGAAATGCATGAATGTTTGTGGCATACTGAACATATCCTCACGAGTCTGAGAAATGCTTCTTTTGCAAATGCTTCTTTTGTCAAGACTCTCAATTTAGCAAAATTTCTTTCCATTTCTATATTATTAGACTAGTTGCAGAAACTTAATAGTGCACATTGTGACACTATTTTCATGAAATTTGTTACAATTTTATATCCTGTATTTCTTCAAATTAAAAAAAGAATGTTATTAATTTTGGGAAAGGAGCACTCGCATTTTAAAAGTTTCAATACATTTTCAGTATGTAATGTAAATTTAAAGTTAAGATATACAGTATATTTCAAGCTGAAGAAGGCATAAGTACAGCTGAGAGGTTCTTTCCCAAAATTAATGAATGAATCTCTTCACTGATTTTGTAGCAGTAGCCGATAGCAGAACATTCAGAGTCCCTCCATATGGGAACCACACTCATCTGAAACTAAACATTTTAAATATAGGTGCTGCCTATGAACTTTCTTTGTCTAGCAGAGGTATTTATAATGTAATCCATGTGAATATTAAGGTTATTTTATAAAAGATCTTGTAGGATATATAGACGGTCATTCCCAGTTTCAGAGATGAATTGTAGGTAGCTGTCAAGTGAGAACTTAAAACCAGAAGCTGGGAATAAAAAACCAGCTAACAAGTCAGAAGCCAGAATGAATTAGGATGAACTTTCCCATGTAGAGTCCCAGCCAGAAGAGAAAGTTTTATACATTTCCTAGTGTAAACAGTCAATTCTATTTGGCTGTTTGATAGTCAGTTTTGTATCAAAGATTTCAAGACATTTTATGGTAGGTGTAAGCAATCTGGGTTCTCCAGATACAGTTGTACTGCATGTACCATCAGTCAAGGTATCTTGGTGACAGATTTCAATCAGAGCAGGTTCTAGAATATGATGAACATTTAGGAGAATCTAATATTCTTAAACTCTGAGCCATTTTTTGAGGAGACACTGACTACTATTCAATTTTATTTAATTTAAAAATGATTCTAAGACATTTTCAGAGATCCATTTATAAAGCTTATGGAAGCCTTTTAATACCAATATAGCTGCACTAACAGCTCATTCAACAAAAGCTTATTGAAATGAATTGCTACTTTACTTCCCATAGTTCTCAAAGATTCAATGCTAACCAAGCTGCATCATGATGCCCACCTATTGCACCCGAGATCAAAATACCACACCTTGCTTTGGTTGCTTATCTGCAGTGTTTCAGGAGATCAGTTTTAAGTTATATAATTTTTTATGGACACATCCTAAGCACTAGGCATTGGGGAAAAACAATTCACATTTTAGAATTCTCATACTTTCCCTTCATAGGACAAAAACAGCAATATTATATGTCATCTTTTTTTTATCACGTAGGAAACAGATTATTCACAACTCGAAGGCTATCCATGCCGGGAGACCTTTAATTTCATTTTGCTTGACTTCCATTCTCTCTTCACTTCATCTCATATATCACTGGTTCTTCATTGTGGCCACAGCTGCACCTCTTGTTTGCTGACCTTCTATAAACTCGTATTTCTTCTTTCTCTTATATCTGGCTGCTTTAGTTTGCTCCATCTACAGCCTCCCACTCACTTTTCATAGTGTTCAGAAACATACACATGTACATACAGCATTGTCTGACCTTCCCTATAAGCTTTAGGGGAATCCAAGCTTTGAATTTTCTTACATTTGCATACCTCCAGATACAAACCAGTGAGAATTTATTCTAAATAACCTATATTTTGGGTCAGGCTACAAGCATAATAGAGACAATGCATCTGAATATTGCTCTGTCAAATGCTGGATGGAAACTATTCTGTATGACAAATATGCTTTGCTCTGGCAAGATTTATAGATTCACAAACCATGGCTTCTGTCCCTTCACACAGAGAGCTCTTCAGTATGTACAAAGCCAAACAACAATTGAATCAGACAGTCTAATCCCTTTCATAACAAGTCATATTCTACAACTCAACCAAGGCAATTGCAGAAATTTCATAATGAAATGTTTCCATAGCAATATGTAGATGCCATTAAACCATCCAAAAGTGGAAACTGGTGTTCTGTCAAAGAGCATACAGAAAATGGTCCAAATGTAAAAGCTCTGAATTCAAACTGAAGCTAAAAAACTAGGCAAGACAACAAATAAGGAGCTTGTGGGAGTCTAAAAGGATTGAGGTTGGAGAAGCACATCCATGTCTATTAGATCAGTTAAAGAATAGCAGCACCTTTTCTAGCACAAGTATTTTCCTGCTTGCTGTTTACCATCAGTTGAGAAATGATTTCAAGAGAACAACTATTAATATTTCTTCTTACTATTTTTGCATGGATAACATACTCCATCAGCATTTAAAAAGAGAAAAGACTCTTCAAATCGTCTGTTCAAACTGTATGCACTTAACACTACTCCTGGTAATTATTTTCACACACTCCATATAAAAGTAATTATTCAAAACCAGAGAAGCAATTACTTCAGAAATAGGAAAAAGGGAACAATATGACAATCAAGTAAATATAGATTCAATGCATGGCACTTTCTTCCCATGTTACATTTAATCTGC
This sequence comes from Anolis apletophallus, assembly GCA_030556195.1. NCBI lineage: Eukaryota > Metazoa > Chordata > Lepidosauria > Squamata > Anolidae > Anolis > Anolis apletophallus. Next base: position 53,536,956 of record JARBWK010000009.1, on the reverse strand, counting down.
AAATAGGCATAAATCTAAGAAGATAGACTGAGACAGCCAGCCCTCCATATTTGCTGGGGATAAGGGTGCAGGACCCCCTGAAAATGAAAAGTGAATAAAGAAATTGCATCTCTCTAGGAATTTCTCAGTCTTCCAGAATGACTCTTTGATCAAGTTCTTCAGTAAGCTGACCACAAAATCACACCTACAGATTACTACAGGTGCAATGATTGTCTCCTTTCTACTTGTATGCAAGTCCCCTTCCTTCTAACAGCAGGCAAGATGTTATTTAATGAGATTCCAATCCCATCTCCTGCATGCACACTCAAATACTCCTTCCAGAATACTGTATTACTGAAAAGCACTTTGCAGCACCATAAGGTCTTCTTTTGTCACAAATACATCAAAAACCCATGTCTCTCAGATGGGCGCAAAACTTGCTTTAATAGGTGTGTTGGTGTATATTAGGAGTTTCCAACCTTCTAATGTGCAGGGGCAACTTCATAAATTTTCTTCTAGTCAAGTTGCTTCAGGTCTGAGTGGACCTTTTAGTCCCCGGACAAAATTCATTTGTGGTTTTGAAGAAAGCCTTCACATTGCCAAAATACTCCTGGGATGTCAAACGCCAACCATTGCAAATCTCCAGAGGACATGAAGAGCCATATTTAATGCTTTACAAATGGATTAGGGTAGAGAACTGACCATAGATCATACTAGGGCTACCATGTAGTCTACCAGCTGCATTCTCCCCATATGTGATACGAGATGCTCACATGCATCTCATACTCTTGCTCACATGCATCTCGTACTCTTGCTCACATGCATGCACACACACACATTTATTTTGAGAACAATATTGCTACAAAGGCTATTTTCTGGCAGCAGTAAAACATTTTATCCCCACCATCAAGAGGGTTTCTTTTTAATTCCAAAACTTATAGGAGTTATTTTAAAAAATATATAGGGCAAAGCTATAAGAAAAAGAAAACTTAAATTTGTAGTCCTTGAATATATACTGGCTAACAGAATTGTCAGTTCTTTTGGAAGCACTTCCAATATCCACAGACACAAGTCAGATAACAAAATCTCTAACAGCCCTAACCTCATTTGACTAGAAATATTTTTAACAGTATCACCATTGGCATAATGTAGAAAAAGAGATGAAAAAGCACAGTGTTGGGTGTAATCAGTGTGCCTGTAGGCAATGGATTTCTATTAGCTGATCCTGCTACGGCTGTGTGAGCTATATATAACAGGCAAGGTAAAAAAAATGGCTGCCTCCAGAACTCCTTACTCAGTACATATGACTACCAAAACATAGGAAGGAACGGAACAGCAGATAAGCCTTCCTTCTCCAGCTCCTCTCTGAATGTTTAAAAGTAGAGATATACAAGTTTGGACAAAAAAAGAGCAGAAGATGTTAAAATACTACTTGAAGTCTTCTTCCAGAATACATCTATAAGACATATTCTGTAAGAAGACTTCAAGTGGTCTCTAGAAGGTTCAAAGTGTTCTTGTTTACTTTCCCAAGCCTTAGCTGATATAGGTGTTTCTTTACACATGTGCATATGGCTTCTTTTGAATAAAAAGTTTGAAGGAACATGTTGAATTGCTCTTTCTGTGGTGTAGCAACCCATTCATTTTCTTCCTGTTGTTTTTTCTGGCTTTTGTATCAAATTCTTCATTGAAGAACTAATGCCCAGAACACATCTGCTTTTGCTAATATAAGTTTAATCTATAAGAAAAGTCAAGATCTAAAATAGGAAAATCTAGAAATGGACAGAAAAAGAAAAAAAACATGTGTGATTGAATGAAGATGACATACTTACTTGGCAGGCATTGTATATCAATTGATGCTCCAGTTTCTTTATTCCAAGAATCTGCTGAAACATTTCATAAAGTTGTTCTTTGCTTAGAATCAGTTCAGAAACAGCACTTAAAGGCATTCTATTGGGCTGTTTGTATAAGTCCTCCTCTCCCCTGGAAATGGCATCATACTTGGCAATCCATGAACTCAGAACAGTCTCCTTGCTCAACCCATCTATTTCTGGCAGGCTCCGAACCCTCTTTTCTATATTCTTCTTAAAAACATCTCTGAAGTCATTTGCTGAACATCCTCCACTCTGGACCATTCGAGCAACTCGCTCACTCTTAAGAAAAACCTTTTGAAAGAAGGAATATGGCGTTATTTAGGAGTTAAATCATTTTTAAACATTTTTTTACAGACATCAGTTAGAGATAAACTTCCAAAACCATACATCCCAAATAGTTATTGTTATAAATGCAATGTTATAAAACTATTTTATAAATGCAATGTTATAAAACTATTTCCCAAGAACTTCAGTACTTGTAAAACAAAGAAACATGGAATTGCAACAGGGTACTGACCAGTAGTACAAAACATTTCAACCATCCAATTGTCACCTGGACATCCAAAATATAAGAAAGCAGAAAAAAAGCAAAATCCAAACAAGTCATGAATCCCTGTGTTATTTTTCTGCTACCAGGTAGGAAAGTAATGAGAAAGTATCTAAAATGCTAACTATAGCACCCAAAGAAAAATGTTATTCTATAGCTTTAAGATCTGAATAAATTGTACATCAAGTTGTGGAGCTATACTACTTATGTATTCTAAAGTTGTGGGAAATTACTTCCAAAATTATTATCGAAATCCCAAGGCAATGGTTACAGAAAAAGTCTTCTCTAGCAATGGGGCTGTAGTGAGGAATACCGATAGGAAGGCCTAACTGGTTCTCCACCTTATACATGAGTTTCTGTCAGCAGTCTCAGATTGCACTGCACTGCAACCTGGGCACAAGTACAATGGGCGTTCAACTGCTACACAATATGTTAGGTATAGGAAAAATATAGTTGACATACTATCCTTCATCCATCCTTCATATTTCCTCAAATATTTTTCAGCTAAGGAATTTAACTAATCACTACCCAGCTTGGTCATTGCTTCTGCAAATTTGTCACTATGTTCAGGAGCACAAGCCATGTTTTCTCACCTTGATTTTGTTGAACACAATGGATTTGCTGTAGACATGACAAGCATGAAAACGCCCCGAAGTTATGGATCAGATCCAAAGGAATGCCTATGTCCTGCTATAATTCAGTCTAGATTTAGTTTAACAATCTCAGTTCCATTGACTCAGGCACCAAAGATCGGCCTCATACAATGATCATGTTGCTTTTCACACATAATGACAAAGACTGGCACAAAAGAAATGTTAATTATATTGTCTCAGCAATTCCAAACTGCTCCCCTAAGAGGAATTGACTGTTGGGAGTCTCCTGCTAACAGGATTACAAAGAAAAAACTGAAATAGTGAAAATATTCTATAGTGAACATACCATAATTGTAAGTGTCATTTGACCTCCAACCCCTGGAATAAAGAGACGATACAAGTATAATTGGATTCCAATTGGGCAACTTTTATTCAATTGTTGCCTATTTAACTCCTCAACTAAACTATAAGGACGGGGGGTCAGGAATCGAGGTGTTTCAAGCCGGGGTGTCCTCTTAACCCGGCATCTCAACACAATTTAAGGGCAAAACACCAGGATTGCCTGATTATCCAACCAGGACAAACCTTTAGGGAAATGAGAGAGTGTCCTGGTCTCAGGATGATGAGATCAGCCTCTTCCCGTTCCAGGGCCATTTTCTTAACTCACCAAACAACAACTTCAATGTGAGTGTTAACCTTAATGGCCCTCGCCCGAACAGGGGGCACCTGAGATGCACACCAACAAAGGATTCCCTAGCTAATTACGCCACAGACTGCATGGAAGATTCGAAGAACCTTTGCCTCCCTTCCCTGGGAGGGGCCAAATTCCTCCCTCACCAGCTTTGCTGGTGAGAGAGACTGTTCTGCAAAGTGGACTCAAAATGCTGTTCTTTCATCTTCCCACTTTGAGTGTTTCTCCTCCTCCCCTTTCACCACAACAATGGATAAAAATCAATACTCAGACATCTTAATGCATATGCACCTTGGAAATACAAGGAACATTTGCACTCAGATCTCCCTTTTAACTCCATACTGTAGCTCTCTTTCACTCTTTTCTTTCGTGAATTAGCTTTATATCAATAGTTTGATATAAGTTTGATACTTATATCAAAGACTACTCTTTAAAAACTGCAGAAGTCTCATATTTGATCAAACCAGTGTAACTACTATGGTTAACAGAATATTTCAAAACTACTGTATTTTCTGGCGTATAAGACTACTTCTTAAGCCAGGAAAATCTTCTCAAAAGTCGGGGATAATTTTATATGTCAGGTGTCGTCTTATAGGATGCTGAAACTTCCGAGGCAGACTGGAGAATCTGCGGTTGTCAGATATATTGGAGGGAGCTCAAAAGCGGCCATGGCCGTATCCCTGCCATATGTGGCAACCATAGGAAAACAGCAAGGGAGATTTTCTCACCCAAGCTGCAGGCGTCCAGGATGCCTGGGATATGGAAAAAAGAGATAGAGTGGCACTGTGCCCAGAAAAACACGCCTTTTCACCTGTCTGGCCTGCCCTTGTATCCTATTACTGTACCTCCTTCTCAGCCTTTCAGATCTCGCTCCAGACGACTGCAGTGAAGCGGTGCAGGCACACATTTCAACAAATGTGTTTAAGCCCCAACTACACTGCTATCTAATGCAGTTTGAAAATGTGTGTGGTTGGGGGAAGGGGGGGGGGCTGAAACATGTTAATAGCATTTCAATTGGGAAAATTTCCTTTGAGATAAGAGTGATTTGAGTTGAGAGCTCAGTCACGGGACAAATTAAAACTCTTAAGTTAAGGTATCACTGTATTGAAAAGTTCAACAAACTTGGGGGACATACAGTATGGTCCACCAGATGCTGATAAAGTGAAGGTCCTAGCAGGGCTGCATTAACTAAGTGAGGAATTAAGGAAACTACATTGCTATAACATCTGAAGATTCATTCCCACGTCTGACAAAGAGATAGGCCTTTAACCTTGGCACGAAACACACATAATACACTCTTTTTTTGACACATAGTACAGTAACCATGCTGAACCATAACTATGAATCTTGTGCCCATAATCTTAATTTCTGTCATGGAAGAAGGTGAAATATGAATGTAAGAAATTGGAAAATTTGAATTCTTCTGTCTCAGGTCCCAAAGATATTGTTATGTCTGCTTGAGGAATTCTTTCATATTTTCAAATACTTTGGCAAATTCCTATCCCAAAATACTTTAATTCAAACTTCTTCATCTACTATGGTGGCTCAGAACACAGCTATTTACAATCTCTATACATAAATTTAAACAATATCTTACAAATGTATTTTTCCTCCAAAATTACAGTGAGAACAAAAGAAATCCAAGCAGAGTAATGACTACACGCATGCAAAAGTGATGCAGGCAAGGAATAGAGAAAATCTATCCATTCCAACTTTGTTTTAAAAAAATTGTCACCATCCAACGTTCGGGCATTTACTCTTGAAAGAGTTAAAGAAAGGCATCTGCTTTGAAAAGATCACAGAAAGCGACTTTTAAAAATGACTTCATTCTGTTATGTATTGCAGTGTTTAAAGGATAGCCCACTCCTGCCACACATTACAATGATGAACCAGTTAACTTATTACATAGTACACGTCTTGTTACTTTTCCATGATTCCCCCCATTTTTACGTGTGGGGGGTTTGTGTGACTTAGAATTGATAACAAAAATACCATAGAAGTTGAAATTATTCTCGGAGGTCCTCAAAACATTTGAAAATAACTAGAAATTGATATTCCTTACACAGGGAATATGAAAACTCCCACACCCAAAGCCTGCAGGGTGCAGCAGAACAGCACGCTGGCCTCAGATGGGAGAGACCAAATTGACGTCTGACATGGAAAAGAGTGAAACCTGAAGCAAGCATAATTAAGGGCTGCTCTGCTCCTTCCTGTACTTCTTGGATCTTTGTTGGCCCATACGCCTACCTCTTTTTACAGTATAAGCATTTTGGTTGCTTATGGCTGGGAAATATTTTTTTCCCTTCCTCCTTTAGTTGTTTTTTTTTTTTTTTTGCCTACCCTATACTATCATGAAGGATTTGATAATTGACTTCAGGACAATGCTTTAAATTGGTTTCAATTTGGCTAGGTTTGGAGAGAAAATCAATTTTGGTGAACACTGTCAGCAGTCCTTTACTATAAGATAGAAATCAGGAACTGCCACTGAGCATGACACGATCACATGACAAGGAAAGTTCACATGACCAAAGAGCTGACACCTTGTGGTCAGCTTACCAGTTTAATAGGTTGTCTGGGAGCAACCTGATTTTCCAAGTGGGGTTTCTTTCGAAGACTATGGTGAGCTTGCCCAGGGAAGTTGGAGAGAAAGTCTAGAGGTAACCATTGTCTCATCTGTGCTTGTACCAGGTTGCGTTTGCATTTCACCTAGAAACAATTATACAGGTGACATTAATAGAGTTGCCCTTATTTCAATCCATATGCTTTGGGATCTATTATTCCTTATGTTGGTCTTATTACACTTTTCTTACTTAAACGTGTTGCAGGTAGCAATCTCGCTTGTAACCCATTACTTCCACATTCTCTTTCAAAATCTCCTTTATTATTATTTCTTCAAGGAGAGCTATTTGTATTGTAATGCAAACCAATGGCAAACTCCAAAATACTATAAATTTGAAGTTCTCCAAAATGTGTTTCTATTTTAGAAAGACAAGGAAGTTAGTTGTATCCATTATACAACATGTTTGTGAACTTTAAAAGGTATCTTCACTCATAGGACAAGGAGGGAAAGAGTAAAAAGCTGTGGAAACAGATGGATGTAGAACTTTTATTTCACACATGCTTAGACATGACCTTTGAGAGAAAGGCAGCCAGAATGGAAGAAGTTATTCGCCTACTGACTGAGCCTTTGGGGCTTTCTGCATCCCTGCATGTGCACGTGCTTCATAGTGTTCCTCATTAGGAGTGACGGTAATGGAAGAAGCTTCATTTGATATTTGATTACCCACCAAGGGATCTGTTTCTGTTGTAACACCTTCCACTGTCCCAAGCATATCCCATTTGCACACAGGGCACGTCTGGTGCTTTAAAAGCCAGGGATCAACACAGGTTTTATGAAAAAGGTGCCTGCAATCCAAGACACGGGCCACATCTTTAGGCTTGTACATTTCTAAACACACTGCACAGTTCTCTCCAGCGGATCCAACTTCTTTGTCATCCTCTTTCAAGGTACGGAGTTCTAGATGATTCATGGCCTTTTTAATAGCAAGCAGCTGTCGGCATCGCTGTGTGAGATCTCTTCCTGTTCTCAGCCTCCTGACACAGTAAAATGTGAAATAAGCCACAGCAACTGAGGCAAAAACAAAAATGGTACCCATATAATGTGTCAGCCATGGGTAATAATGCTTTCCAACATCAATGGTTACCATCACTTGGATTCCATTCTGAATCAAAAGCAAAAGGTCCAAGCCTTTCAGGTTGCCAATCATGACTGCCACAATATTTTCCACTCCCAAGTTGAACATGGGGAACACACTGTTACCTGTTCCTGGATAATTGTAGATGATTACACCCACAGCTCCCTTTTCAGCAGCCACACTTATCTTTTGCATAAATGAACACTGGCCCCTCATGATGAGAGCTATCCAACTGTCTGTGTGTACTGGCTTAGTAAACGTTGTTACAGAGCTACAAGCATTTTGATGCAGCCCCTCAGGTGGCACTAGCACTCCGGTGACCTTCTTCAAAGGAGAGGCTTTGGCAAATACTCCACGTTCTTCAATCTCCCACACGGTTTGATTACCTATCCAAAATGATATGTTAAGGTTGGCAATCCAAAAGGCATCTGCTCCTGAGCTATATGTGGTGACAAAAATGTAGATGCCAAGGTGAAGACAGAAAAAAGATGTTACCAGGTCCATGTTGGCAACTCCAGAGCAGTCACTGAACCAGTACCATAGGACAAAACTGGAGTCATCAATATGTGACAACTCAGCGTTGCTACTCAGGAAGAAGTTAAAAATCCATCTCGAAAGCTGTGGTGCAAATGATCCAAGAGGTTATCTGCCTCCGAGATTTGATCAAGCTTTTCTGCACAAGGATGTGGGGGAGGGACTTTTTCTCCCATGAAGTGCTTCATTGTTAGGTAATGAAATTGTGACATCATCAATAACTCTGAAAATTAACCTTGACTTTTGACTTGCCTCTACAGCCTTATTCACTATCAAGATATACTTCTCTTCCTCTCTTGCTCTCACACACAAAGATATAAAGTATCACATTTGATAACATATAAAATGATTGGAGTATTTTACTAGATATTTTGGCATACAGTGTAAGGAACATGACATAATAAATTTGCACACTTACTATTGTGCTGCCCCTAGCAGAGACTGCAGTAGGGTCAATTTTGAAGGGGAGAGAACCAGAAGCGTCATGATACTATGAAATTCAGAGTGGGAGATGGGGGATGAAGCAAAAGAGGACTGAATGTTATTTATTTGTAAAATTGGCATATAACAGTATACACATCATTTTGGAACACTTTGGGCAGCTTAGTGAAGAAAAAATAAATACATTGGAAAATAATTGGTGGGCTATCTGGATTTTCGTTTTGGATCCTTGACATGGGGGTGGGACTTGAATAGTTTTTTTTCCTTTAGTGCTTGGGGCTTGAGAGGAAGATCAGCATATTAAGACTTTCTGGAAATGGAAAAAGTTGGAGTAAAAATACATGTAAATCAATGCCTGAGATAACCACCGAAAATCTCTTCTACCTGCCTTCCACTTCACTGTAAATGTAACACAAGAGTAGCAGTCAAATATTCAGCCATGATAGTCTGAACTAGAATATCAGTATACAAAGGACCCATGTAGCATAAACTTTCACAGACTAGGTCGACTTCCTCAGATAGCTGAGGAAGCAAACATGGGTCTTATCTAAATCAGCCTACAGACCCATACTCACTATGTGTTCAATCTTGGCTGTCCTCATGATATTCCTCCACTTCTAGTAGGTATCATAGGCTAAACTATCTTAATCAGGTTTAGATCCACATTAAGAAATGTCAGAGGATCCTCTGCAGTTAGCCTGAAACACTGGAGCAAGTCTGCGGCATAGTGTCAACAGCATAGTCTGATACTATTTGGACCAGTCCATTGTCTATACTGCCACTATCACCTTTTCATCAATGCATGGAAAAATAGATGGATTAGGCCCACATTGGCATCACTGCCACTTTCATAAAGGTTTGTGAGCTTTGTGAGTGCTCCTGACCATCATAAGTATCTAGTAGGCCTGTTTGATCCATGGTTCTAAATGGTTCAAAAGTACTTACAAAAAAAATTCTGGTGGTGAACATTTCAGAATTCTACCAAAATTTCATTATTATTTCATTATTGGTGATTTTTAAGACAGAACCAATTAGGAACTTCCATTTATAACAAAATTTTGAAAGTTTTGTTAGAGTTCTGAAATGTTCACCACCAGAACTTTGGTTTTGTAAGTACTTTTGAACCATGAACCATGGATCAACCAGGCCTAGATCTAGTATTATCAAATATGGGCCTGTGCAACCAGTAAGGAGGAGTGGGGGAGGAAGCAGCAAGAGCAACAGAAACACAGATGGTAAAGTGGTAGTTCAGTGAAACCAGTGTGGTCTCAGCCCAGTTGTAATGGCTGGACTCCTATCCACTACTGCCACCTCTGGGGTCAGGGCATGATATTCTTGTGCAGATACTGTGTTAGTCTACAAAACTTTACTCCATCAACGTTGTTCTTCCAATTAGTTTTTAACGTGCCTCAAGACTCCTTTTCATGTTGATAAAAAGAGTATCTGATTCAAAGGAACATAAGGTGAGGAACAGAGCTTGACATTTGAGGTTCGTCTTTATCACTATTCACTAAAATGATCTAGAAATGACAATAAAATAAAGCACAGAAATCAGGTATGTGTTCCTGGGCTACAGCCAGTTAGAAGGAGCTGTTTTCTTCTGAATGACATTTTATTTGACTCTCTTTTTTAGAAAAGAAAGACTGTGAATAAATCTATTCAGCAGTCCCACTGCAGAGTACAATACAACAACAAAATTTTATTGCGGCCACTGACCAGCACAAAGCGGGCACAAGCGCCCTGAGAAGGGAAGGACAACTCCCCAGTAAGCAGTTATTTAAAATTAGATTAGAAATCAGTATAAAAATATATTTCAAAAGACAGGATATTGTAACAGGCATGGAACTGAAGGGGGAGGGGAGAGATTGATGAGAGAGGTTGAAAACACTGGGGGGGGCACTAAAGGGGAAGGGAGGGGCACACTGCGAGTCTACTAGCATTTCAGCTGTAACATGTTGCTCTAACTGCATTCCCAGCAGGGTATTGCCTTGCAGGGTCAATCATAATCCGTCTAATTTTAATTGCAGCAGCACAGAACTTACTTTTGATATTACTTGTGGATAGGGTCAGTCCATTGAGAGGTGAAAGCGCCAGTACCACTTCAAGAAGCCAATCATCTCATGTTAGCTGCCACCAGCATATTCCTACCCAGGCATTCAGAAAGGTCTTTCTCCATTCTATTCTTTTATAAAAGTTGGTGCAAAGTATAAATTCTTTTTTTAAGGATGCATTCTATTCTCTGAGAAAAATGGATACAGCTGAAAGCTTGGGTGGTCTCAGAAGAATGTAAAAGAAATACCGACCACTTCTGCTCTCGCTACTGTAGTATCACTTCTGCCCTTCTTGAAATGTCTTGATGTGAAAATGGAGGTGGTGGCGCTTTGGCACTTCCCTTCAAACTAGTGCCAAGAAACTACAGGGGACCGAAGCTTCTTTTACATCTTCCTGGGATGACCCAAGTCTCACTTTTTACTACTCTATTCAGAGACGTGTGTTGTTCTCTCTTTTTAAAAATCTGAATATATGCAATGAGCATATGCAGTATATGCAATGAGTATGATAGACTCTACCATTAAAATGTGGGAGCTGAGGGTACTCAGAATACTGGAGACATGTTTTCCTTCAAGGTAAGGGACTGGATGGTCCCTGTGGTCTCTTCTAACTCTATGATAGCTGATAGCCGATGGTTCTATCAGAATAAGGGTACTAGTTGCACTTTTACTCCCTGAAATACACACACACACACACACACACACACACACACACACAATGTTGGGATAATCCATCAGTCTAACTTTCTTACCTGAGGAAGGAGAAAGAAGGCAAAGGTAGACAGCTTTGCACATCCTATATAGGATATTATTAAAACTATAACTCCAAAATCACACATATGTAATAAAAATGCAATCAACAAAATAAAGAAAAAAACAGATCACACTAAATTGCCATTTTATCTCAGATCTAATTAAATCACAGTCTCTGCCCACTGTGATTCGAAAAAGAGAATGATCTTCAAAGGAAATTCAAATAACACACAAGAAGTTGGTGCTTATTTGTTTCTTGCCCAAGCATAACCATCAAGAAAAAAACATGCATTATGTATATGAATTATACCTTTCAAACTAAAAATCTTCATAAATTGATTGCTGCCTTCCTCCCCAAAACACACATACATACAGAGCAAAAGCCTACATTTCAGGGGAAGGTGAAAGTTTCAGATATTGAACTTGTTGCCCAAATATTTCAAGATTTTAATTAATAATGACAACTGGAAAGCTTTGAAAATGTTTTGTGAAAGGAAATGGTTTTTCATCTGTTTATAGAAGTCAACATGGTCTTTCTATGAGTTTTCAATATGAAACAGTCTCAGGAGTTAAAGAGAAAAGGCATCAGATTCCTTCTTTGTTATTTTCGATAATGGGACGAATGCAGATAGGGCAAATCCTACGCTTTAGAAGCCAGCGGTCAATACATCTTTTGTGAAAGATATGCCTGCAAGTTAAAACACGCACCACTTCTCTAGGCTTGTATGTCTCCAAGCACACCACACAAGTCTCTTCAGCTAGATCAAATTCGCCTTTTTTAATCTTGCGCAACTCAAGTGAATGAACTGCTTGCCAGAGTTGTGTGTTTGAAATCTGAGTTCTTGTTTCATCACATCTTTCTGCAATCACCAATAGTATGTATCCAATAAATTGCAAAATGAGAGCGTAAAACAGACATTTCATCCAGAAGTATTGTTCATGTTTCACTTTAGTTACTGCAATTACCCTAATAGGCTTCTGAATTAACCGTACATCCTGTTTTCCTTTTAGGTGAGCAATCTGAATGGCAGTAATATCACCTCTGTTGCCCTGAGTTACAATGAAACACTGTCTGTATGGACCCAAAGGTTTGCAGATAACACCAGTAGTCCCTTTTTCTATAGTCACTTTCAATTTATCTTTGAAACTGAAGTGCCACATTGCATAGAAGGCTATCCAGTTTTCTGTCCTTCGATCACTCTCTTTAGTCTCCAGTCTCCAGGCATCTTTAGCTTCCTTCTCTGATATCACTAATGTGCCTACTGTCTTCTTTAAGCTCTTCTTACACATCATTTGGTAGCACCTTTCTGATGTGGGTCCCTTCCCATCACAAAGCAATAGATTTGTATTATATATGGAGGGAACTGAGGCCTTAGAACAAACAAAACCAAACAGCAAGGAGCCGTTGAGAGCCAGTATCCAGCACAAGGACAAAAAATTTCCACCATCATTTGGAACTCTCATGCCTTCATCTGTAAATAAAATAAAATAAGGATACTAACTCACTGATCGCACTACCAAGGCAACTATTTTTTCCCACGTGTGTATAAATGTCGAACTTCTGTTCCCTAGTACAGTGACATTGGCTAAGCTTCATAAATATGTACACACTTAAGTGCAAGGCCCCTTCACTCCATGTCTAGAAATCACTAAAAGCTCTTCACTACTCAATCTCTTTGGCTGCTGTGACATCACAATCTACTCCAATGAAGATTCCGCTTCAACTCACATATGTTAAAGAGACAGGAAAGAAAGAAGCAAAGAATAAGAAAAAGACATGCCTATCTTCTGCCAGAATTTTCTAAGTGAGGCATGCCCCAGTGGTATGTTCATTCATATGAGAAAGTACCCATTCTTGTAGCACTTGCCCTCATGCTAATAAGACAAAGAAACAGAAACCATCCATTCTCTTATTGTACTGTATGTAGCTGTGTTTGTTTTGATGATAAAACCATGCTGTTCAACTTCGTATGCTAAGCAATAGAACAGTCTCCCATTTTATTTTATGAGCTGAATGTTTCTCTGCTCTCTTTACAGACTCTAATCAAAGGCAGGCTGCAATATGATTGCCTTGAGTATAACCACCATAATCTATCACCACCATAATCCATGCCTCCTAGAAAAAAAGGAAAACATTTGTGAAGGGGCTCTAAATGTTCTTGGCTAATTAGGGAAAGATATGGTGTCATGTCTATTTATTGTAATATTTTAGTTGTGTGTTTTTATTGTGAAACAGTTTAATTCTTCATCAGTTATCAAGTTAGTCTGACACATGTATATAAAAATTTTCAAAATTTTCAAATGTATACAAATCACTCACCAGCCAAAGATTTCACAATCTTTATTGCTGACTATGCTACCTTAATCACTTTAAAAGCAGCATTGATTGGGAGGATTGATAATGAGAATTCTTGTAAATAGGTTGCGCAGTGGGTTAAACTGTTGAGCTGCCAAACTTGCTGACGGAAAAGTCGCAGGTTCGAATCTGGGTAGCAGAGTGATCTCCCACTGTTAGCCCCTGCTTCTGCCAACCTAGCAGTTCAAAAATATGCAAATATGAGTAGATCCATAGGTACCGCTCCAGCGGGAAGGTAACAGTGCTCCAAGCAGTCATGTTGGCCGCTTGACCTTGGAGGTATCTACAGACAATGCAAGCTCTTTGGTTTAGAAATGGAGATGAGCACCAACCCCCAGAGATGAGCACCAACCCCCAGAGTCGGATATGACTGGACTTAATGTCAGGGGAAAACCTTTACCTAGGTTGGCCATTAGTTCAGTGGATAATTTTTTTTATTCCTTTTCCCCATTAATTATTAGCAAACATTATTTAACTGCAAAACAGGAGTCTTACCTATTAATTAATTAATTAATTAATTAGGTTGTTTGCTTGCTTCCTCCCACAGCTGAAATGCAAAGGAAGTTCCAGCATAACCAGAAAAAAATTATCAGTAAAATCACAAAAATACAAATTAATATAAAAAGTCCAATGCTATCAAAATAAAGTTAAGTTAAAACAATAATAAGATTTAGATATCGAGAATTTCAGTTCATCGCTGTCTGTAGCAGTTAATCAATTGTCACATCTGAATAGAAATATCTTTGCCTGTTGGTGAAAGACAACAGGAAGTATGTTAGTCCACTTTTCCTGGTTCTTTAAAAGGATCATTGCTCAGGGAGCAACCACTGTGAGTAGGTAAACTTTCATGTTCTGTTCTCACCTATGAATTTGGCAGAGTTGAGAGAAGGGCCTTTCTTAGAGATCTCAAATCTGAGCAGACCTATATGTGAGAACATAACAGCCTGGATCTATCGTATATACGCATGTACCAATTGACCTCACGTTCGGGTTGAGGGCAGGTTTTGGGGCCAAAATTATGGATTTTGATATGACCCGTGGATAACTCAAGGGTCATTCTGCATAGAATGAAAAACTGCAATGCTGCCTTGGGGCCAGCTATCTCTGGGCTCTGCCACTATTTTCCCACCCAGGCATTCAAAAAGGCTGGAAGTGGTGCGGACAGTAGTTAGTGCTCCTTTTAGGTTCTCTCGGGATGGATGAGGTTTTTTTTTCTTTTGCCACAATATTCAGAGAAAATTTAAAGCACAAAACTCATATTGACCCATGGAAATTTTGACCCAGGCTTTTGACCCAGGGGTTGATTTTTGACTAACATTTCTTGACTTATACATGAGTATATTGGGTAAACTGTATAAGAGATAAACTGGTTGTTTCTATATTGGTAGTCAGTGAACCAATTGCAGTAGGAGAGTGAGGTGGTTTCTGTAAACAACCTTGGGCAATGGTTTGACCATTGCTTTGAGTCTCCTTGTGGTGAGAAAAAGCAGAGTATAAATAAATATAAAATAATAACAACTGTTTGACCACAACATTTTGGATTAACTGAAGTATTTGAATAGAAAATCCTAAAGAGGCAGTTCCTGAAACAATCCACATATACCTACATATTACATGGAGGAAACTACACGTGGCTGATGCTTTATTTGATATAGCACACTTACTGATTTTTAAAAAATCATTTGAGATCATCTGGAAAGAGCCTTTTCATGAAACATTCAAAGAAAAAATATATGTCTACTATGGATGTCACGTGATAATAGACCTGTTCCTCCACCCCTTAGATTATGATAACAACAACAACAACTTTATTTTTATACCCCGCCACCATCTCCCTGAAAGGACTCAGGGTGGCTTACAAGGGGGCAAAGCCCATGTTACAAATAAAAACAGCATTAAAAATCAAATAAAAACATAACACAATTACAAGACAACATCTTAAAACAATAAGGATGAGAGAACAGTCAAAGCTGGGATCAGGCTCAAATAAGTGCAATGTCTCCGAGATGGATCCAGTGTAAAGTACAGAAATAAAATGAACAGAGGCTGAGGGATACTCTTTAAAAGGTATTGAGTAACCAATAGGTGGGCCAGAAGTAAAGTGCACGGCTTAGAGTAGGAACGAGATCGTTCTCTGGTGAAATTGTCTAATCAAATGATTGTCCAAAGATATTTAGGTGACAGAAAACAAACTAGTCTTGTGCGTAATGGTTTCTTATCCAAACAGAAACAAGCCCCCCAAGGAAGACAGAATGATTTGTATATGAAATATTCCAGAATCAAAAATCTTCAGTAATAGTTGACCTAAATCACACACATATACACCACTGATGCAGAAAAAGAAATCCCAGAATTTGGCTTTGCTGCTCATACATTTAGAAGTTTAATTAATGATTGTGATTTCAGAACATCACAATTTCTTCATCAGTTTTGTAAGATCAATACTCTTACATGAGAGTCCAGGAAGAGAAAGTTTGTTAGGAGTCTTTTAACGGATAAAACAGTGCTTCTTTTTCAGTTTGTTTGGATAATGGCATAGTTGCAAACAGGGCAAGTCCCACGCTTTAGAAGCCAGCGGTCAATGCATTTTTTGTGAAAGATATGTCTGCAAGTTAAAATGCGCACTACTTCTCTAGGTTTGTATGTCTCTAAGCACACTACGCAAGTTTCTTCAGCCAAATCAAATTCACCTTTTTTTAATCTGCGTGACTCAAGTGAGCAAATAGCTTTTTGGAGTTTTGCTTTTGTGCTTTGCATTCTCTGTTCTTCCTGGCTTACCATGACCCGCCTGGGAGTGCAGCACAGTAATACATAAGCAACAAATGTCAAAATGAGAGAATAAGCACAGAGATAGATCTTCCAGAAGCATGGCGTCATTCCCATCTCAACTACAGCCGTCACCCGAATACCTTCCTGGAGCAACCTCAGAATCTGCTTTCCTTTCAGACTTCTAATCAAGATGGCAGCCATTTCCCCTGTTTCATCATGAGTTAAAATGAGACTTTGTCTGGCTGGGTATGAATGATCATAGATTATGACACCCGTTGCCCCTTTACCTACAGCTGCCTTGAGTTTCTCTTTAAAAGTACAGCCTCCTCTTGTAATGAAGGCAATCCAAGTCTCTGTGTTTGGTGGTATAGTGAAGTTGGTTTCCAGACTGCAGGCATCTTTACCTTCTCCTTTTGGTATCACCAATACACCTGCCATCTTCATGGAAGGAAAGTTCTCTTCTAACAAAGCTGGATGGTAAACCTCTGATGAGCTCCACTTTCCCCAATAAAGTGTTAGGTTCATGTAATATGCAAAAGATGGATCTGCAGCTTGCGAATGAGGCACACTGAGCATGAAGGAGAGGCTGAAAGCGAGTTTCCAATAATTTGAATCCCCTCTTTCATGGCTGTTATAAAGCTTCATTCCTCCTTCTGCCTTTTGGCAAAAATAAAAAATTCAAATGAGAAGTCATTTGACAAAACCGCCAATTTCAATGCAGAGGTAACCAGCATTTCTTCCTGTATGTGTGCTTAAGATATTTTACTCTACTCTTTAAATAGTCATGATATGCAACCTGCAGGATCACAAACCAGCTTGGACAATGGACAGGCTCATTTGAATACTGAAAGTCTATTGGATGTGAGACAAACTGATGTGTCAACAATTGTCTGAGTTATAGACAGTACACTTATTATGGTTTGTTTTTATCACTTCACATTCATTTTCCACATGTCAGGACTGCTGAAAAGGTAAAGCTTGTTAAACATAGTGTGAAGATCTACAAACATACTGAAAATACAATATGCCACCCTTCTATCCTACTCAAGAGGTTTGAGCATCTTGTCTCCACAGCCCACCTTGGCCCATCCCAACAAAGTGTACATTCTGGCTGGTAACAAAATAAACACACTGCATATTTGAATATTGATTTAAAATTTGTTGCTTAAATCTGCTTCCTTTGTGCTACCTTTCCTTTTCCTGCCTTGGAGTGGTTGGGCAGATCTAGTAGGTAAGAAGATTGACATGGATTTCAGATTCCATGGTTCTCCTAGCTACAACAATAAAAGTCCATTATGATCCCAAATTTTCCTGCCAGAATGAAAAATGCTTGTAGTAATCGAACATATGTGTAGAAGAAGTGGGAGCTGTGCTTTCTGGTTCTCAATATGTGAAATGACTAATGGAATGGCCTTGGACTTGACTCTGGATAATGTGATTTTAATAATTGTTTTAATGCTGTTGTTTTTTTAGTTTTAAGGCATATGTTTATTTTTATTGCATTTATGTATATGTACGGCATTGAATTGCTGCCTTTTGTGAGCCAACTTGAGTCCCCCTGTCGGGATGAGAAGGGCGGGATATAAATGTAGTAAGTAAGTAAGTAAGTAAGTAAGTAAGTAAATACATAAATAATATCTTAGGTTCAAAATTATTAAAATCCAAAATTATATCTTTTGCCTTAGTCTCTTGTTGGAGCAGTGGTTCTCAACCTGTAGGTATTTTGCAGATATTTTGGCCTTCAACTCCCAGAAATCCTAACAGCTAGTAAACTGGCTGGGATTTCTGGGAGGTGTAGGCCTAAACACCTGGGGGCCCATAGGTTGAGAACCACTGGATTAGAGTATCTGAAGGTTCTAGTAAAAAGAGTTGGGTGGTGTGAGTAAATTTCCTAAGGCTCATATCTATCTACCACTGTTGGCTTGTAGATGGGGACTATTTTAAAATCTCTTTTGTAGTCACCTTGTAAACAAAAAGATGGGTGAGGACATAACTGACACTGTCGTCAAAACACAGAGCTGATGTTTACGTACATGAGCTTAGGTCACGATCCTGCTGGTGTACTTTGTCAGCATAACTAATTATGAATTTTAATTAATTTTCATATTTTTGTTATGTTACATGTTTATTTCCAGCTGTATTTTAATGTGTTTTCTGTTTCAATCCATAGGGAGATGCAGATAAGAAATAGCAACAACAACAAGAACACGGGTGTAAGTGATGGTAGAAAAAAAATACCACATGCACGGAAGCAGTGGAAGATGTAGAGAGCTGGAGAAAAACACTGCTTGGAACTGACGGATTTTGCTTCCCTTTCCTCTCTACACAGGAACAAATGCATCTGCTAGTGTAGAGCTCTGCACACAATGCAACCTACAAAGAAACTGCCCTACTAATGTCCAATGATAACTATAGAATAGTTTAATGGAAAGCCATACAACTGGGGGCCTTTCTACACAGCCCTATATCTCAGAATATAAAGGCAGAAAACCCCACAATATCTGCTTTGAATTGGGATATCTGATTCCACACTCAGATGTGGGATTTGCTGCCTTGATATTCTGGGATATAGGGCTGTGTGGAAGGGCCCTAAGAAGAAAATAAAATTATGCCCCAAAATACACTACTGGAAGGGCCTGCGCCAACTTTTTAATTTCATTTCCTTACCATTTGAACAAAATGTTACTGCTACACACTGGCAAGGGAAATGTTAACACTACATATAACACTTTGTTCACAGAATCATCTACCTTCTGTCACAATCACCGACTTAGTACTGCCCCTTTAACACACACACGGAGACGTAGCAAAGGCTAACTAGTTTTATTGAATATAAAAAGTCCAAAAGGCAATTCTCTTGAAGAGATCAAAGAATAAAGCAATCAGCAAAGCTGAAGTCAATTAAGAAAGCAAAGTTCCAAAAGATAGTTCCAAAAGCAAACGTGGCAAAAGCTTGGCAAGTTTCCGGATTGACTCCGAACAAAGCAGGGTTTCCGCAGCAATGCGAATCAATAACAAGGCAAGGTCTTAGTCCAAGGCGAGCCAAACTAGGCTCCGAGATTCACTCCGCTTTCACGCCCTTCAGATCAGACGTGGCCGGAGAACTGAGGATCAGTTCCCACGGAGCCGTTCTTAATCCTTCGGCCGGGCCCCTCGACGATCTAGGGCCCGGCGTCTCCAGTCTCTACTTTCCGAACGGCGACGGTCTAGGGACAGATGCCAGCTCCTCCTGCCCTGCTCTATGTCCCTGCGTCTGTTATGGGAACGGCCCCGCTCTTCCAGTCCAGTATCGCTATCTCCTTGAGAAGCAGCCTCCCGAACTTTCCCAGCCGCTGGCCTCCATCTGCTGCTCGGCCAGCTCCTGGGAACCTCGGCCGTGGGGGAATTCCTAACTATCTTCGCTATCTGCTTCGCTGCCTCCCATCTCCCCCTGGTCCGCTCCGTCCCCGGGAGAATGCTCCCACTCGAGATCCCATGCTAAACTCTCTACAGGTGAACTGGGCAAAGGCACTGCTGACCAATCTTGCTCTGGGCCTTCCAACTCATCCTCCGAGTCCCCTTCAGCATGTGCGGGTCCCAATGGCATCGGGACCCCCGGCGCCTCACTCCCTCCCAGTGGCACGAACGGACCCATGGGTGCTACACCTTCCTACTTCCCCATTCCCTGCATTATAAAACACTCAAGAACATAAATCAAAGACAAATAGGAGGACAATGTTGTGCTTTATTTTTAACAGCTTAAAGGTAGAATGGGCAAATAAAAACATGTCATTTTTAAAACTTTCATGTACAGATTGAGCACCCCTGATTGAGCATCCCTGTTTGTAATCTGCCAGAGAGCCATTGTAGTGTTATGGTTTGAATGTTGGACAATGACTCTATAAATCAAGGTTTAAAACTCTCATTTGGTCATGAAAACCCACTCAGGCCCCTTCTATGCTGCCATATAATCCAGATTATCAAAGCAGATAATCCACATTATCTGATTTGAATTGGATTATCTAAGTCTACACTGCCATATAATGCAGCTCAGATAACCTGTATTTTATACAGCGGAGTAGAAGGGGCTTAAGTGACCTTCAGAAAGTCACATTCTCCCAGCAGCAAAGGAGGACAATGGCAAACTCACTCTGAACAAATCTTCCCAAAATAGGATCACCTTAAGGTCACCATAAATATAAATAATGACTTGGAAGGCACACAGGAATGACAAGCTGTTATCTCTCTTCACTATCTCTGCTTGCAAGCTGTCTCCACCCAAAAAACTGCTATGATATTCATGTCTCGGTTTAGTCAAAAAAGAAAAAAAATACCATCACCCTGCCCTGTAGCTCTGAAAAGACTGAGTGATTAGACAAGAGAAGATGACAAAGGGCTCAAAGAACTCATGGCTAAATAGCACAGCTTCCAATACAAAAGGAAGGATGATTCGAGAAATGTATCAATATCTGAAGAGGGGGATCAGCTCAACTCACACACACAAGGATTTAAAAAAAATCTTTGAATTATGTGAGTTATGGGGGGATAGCTGTTAAATAGTAGCTGACACAGGTGTCCCAATTAAAGAAGTAATTCACTCACGGATAATTTGTCATTTAACCCGTGGGGGGTTTCGCTATTTAGATTTATTATCCATTTATTTTCGAGACGTAGTAGGACCCTCTTGATGTCAGAGCAGTTATGGGGGGATAGCCTGGCTCCATTGAGAATGGGAATGTGCTGCAGACTGGATAAATGGCCCATGCCCAAAGAAGTGTTTGTGTGTGAAGATAATGTGTTCTACCAAGCACTCAGGGGCAGAAAATAGGATAGAGGATGAAAGTAAAAGAAAACCAGATGAAATGTGTACTTGTATTATGGGCGAGTTTCCAATCTGAAGCAATTCCAGTTTCATTCCAATGGAAGAAATGTTGATTTCTTCCCAAGAGATCCAGTCTACAGACAACCAGACCATGCTAGTTCTGCTTTGCTGCATCATGACTCATCAGTAAATTGCATTTTTGTACCAATAAATTACAGTGCTTGGCACAAAAAAAGTATTCAATGACAAAAATAAGCAGGTTGCCACGTTTTTCCCTGGTCAATTTTAGAAGAAAAAATTGACATCGAAGCAACAAAAATCTGGAGACACTATTTACATTAGGCTTGTTCAATCCAGGTAAACTGCAATCTGTTTTGGTGTACTGGATTTTGGTGGGGTTCCGATCCGTTTTTTGGGAGCCTCCCTAATTTGGGAAGACAAAAGTCTGCTTTCGATCCGGGAAGCCAAAAAACCCATTTTCTATCTCGCTCATTTGGGGGGGGGGGGCACTGCCCATGCTCCCCTTCCTGTAATTTTAGCCATTGTTTGTCCTTAAATGCTTTTAATTCAGGTCATAATGAAGGATATATCTCCTGTGCTTGTACAACGCCATGCACTATTTCTAAGGCATTTTAAGAAGGCTTCTTAAAGCTGTTTCTGCTCTAGAGAAGAGGCACTACAAGCAGAAGCACATGCTTTCTCTCCCAGGCCTGCACCATGCCACATACTCTTTCGAAGACATTTTAAGGAGGCTTCCCACTTCCAGGTAAGGAAGAGTGATGACTTAGAGCTATCCTACCCTGGGCTTCCTTTAAAAACACCTCCTTTTTCCTTCTAGTAGCTGCCTCCCTCCCGCGCCCACTTGTAACTAAAAGCAGCTGGTAATTGACAGCTACTGTTCTGTTGGGGCCGGAAAAAAAACCCATGGGGGCTGAGCCCTTGCCATTACAGCCATCCAAACATGCCAGACCAGCTGGAATAGCCAAAGGAAACTGGCCAAAATAAATCCGTGCACAAGCCTAATTTAAATCTCTTCAGATGACTACACAGGAAAATACCTACACACTGCATGTCTAGTTCTTTGCAGGTTATATGATACAAAGTTGTTCTCGGTGAGAAAATCTCCCATCTCAATGTATGAACGTCAACCCAGATAGCTGAAAATGTCTTCATTTCCATGCATTTAGCCAATCCTAGCTCAATTCATAAGACTTACTGACAAATGCTTGGTTTTATACTCACATTAAAACATTAAAAAACATTACTATATTTAAATTTAATGTATTTTAACTGTATATTGTTTGTGAAGACATTGAATTATTGCCTATCTGTGAACCACCTTGTGTCCCCTTCGGAGTAGAGAAAGGCAGGATATAAATAGAGTAAATAAATAAATATTTAATGTATCAAGAAACATTAACTGAAAAATCACTCAGTTTCTTAGGATTCGTAATGCTAAATATTGTTGCTATCAACATAACCACGGGCAGCAGCAAAATATAAGTCTAAAGGAGGTATCACAGATGTATGGCCCTTCATTTGTTTGAAATTCATACCTTTTGCTTCCTTACTATATTAGTCATGCTGGATGGGATACCTGGGAACTAAATCTAAAATATCTTGAAGGCCCAAAGTTTCCCACAACAGCAATAGGCAGAGTATGTGCAGCCCTTCCAGGCAATAGTCCTCCAGATGTTGTTGCAACTGTGTTTCCCATGAAGAACTGGCTGTCCACTCCAGCAGAAAATATCAGTAGTGTCAAAGCAACTTTTTATTTTCACTTTGCACAAGGTTGATTACAATTACAAAATTGTAATTTACATAATGGCTTTTCAGAATGCATTCTGAATATTAAATTCATTCAGATTTAGTAATCACCCGGCTGCGTTTCAGACAACAATTCTGCACTGGAAAGATTAACAAATATTTAGGGTTCTGTTAATCTCTTCAGTTTTTAGTATGCAAAATGGAAACTTTTATAAATTAGACCATTTGTCTGCATCTCACTTATGTGTCAAGGATTAATATAGCTTTAATAGTAACTTCGAGATGGATTACCCATAATAATTTCTCTCTTAGGAGCCATTTACATTTGGAAATATATTATGTATTTATTGTTCTAATATTGTGTATGCACTAAAAAGATTTTATTAGAAAGTTCTCTCAAAATGAAAATCTGTCCCTTATTTAACCAATTTCCACCTTTTTTGCTATCAATATGGGGTTTCCTCTTATGGACTCTGCTATGCACAGAAAACAGGAAAAAGGGGGAAAGAACATTAATGATCTGAAAGCCATCAGAACCTGGATGGCACCAAGATATGACAAAAAGATTTTCTAAAAAAATTAATGAGGCAAAGAATTTGAAAAAGAACAAAATAGATACCAGAATCTATACTTGTAACTCATTTTGGACCTTTTCATTCCACTTAGCAAAATAATTAACACTCTGCCTTGTAAAATTTATATTATTCTTATTCTTACCACTACTGATGTCATTACATCTATACCTGGAGACAATTGACCCTAAAACCTGTATACAAACCATGTAGCTTAATTTATGGCTCCTCTTGAATTTGCATTTCATCTCTACCCCAGGATGGCATACAGAAATTAAAACAGCTACAGGTAAAAGTTCACATCAATAAAACTTTGCAAAATGGTAGAAAAATTGAAATAAACCATCAACAGAATTTAAAACCATTTTAATACATATCTGTACAAAGGCAAGAAATTGGAACAATATAAGCACACTGTAAAAAACACTCCATAAACAGTTAATTTCCAAAGGCATGTTCGATACAATAAAATATAGGTTAAATATTCCTTATCTGAAATAGGACCAGAGGTGTTTTGGATTTTAGACTTTTTTTTTCAGATTTTGGAATATCTGCATTTACATATACATATGTAATGAGATATCTTGGAGGTAAGACCGAAACCTAAGCATGAAGTTGATTTGTGTTTCTAGGCATTGCCTGGGAAAAAATTATACACAATATGTTGGACAAAAGTTTGTGCACATCAAATCATGAGAAAGCAAAGGTGTCACCACTATTTCAGCCACCCATGTGAACAGTTTTGGTTTGGAGAATATTTCAGAATTTGAAACTCTGGATGAGTGATGCTTAACCTGTATTATGCTGTCATAAGTATACTATATAGTAAGCCAGTCTTGCCTTTCAAGAAAGGAAGTTTCAGAAGCTCAGAGCAGACACTTGTCCTTTTCCATGTTTACAGCATACATATCTATGGAACTGCCCTGAGTCACCTACGGGCTGAGAAAGGTGGTATATAAATGTAGTAAATAAATAAATAAATCTATGGGAGCAGATGGGACAAAAATGAGGGTCTCCCCTGAATATCTTCAAGTTTGTTAGGGTTGTATGGGGAAAAACGTGTTCCTCCATTAAATTTTACACATGTTGTTACCACCAAGTTTAATGTGCTGAAGGTAAGTAGATAACTTTTAGATCATTGCTTCCAAAATCTGTGCCGAGGTGCAATCTAACACTGTAGACCTGTGTAAAATGTGCAGGGTTCAATATTCCAAGGTGTCCAGGTTAGGCTTGATCCCAGATATCTTCTTATTATCTTCTTCCAGAAACTAACTACTGGTTGATCTAGGTTGTTCCTCCTGTCCTTGCCATTGATTTAATGCCTAAGTCTAAAGAAAGGCAACATGCTTACTAGGTAAAGCAAATGTAATCAAAGAAACATTTCTGAAAATTAACTGTGGAAAATTAATAATAAAGCCAAGAGCTAGTGAATGCTTGGGGACTTTGCCTTCAAAGACAGCAATGCCTTTTCTGACAGAGAAAGACATTTTTTTCACAATTTGTAAGACTGCAGTAGCTAGTCTGTAAATTAGTCATTTATTCGATTGAAGAGCACAGTGTCAGATGATAATACCAGCAGTATCACCTTTTAGCCTTTTCTAAAATTGAATTGCTGAAGACAAATCTCTCTTTTACTCTGTCTTTTGCCATAGCCTAGATCCCATGTTCAACTCCTTTTTGTAATGGAGACTCGGAGACTCTTCAAATATTGCTTTGATGGTTATGCAACTTGTTGGCCAACATTCCTTATACTGAGACCTTCCCAAACATAAGGGTCTCATTCCTCAGCTGCATACCTGCCTTGACATTTCTTTCATTTCTCTTGTGATATAGTTATTTCAGTTCAATGCTTTGACCAAAAAAAAAACATAACAAGCTACAATAGAAGTGCCTGGATGGTGTATAAACTTTAGATTGTTTTGAAACTTGGTGGTAAAGTCATTTAATGGTACAAAAGCAATCCCAAAATAAAGGCTAGAGTCTAGCAAAATATTGTATTTGTATGGTACACAGCTGAGCAGTCCACTTTATCTATCAATCCAGCTTGTTCCAGCAGATCTCTCTTCAGGTCCATAGGGATTGTCAAACCTAACATATTTAAGCTCCAAGGCAATTCACTTTGGAAATTTCAGTTTAGAATCTTGTGAGTAAAATTTATATCAATGAATTAGAGATCTCAGGCAGAGCACATAATGCAGTAGTAATCTGAGTTCAAAATTTCCAACCAAAAAACTAGTGAAACGTAACAGTAAAGGTCTTGCACATATGATGAAAACACTAGAGTTAAACTAAGCATGCTATCATTTGGGTAATCAAAAGGTGTATGGAAGATGAAATGTATTACTGATGATGAATTATTGCTGTTACGTGCTTCCAAGCTCAAGGCCATGCTTTTTGTTTCTAAAAGTCAGAGTGGTGTCATGGTCTGACTCTTTGGCTACAGAGCTTGAATGACTGTTCAGTCACAAAAACCCAGTGTGTAACCCTGACCAAACCATATTCTCTCAGCCTA
Source organism: Anolis apletophallus (assembly GCA_030556195.1). Taxonomy (NCBI): domain Eukaryota; kingdom Metazoa; phylum Chordata; class Lepidosauria; order Squamata; family Anolidae; genus Anolis; species Anolis apletophallus. Next base: position 53,511,024 of record JARBWK010000009.1, on the reverse strand, counting down.
AGAGAAAGGCAAGGGCAAACCCATTCTTAACATATCTTGCCAAGAACACCCTGTTATAGGTTCTTCTTAGATCTCTGCAAGTCACAAACAACTTCGAGGCAAACAACAATTTATTGAAAATATTTATTCAGAAATTTTCCATGCCCCAGTTCCTGACCGCACTGAAGACCTGGCTCTTCCGAAAGGCTTACGGCTAAGGACACCCTCCAGACTTGGCCTGAGTTACTGGAACTATTTTAATTAATCTTCCTATTCTTTTAGCTTTTAACTATTGAACTCTTTTATGTGTTTTATGTGTAAGTCGCCCGGAGCACTGACGTGGAGGGCGACCCATAAATAATAAAATCAATCAATCAATCAATCAATCAATCATTGCCTTCCTCAGAGGCAGAGTGAGTATGACTCGTCTAAGGTTACCCAGTGGGTTTCAATGGCTGAGCAGGGATTTGGCACCAAGTCTACTGGAGTCCTATTCCAACACTCAGATCACTGTACTATTCTGGCTCTCCACAGCACTCTCACAAATAAGCAGTCTATTACTACCTGAAGGAGGGCTAGAATATTTTGATGATCTGGGGAGCCATTTTCAAGATACATGGGGCTGCTGCAGACTCTTCCTAGCCAATATTGGCAAAATTACTTCTAGATTTTTTAAATTAAAAAAACTATTTTGGCTGTGATGGTGGTATAAGTAGTAATATTACAACAAAGGACCTTATTTCAGAGCAGACCTATATGACACAGAATATGCTGGAAAGAACTGTTCACACAAGTTTAGGAAAATGAATTTGTGTGAAATAGTTGGATTCTATAAAACAGTACATATGATGCCCAGCTGTTATCTAAAGGAACACTGGCACAAAATGGAAGCAGCAGGAAAAATATCGCAAAAAAAAAATGAGCTGTCTACTTTTTTAAGAATACACAAAATCTAAAAAGGATATGTTTTTGCTGTTCATTAGATCAGGACAATTATCCTTTTTTTCTAAATACAGAAGGAAGACTCCTTTTCCAGATAATGCCATAGTGAGAAAATGGAAAACATATCCTGAAAAAAATGAGTCATTGAGTTGTAAAATTTTAATTGAAACTGTTCATATAAAGTGTAATTAAAATGTTTTTTAAAAAAATTAAAGCTGAGATTAGATTGCCCCAAGGCCAATGCTGCAGTTCTAATGCTGGATGGTTTACAAGCAATAGTAATCTATATGTTTCTATATGTGATGGAGTTCTAATGTATAAAAATAGTGAAGTGATGTTTGATGGGTTCTTTATGCATGCATAGTCAGATTTTATATAACTATTTCCTCTTAAAAAAATGAAAAGAAAATTCTCACTGCCAATATACATTTTGGTGCTTCAAATGTTTAGCCCGGTTTTTGGGTATATTTGACTTTCTGATTAAAAAAAATGAGACCAGTTTCCCCTATAAGCTCTAATTTTTGAGATATAGAACGTAAGCTATCTACTAGTCACCATCTGCTTGCTCCATAGAAACCAAGATTAACCATATCTAAGGGAGATTCCAGACAGGGCTCAAACCCGCTTCCCCAAACCTCCTTCTCAAAACCCAGGTTTTCCCAGGTGAGCGTCCCTATGTCAACCCAAGATGGCAACTTCATTAGGGTACGCAAGCCTCTCACCCACAACAAGGGGGTGCCAACAGAGATGATATGTCCATAATACTCACGTCCCATATTATTCTGCCCATCAGACATGCAATCAGGCCTAAGATTTCTTTACTTGCATCCGGACACAGTCAATTTCACTATCATATTACTCAACTATTCCACTATCTAAAACAGTAATTTAAGTTATAATTCATTTGCATTACTATGCTCACTACAGTTTCTCCATCAAGTTTTCTAAGAATACCACATACCTTGCAATGCACAGAAAGACTTGAAACATGGTCCATATTTGAATTGTATCTGTCAGAAGATATTAGGAGCAGCTCATAGCCGCTAAAAGCTCAAAGAGCTACATTTAGATAGCTTTAACTACATTGGCAAACTGGTAGATAAAAGCAGCATAAGAATTAAACTTGATAGGTATATCATTAGGAGAAATATTGCAGTCACAGTAGTCTGCAAAACAAGGTGAGTTTATGCAGTATAGAAATAAATTATGTTTAATTCAGCCAGCAAAGCTTGTAGAAAAACAGTGTCATGCTAATGGGACCCTTGTTGGCCCATTAAGACGCACTCTCAGAGGTATAATTTTGAATGTCATTGACATTTCAGTTTGTAATACGCAGCTGTTGTAGGCACACTTTCTCTAATAAACTGTTCATTTTCAACATGTTCAGCTTTTAATGAGGAGCTAATGAAATGTTGATTACTTATGTGAGTATTAGCTAAATTATTAGTATAGCTGCAACATACTGTTTTGTGAAGTCATGAAGGCAGTCACTTTACACCCCCGAATACTTTGGTAAGTCTTCACATAGACTGCAAAAAGGATTTCCAAAAGAGATTGGTCCTCCTAATTCAATAATCCAATTTAAGAGATGAGTTGTCAAGATTCTTTCAATTTTTGCCAGCTTAGCCCATACAAGAGCTATAACTGTCATTAAAGTCTGAGAGCCAGACATATTTGCCATTATGGATGTCACATTGCTAGGTATAGCACCTGGAGCCCTGTGAGATGTTTAAACTTCTATGTTGCAGGGCAACATTGCACTGAGACACAAAAATGTAGGAGTAAATAATGCCTTTATAGTGAATATCCACATAGAAAAGACTCCCAGAATCCTGTTGGGTCACTATGTGCTATTTAGCACTGTAACTATCGTGTTGTATTGGATTCCAGCCAGACTCCCCAAAGCAGTCAGCAGTCACTGGGATCAACAGGGGTTTGCAGCTGCCTGATGTTCCCACCTCCTCCCATGAACTAACTCTGATGTGACAGGGGAGAAAGGATCCCCATCACAAATACCCTTCATGACAGAGGTCGTCCATGTGAGAGGGTAGGTGGGATCACGAGGCAACTGTTTTCAGATCAATAGAAGAATGGACCTCTGTCAATCCCAGTGCCTACTTGCTGGTAAGTGGGTACTGTGTGACTTTTAAGGTCCTTATATAGCTCCTAGACCAGCGTTTCTCAACCTGGTGGTCCCAACCCCCAGGGGGGTCATGTGGCCATTTCGGAGGGGTCATCGCCTCCCCCCCCCCCGCCCCACGGAATGGCTGCCTGGCTTTTCTGGAGCCTCAGGTCAAAAGAGCCACACCAAAACAGCAATTCATCCAATTCATTTTCTTTTTCCTCCTCCTTCTCTTTCTCCTCCTCTTGGCCAGCAGCACTTCAAGGGAATCCATGGAGGCATCCCTTGGCAGGATCTACCTACCTCTTCCATCTTTTCCTCCCCTCCTCCCTCCTTCCCTTTCTTTCCTCCCTCCCCAGGGCCTGTGTGCCTGGCCGTCCCCTCTCTCCATTCAGACCTCCTCTTCCTCGCTTGCCCTTTTCACCCACAGGGGAGAGAGCAGCAGCAGCAGCATGGCTCTCTTCCCCTCTGCCACCAAGAGCTTCCTGACCTCACCAGTATTCAAATTTCGGGGTATTAGGTATTTATGTAAAATTTGGTCCAGATTCTTCATTGTTTGAGTCCACAGTTCTCTCTGGATGTAAGTGAACTACAACTCTAAAACTCAGGGTCAATGCCCACCAAGCTCTTCCAGTGAATCCAGGAGACTATTATTAGTAGTATTATTATATGGGGCAGAAATGATGGGAGAACCTGCCATAAACTTGACTTACTATTATTATTATTATTATTATTATTATTATTAGCAGTAGTTCTTGTATATGGAGCAGAAAGGATGGGAGAATCTGCCATAAGCTTGACTTATTAATTAGTATTAATATTAGTATTCTCTTCCGACTGTTTGAGTTTAATATTATTAATAATATTAATAATTATTAAATAGTAATTCTATCTTCCTGCCTGGCAGAAAGAAGGGGGCTGGACTAGATGGCCTTTGGGGTTCCCTTCCAACTGTCTGAGTCTTACAACAACAACGATGATTATGTACAATTATAGAAAAGTAATTCTATCTTCCTGCCTGGCAGAAAGATGGGACTGAACTAGATGGCTTTTGGGGGTCCCTTCCAACTGAGAATAATAATAATAATCTATAATAATAGTCTCCTGGAGTGACTGCAGGAGCAATAAAGTATTTTCTGTTGGATGTGTGTGCTCTGTGTACCAAGTTTGGTTCAACTCCACCGTTGGTGGAATTCAGAATGCTCCGATTGTAGGTGAACTATAAATCCAAGCAACTGCAACTCCCAAATGTCAAAGTCTATTTCTCCCAAACTCCAACAGTTTTCAAATCTGGGCAGATTGAGTATTTGTCCCAAGTTTGGTCCACATCCATAGTGGTTTGGGTTCACAGTGCTCTCCGGATGTAGGTGAACTACATCTCCCCTAAATCACTATCAATTCACCACACACCCCTTCAGTATTCCCCGTTTGTCATGGGCATTCTGTGTGCCAAGTGTGGTCCAGGTTTGTCATTTGTGGGGGTCTCAGTGATCTGTGGAAGTCAGAACTGAATCAGTTGAAGGTACTGCAAATCCCATCATCAGTTGTCCACACTCAATTTGTAACAATGAAAATACATCCTGCATCTATTATATAAAGGAGGTCCCGTCATGGAACGACTGTCCTAGGCAGAGAAACCTTACAAGGCAGAGACACCAAACTTGACAACAAAAATAGGTCTCAGGCAAGGTAGGTTTTTAGCAAATAAACTTTCCCCCCAAAACCTAGAAGGCCCCCAAAACAATGATACAAAAAAACCTACATTTCCCAGCGTCCTCCACGGCTGCCAACGAATCTCCCGGCCTCTACATTCTGACAACATGATTGGCTGCCAATGAGGGAGTATTTGCATAACGCCTCTATTGGCCAGCCAACATGAACATTCCGACCCATAATAAACTGGCAGAGGAGGATAAGGCAAAGGCCTGAGATAGTCGCCAACACAAACACCCAATTCACTTCCCACAGAAAATTTAAACCCCTACAAATCACAGCCCACACCCAAAATTGACAGTAAGGCTTCATTAACTTGATTTCCCTGACTAGGCCTCACTTAATGGGATGCTGTTTATGCTCTGAATTGACAGTAAGGCTTCATTAACTTGATTTTCCCGACTAGGCCTCAGCTCATGGGACATTGTGTATGGCCTGAATTGACAGTAAGGCTTCATTAACTTGATTTTCCTGAATAGGCCTCAGCTCATGGGACATTGTGTATGGCCTGAATTTACAGTAACCTACCTTGGCACACAGAGCCCCTATGACCCACGCTACATTCTACTGCAGTTTGGAGGAGGGTGGACCATGGATGATGGGATTTGATGTACCTCCATGGATTATGGGATTTGTAGTACTTTCAAACCCTTCATTCCCCACAGATCACTGTGGCCCAGAACCAAGACCGATAAAGGCCCAACTTGGCACACAGTGCCCCCATGACCCACACTCCATCCAACTGCAGTTTAGAGGAGGGCACACCATGGAAGATGGGGTTTCAAGTACCTCCACTCACTTCCAAAGTACCCCACCCACACAAGCATCAACCTCTACATCAACACAGCAGACGGAAAAACAAAAAACATTGTATATCCACAAGCTGTGCAGAACGCCAGCAACACCACACACCGACAACTCCACAGGACTTCAGCATCCCACCCACCAGAACCCACAACGACACAACCATGACCCCACCAAGACAATAACTAACATCAATTCCAACCCTTACATACTCAGACTTTCTCGCATCTCCTAAATAGGGCACAGCAACGTGTGCCGGGTACAGCTAGTATCTGATATTTACATTACGATTCAGAACAGTATTTATTTATTTATTTATTCATCCCGTCCTTCTCACTACTGGAGGGAGACTCAGGGCAGCAATTATTAGATCCCACAACAATAATAAAAAGGACAGTTAAACATTAATTAAAAGATTATCATAAGCTAAAAAAACATTTAAAAGAGACAGTAGCAAAATTACAGTTATGAATTAACAACGGAAATAATTTTATGTTTGGGGGTCACCACAACATGAGGAACTGTATAAAGGGGGCACGGCATTAGGAAGATTGAGAACCACTGTCCTAGACTGTAACTGTAAGTTATGTATATGCAGCTGCCCAATTGGATTCCAGTCAATTTCTCTAATTCAAACAGGGGTACATACATCAATAAAGCATTGTTTATATTACATACATTTGTCCCTGAATTACAAACATCCTGTAAGAAGTATCATGGGGAAAATATGTCTTCACTGATGCTTTACCACCAATCCTGGTTTCCACAAGAACCCAAATTTCTTAAAATTCAATCATCACAGGGATTGAAAGTGAAGTGAAATCTTCTGAACAGGGACACAGACAGTAAAACAAATCACATAGGGGTGTCAACGGTTCCCAGGCATCAGATTCCATGGATAAGAATTCTAATGGTTCTCCCTAAACTATCAGCCCCAATGTATGGAAAACATAAACCGAACCTATCATGAAGTTTTCTTGACAATATTCTGAGGATGTCACTTGGCTAGTGCATTTCCATGGCTGAGAAGAGATTTGAAGCCTAGTTTCCCAGAGTCCTAGTTGAAGATTCAAACCATTACATCACAGTGGCTCTCACCCCCATAATTTCATTAACTAATATTACCATCGTGCGTCCATATGGTTAAAGAGCAGCTTATTTTTACAGAAAAAACCCCACATCTTCATTAAGGGAAACTGTCAGTGTCTATCAAAAATGTGCTACATAACTTCAGTGAACTTTCCCTATTATCTATTTTAAACAAAAGAATACAAATTCCTTTTGTTCCCTCCCACTTTGAAGAGATTAAACAGTAAGGAAAGAGGGAATATTTAAAACGTTTATCTTCTCCACTTTAAATCATCCACTTGTTCAAACAAGTCCATACTGGTTTCGAATGTACATGCCTTTGTTCTCTCCCAAAGCAGCCTGTTTCTTTAAAGAAGCAGAAGAAGCATCAGAAGGAACGGCCATCTAGATTCCATTAAACACTTAGGGAAAGATAAGGAAAGAACCAGTCCACCAGATAGACTATTTAAATTTAGTGAAAGGGAAGAATGAGTCCACCAGACCGACAGCAAGAACAGTTGTGTAATCTGACAAAACAATGCCTATTAAGTAAGCACACATTAGCCTGGCATAATTCCTTCTAGGGTAATAAAGCCAATCAAAGAAAGAACAATTTACACAAAAATCACTGAACTAGACAAGGTGCTTGTGTTTGCAAAAAGAGAATAAATAAACTGGGAAATTAAGGGGAAGTTTCTAGTAGGAAGCACCGGTGAGGGAGCATATCACTCCCATCTTACGGCAACTGCACTGGCTTCCCATTGAGTACCGGATTGCCTTCAAGGTGCTGGTTTTAACCTTTAAGGCCTTACGCAGTCTAGGGCCAGTGTACCTGAGGGACCGCCTTACCCCGTATGTTCCCCTGAGATCCTTACGCTCGGAAGAGCAGAATCTGTTGGCCATCCCATCGCTTCGTTCCTGTCACCTGTCCACTACAAGACAGCGAGCCTTCTCTGCTGCGGCTCCTGTGCTTTGAACTCGCTTCCAGACCATACCCGTGCAATTTCAGAGCTCGCCCCCTTTCGAAGGGCGTGCAAGACTGCCCTTTTTAGGCTGGCTTACTGTTAATTTCTGAATTGTAGATGGTATGTGCATTTCTGTGAGCTCAAGAACTGTAATCCTTGTTTTATCATTGCTACGACTTATGTTTTTATTGTATGTTGTTACTTTTTGTGTGATCCGCCCCGAGCCTGCAGGGAGGAGCGGAATATAAAACCGAATAATAAATAAATAAATAAATAAATAAATAAATAAAGCAGACAGTGGAACCAATTCCTTTATGAGGTCGTTATTACTAACGAAATAGTGGTGTTCCGGCCATAGTGATTCCCAATGTAAGCAGACCAAGTAATTAATTTCTCCAGTTGTCATGTTTTAAGACATGTCACAGTGAAAAATGGACTTAAAGAAACAGCTTTAGACTACATTTAGTTTCCCTGCTCAGTGAGGCCCTAATGCAGTCATCAAATGGGAACACTATGTAATAAGAACAATTGTTTCGACAGCTTTACAACTATTTCTTTAAACTCTAAGGAGAATACAAGCTTGTAAAGAGACTGATTTCCCAGTTTGCCCTTTCGCTGAAGCACCGTAGTGGAAAATGTAAATTGAACACAGCTCTTTTATGCATTCTCCCACTCTCTTCACCCAATATCAAATTCTATTACTGTCAGAGTTCCTTAGTCACCATCTAAGGACATAATTTGTTCTCCATTGGATTCTAGAGAAGAATTATGAACAGCAGTAGCCCTAGATTATATACATTTTACACTTCACTGCTCATTATTTCTTTATGGATTTCAGGCACAGATCCACTGGCTTCTATTTAGAATCACTTTTAAAGTGGTTTCAGAAGAGGCCATTATGACATCATGACCATTTCCTTCAATAAAATCTACCCATGTAATCCAATACTTATAACCTTCTTTTGGGTTTCCATCACTTACTTCATATTTTTACATATCACAGAAAATTCAACAAGAAAAAGGCAGAACAGCTGTATGGTTCCTTCTAAACTCTAATGTGAGGAGTTTTCCATCTGGAAACACTGTGAATGTAATCGGTTGGAGATCTTTTTTAAAAAGTGTAGCATTACTTACTCACCCCAGTGGAATACTCTTAAAATACTATTAAAATGCAGACTGAGCCCTGCTACATGCATAATGGAGGACCTTCTTATAGCAACACCAGAGGCACTCCAAGTGGCCGGCTACTGGTCAAAGGAGATTTAATAGAATGACAAGTTTTTAAATTCTGTACTTTTTAAATACATTACAACTGTATCCTTGGTTCACTTCTGATACGATTAATAAATAGTGGAATACTCTTAGATTATATCTACACTGTAGATTTAATGACGTTTGATGCCACTTTAGCTGCCATGGCTCAATGTCATTTTTATCATGTCAGAAGTGACTTGAGAAACTGCTTATCAGTTCTGGTGTGGGAGAATTGGCCGTCTGCAAGAACGTTGCCCAGGAGACACCCGGGTGTCTTACCATCCTGTGGGAGGCTTCTCTCATGTCCATACATGGGAAGCTGGAAGTGACAGACAGTAGCTCACCTTGATTCGAACCGCCGACCTTCAGGTCAGCAGTTTAGCCAGCACAAGGGCTTAACACATTGCGCCATGGCTCCTCCTGCTCAATGCCATGAAATCCTAGGATCTGTAGTTTGGTGAAGCCCAGCACTATTTGGCAGAGAAAGCGAAAGACCTTATAAAACTACATTTATAGTTCTGGAGCACTGAGCTGTGGAGTTTAAAGTAGTGTCAAACTGCATCAATTCTACAGTGTAGATGCACACTCAGACAGATCTCAATATAAATGTTTCAACTACTATTATTGCATTTAAAGAACTGGGTATTTTAACAAAGTGCAATGAATTACCTGTGTGTGGGTGGATAAGATGCATATTAAATGCATAATTTTTGATTTGGGGCAGGGAAACTTGCATGTTTTAGATTAGAATTCCCACAATCTTTTGTCACTGCCATGCTGGTTGAGGACTGAAGGATTCAAGTCTAAAACACTTAGAAGGCCAAAGATTTTCCATCCCAGTTTACATTATTTTACATTATAATTTAGTGCATTTGAATCTTCCATAAATCTAAGACATATGCAGCATAGACCATTTGTCTCAAATCTATCATTTGTTCAATTCCCACACTAGGTTGCTCAAGACAGGGATTTTTTTTCTGTGCCACAACATACTTCCTACCCTATGTGATGTTAATCTTAGGTTGATCTCTCTTTTTTAAAATTCTGCTCTTGGTCCTGCCCTTTCTTTGGTTGGTATACTATCTAACTAAAATCACCTAGTTGTTCCATCACTTTTATTTGGATTATAGCCAAGATCAATGACATGTCCAAGAGCTTGATAAGGCTCTCCTTTCAAGTGTACCATTGCATAACTAAATGATTGCTCTAAGAACAGTCTCTTTTCTGTTGATAATTAGTGCTTCAATCCAGCCCTGCTGGGTAATGGGTGCTTTACTACAATTTGTTGCAAATCTGCTTAGTAGAACTATCATACAGTGAATAGATTTTGCAGTTGGGGAGATTCTGCAGGTATTCAGCCAGTTTTTGTTGTACACTGATTTCTAAATTCAACAGGCAGTCAAAAAATCCCATGCTTCAGTATGTGCCCATATTACAAAAGAAACAGAACAAATGTTCCCATTAGGGAAATATAACTTTCTGTATAACACCTGAACAAGAAGTCGTTATATATAATGGCTATACAGACCATGGACAGCTCCATAATATGGTTCAGAAATCCTAGTGGGCTCTTGATAATGTTTTTCTACTGTAGCATATCTGAAGTATGAGATGGCATGAGGGAAACAGGAATTTATTTCTCTATCCTTGCCCTTAGGTGATGTTCAGGCAGAACTATGTGCCTTCCCTGAAGCCCAGCTATTTCACTGTATGATCAGAAAATGTGAGAAATGTCAGGGAATAATGTATGGGCAAATAAGCAAAGGCGCACAAGCCAATTACCTCCAGGATCCACTGGGGCCATTCTCAACCCCCACTGTTCATGAAAAAAATATCATAAAACACTTTATTTTTATTCTAAAACTTAGAAAAGTACATGGGGGTGCTGAAACATGTTTGGAGGTGATTCACCACATCCAAAAGCTTTAGGAAGTAAATTTTTCCACATTTCATCTCCCGATCAAAAAGTAATAGAGAGAGAGAGAGAGGGGTCCAAACAATGGCTACAATGGCTTAATGAGCTACAAGCTTCCCATCCTTGGTGTAAAGCAGGCAAGCCTGAAGTCAGGTATGTGTGTAATTTTTCCACTCCTGGGACTTGGGGGAGGTGTCTTAAAGTTCAATTCCAGATTTCAAAACCTGTTATTTTTTGTAAGCTGTGGCCTGGAGGCTCCCCAGAGAAGCAATTCATCTTTCTTGAGGAGTTGGGTCCAAGGCCACTCAGATAATTTTAAAAAATTCAAATGCTCAGGTTAATGTAATGGTGTAGGGAAGCAGTGGATGCAGCAGCAAGCTCTGGCTGCCAGGTGAGCAAAGAACCTTCCTGCTGGTAGGTAGCATACTATTAATGGTACTTCTGCTCACAAGGTGAAATGGTAAGCATCCATGTGTAATTCTTAACATGAATCCTCATGTGTCTCTGAAGCTTTCTATGTGCAATGGCTAAAAAGAGAGAAATGTGTCATGCAGTGTGTAAGTGTGGGTAGTTTGGGCTTTACCTGCACAAATATGACCCATGATTTCCTCCAGACTAAGGCTATAGGAGCTATGGCTAAGGCTCTCAGAAGCACTAAGCTGGTGCTGACCATGGGCCTTTTTGTTCTTTACCAGGGAGGACTAAAGTATTTATTTATGTATTTATTCATTCGGCTTCTATGCCGCCACTCCCGGCGGGCTCGGGGCGGCTCACAGCAACAACAACACAAAGATAAAAACAGCAATACAAGATAAAACAAGCATAAAAACATAATTAAAAGTATCAAGATACAATAGTTAAAAACGGCCCAAGTTAGAGTCCATTACTAACAGGGGGGCATGTCCCACTAGCCTACACGTGGAAGGCAAGCTGGAAAAGGTGGGTCTTACACGCCCGCCTGAAGGGGAGCAAGTCATGGATGGCGCGCGTGTCCGCCGGGAGTATATATGGTGCCAGCAAGCATGAGGGAGGCAGATTATTGTTAGGGATGCTGTTTTGGTTTCTTTAGCAGATGATTTATACTATATTGGGGGGGGGGGGTCCCTGTTGGTTTTGCCTTGGGGCCAAGTGCTGAGTTTAAATTACATTGGTGACAAGGCTTGAGCTAGGCAACCAGAGTTGGAAGAGCAGAACTATGAACAGAAAAGAAGTGGTACTGACAGATGATAGACCTTCATAACAGATAATCACACCAATCTCTGAGTGACATACAAATTAGTGATGTTATTAGTAGAAGATTTTGTAGAGGGAGATGTGCATGAGATGCTCATAAGATGCATGAATGTGTGCACTTATGCATTATGATAGGGAAACAGAACATTTTTCATCATAATTTATCAATTCTTATTGATTTCACAGGAGATGCCAAATTTAGCTCATCACAAGATGAGGATTCACAAAAAAACCATTCTGAAGAATTATTTATTTCTCCTATTGTTTGGATACATTAATACTGTTGCAGGTTTATCTATAGATATAGGTGGATAACTTACATGTGACAAAACCAACAGGGCTGTATTTCTGAGCATCAGTTCCAGAAGTATTGCTTTCTTTATTCTTTTCCCCATTACCCCACTGAAAAATTATCTTCCAAATTACAGAAAGATGTGGGGGAAAACTTAAGCAAGCAATATAGACAGTGCATATAAACATTTACATTTTAAAATGTTGTATCACTTGTCTTCCCTTCTTGATAGATTGATACTTCCATAACATGTACACACCCTTCCCACAAATACCTTTAAGATGACACCAGGAAAGACATGTCTTATTTACCTCATAATAACTTCGGACAGCATTACAAAATGCTTCATCAGCCACAATTTGAGTTTCTCCATTCAAAAAGGCCAGGAAGCGCTCCTTCACAACCTGTAGCTGTTGCTTGTTCAGCTGGAAAGAGACAAAGAATGGAGTTAGCAAACATTTCTTTATTACAGCATGAAGCATCCTTAAAAGCTGTCCTGAACAGTTTTCTTCACCAACTTTGTCATAATTTTGGTCACTATTAACAGCCAACCTGATTTATTCTGCTTCCATCCATAGTTTCAATGTCATGTTGTCACAGAATAATATTCCCATAATTCTAATTTATATTATAGCAAACCAAAATACAGAGGATTCCTAACTTGTGTACAGTAATTTCTTGCACATATCCAGTGATATCTCACAAACACAAAAATGTTTAGACTGAACATACTGCTTCAAAGTATGCACACTTTAAAAAACAGAAGAGGCCTACTGTGTAAGAAGACTGACATTTTATTACACAAATGGCAAGAACAGAGCAAACAAGATGTATTGCAAAAGTACCATGAAACAGAAAATAAGAAAGAAGCAGATTTTCTAAAAACGAATGATGGCTCATATCTTTCCCCTAACATACTATTAAAATGAAGAATGTCTTAGTCTTGTCTAAAGTGCCACAAGTGCCCATGAAATGAAGTATTCTCACATCAAGATCTTCTTTCCCCTTCTCCAAACTGTAGTATGGATGCGGAACTAGTATAGCTTTTTGCCCATGAAATGCTCATTTTACCTGACAATTAGTAGGAATGATGGCATAGCTATGGCACTTAGTGTGCATTGTTTTAGAATTTCTCCATGCTACCTTGCAACTTTTCTGAAGTAAATGACCCAAACAGCTGCCTCTGAGGATGGTGGAACTCTTTTTAAATCAGCTGACAAATCTGGTCTGTAATTTCTGTCTCACAGGCTGTTATACCATGGAACTGGTCATTAAACTATTTGTCCCAACACTCAACACACCACAAATAAACCAATGACAAATAAGGCTAAGCCTTCTGTCCATTGCCTGCAAAACATGAATAACTGCCGAATAATTTTAATAGACACGACAAAATATTTATCCTTCTTTTGAAAACCAAAAGGCACTGTTTGCTAATGGAAGCTCATTAGTTTCTCACACACATATTATGCTAAGTGGATTCATTGTTCTCAGAATCACTTAAGATTAGACACTGTCACCTGCTCCATTTAATGTGAGGCTATAAATCACGGAAACTGTTGAAGAGCTAGGAAGTAGCTAGCTATGTGTACATCAGTGGTATTTATAAACAGTTTTCTAATGAAGCAAAATTGCCTGTGTGATTTTTTCTCCTACTAGCCTCCTACTAAATATGAAGACATGCCAGTAGAATGAAGACATGCCAGTAGCTGGCATATTTTTTTTCTTTTTTGGGGTTTATTTTGTCTATTTATTTCACACCTTTCTTTCCAGGTAGGTAAACAAGATGGTTTGTAACATATTAAAATGTCACCATCTCCAAGGTGAAAAGTGGGAAGAAATGGTAAAACTGGGAAATTTTCAAACCAGCTGAAAAAATGGGACAACAGAGGATTAAATAGAATTGTCTCTGCCAAATTGAGATAGTTTGGGGGTTTAAAACATGCCAAGAACAAACAATAAATTGAAAATGGACAGGTTGTTTACCTATAACCATGTTTCTTTGAGTGGTCCTCTGTGAGTTCACATGCATGGTTTGGAGTTTACTGCACCTGCACAGGCTCTAACCATCTTCCCAAGCTGTGATTTTGTAAAAAAAAAAAAATGGTGGTAACCCCACCCACTCCTCCTCAGGACATAAAAGGGGCTCTGGCTCCGTGCTCCCCAGTTCCTGAACCACAGTAGCAGCTAGAAAGAAAGCAGTTTGCAGGACCACTCAAAGAAACATGGCTACAGCTAAGCATCCTGTCTTCCTCCTTTGTGATCTCTGTGAATTCACACATAGTAAGACTAGCAAGCTACAGTCATGGTTCATGGAACACGTGTCAAAGTGACACCAACTATGTGAACAAAGGAGGCATTTATTGTACATATCAAAAAAACAGTAGTACATAAAATGAAGTATAAGTAACATCATGGATCTCACTTGAATAAGGCAAGAACATGAGCCACTTTAAAAGTGATCCTCACTGAAGAGGTAGAGGGCAGCGATCAAGTCAATTTGACTGAGGCCATCAAGCTCGATGTCGAGGGAGGCCTGGCTGGTGTCAGGTGGTGGGGTGGGCCTGTGCTGAGACTTGCCTGTCTTGATGCCTTCAATGTAGGAGACATCTTCAAAGTGGTGGAGGACCCTGAAGGAGCCACTGAAGGTTCTGAAGCCGGGGGTACAGTGGAGGTTGAAGGGGCCAAGGCCTGTTGATAAACAGGGCTTTCAACCTGGACACTCTATTCTTCCTTGCCTGGGCCTTGAATATTTGGCAATGGCTGCCCGAGCCAACCACAAGGCTCTCTCCATGGCTAAGGAGGTATTTGGCATGGCCATCAGAATTCAGTATCTTTGACATGCACTAGGCACAGCATTTAAAATGAGTCATGTACATCCTTCATGAACAAAGTTTGAAGAAGAGCCATGGCAGCAGCAGGCCGGGGGGGGGGGGGGCTGGGGAGAGTGGAGCCAGCCAGGGCCCTTTTTATGCCCTGGGGAGGAGTGGACAAGGTTGTTGCCAACACTTTAAAAATCACAGCTTGGGATGATTCCATTAGAGCAAACACACAATGCTAAAGCCAACAAAAGTAAGGGCTGGACTGGAGTGCGGCGCAAATGAAACCACTATAGAGTAGCAAACATATAAAAATGTATTATAGTGAGCAATCAAAGGCACATATTAGTGAGCATCATATCTATGTGACAATATGTCAATATATCAATTTTATACAAACTATATGTTTCTCACAAGTTAAATATACATACATCAAAATAGTGAGTCCAGCACAAAAAGCGAGACCCAAGCGGCGCAAACGAAGAGTCCATTAGAGCCTGCACAGGTGCAGTAAACTCCAATCCATGTGTGTGCATTCACGGAGACCACAAAGAAGAAATTGATTTATATATTGATTTAATGCATCTCTTAACACACTACTGTAAAACACCACATTGAGAAAAAAGTCTAGCATCTCCAAGTAGACCCAGTTAGTTGCTGAAGGCCTGTGTGAATGCAAAGGCAAATGTTGAAGTGGGTGTTCAATTGTTATTCCCAAGAAAAGTACAGCCATAGGAATTGTATCTGATATTCTTATACATAAGAAGAATAGTTAAGGAGCTTGTCCACAGCAGCAAACACTATCAAAACAGGCTGTGAATGATACTGAGAAAACTGCAACTATAGTCTGAACTTGGAAACCCACCCAATTTTGAAAGGGTTGTGAAGGCCACCAAGTAACTTACCACCTGGATAATATGAGGAAATTGTGTCCACTTCTTAAATGAGTGGTGTTGAAATTAATAGCAAAATGCTGTCGTTCAATATGTCTAAATGATTGTGTTTTGTGTCTCATGAGAGTAGATGCATGATAGAAGTAAGCAGATTTCCTCTCTCATGAGCGCCATCTAGCAGTAGAGTAACATTATAGTCTGAAGGAATAAATAACTGTTGCTAGGCTCTGCCTATTGGCTCACTCTCTCTTCCAATCACAGCGATGAAAAAGGGAGGAGTTTAGAGTTGCTGTTTAGGTTCTTCTGCTGTATGCCATCCATTTTGTGTGCCTCATGGTATGTTTTCTCCTGTTCTAACTTGTTAAACATGCTGTTGCATGTGTATTACTGCCTTTCTGTTGCTTTCTACAATAAAGTAGAAATGCTTTAATAACATGGCTTGTTTGCTCAGATGCATTATTTCCAGTTTGAGTCCTCATATGCCACATTTGCTGTGAACCCTTTTTAACTGCTTCTCTGCTGCGTTTTATACTTTTCATCAAACCCTTTTTTTGGAACAACAAGTGGTAAAATAGAGAAGAGTCCAACAATATAGATAACCATGTCTTGCTCAGTATTGTATGGTAGCTTAAGCCATGCTCTTTGAAACTGTGTAATTCTGTTGCTATGGAGTAAGGATGCATCCATCCATGCATGCTGCTACTGAAGTTGCTGGTGTTATTATCAATTGTGAAATTACAGTACAGACCTCATATAGGCAGGGGGTATGTTCCAAAACCCCCATGGATACCTGAACCCATAGATAATAGTGATTATATCTTGATTATACCTGGGCAAAGAATCAAATTGGAGAAGCCAGATAGGCCCACAAACACTTCAATGGAGTGGGAATATATTTGAAGCATGGGTAAGTGAAACCATAAACATTGAATCTATGGCTAAGGTGGTCTCTCTCTCTCTCTCTCTCTTAAAGCAGGTTTTGGCACTTTCCGTGCAGGAGTACAGTCAGAGAGTGATGCTGTACACGTGTAGAGCTTTGAAAAGTGGGTTCCTGTGCCAAGAATCAGGCAGGCACTTGCACTGTGAAAATAGCACTGTGATTTATGCTTTTTGAGGCACTCTGTGCCTAATGTGAGATAACATAGGCTTAGATTGATGGAACAGTACAGGATGTGCTATGAAAAACCTTAGTGCTAAATGGGAAAGAACTGCGCATGAGTGGAGAGTTTAGCCCCCTCCGTTGCTGGCGCGGAGCCTGGAAGCTGAATGTTTCCAACTTAGAACACGAGAGACTTAGCACTGATAGCTGTACTGTGAGAAAGACTAACATAAGAAATGACTATTGTTCTCATGCCTAGGTGGAACTTTGGGATGTGATGCAAATGGAAATGCAATGTTTATTGGATTAATGAGATGTCATGTAAACACCAGAAAACACCAGCCAATCATAATTGTACAAGATCCATGAAGAAGGGAGCTGGGCTTAACTGAAATGCCTCCATTGGGGTATAAATGTTTTTGTATTGAGAGTGACGGGGTCTTTTGCCCCTGATTGCAGCGTGTTCTGCTGGCAGAAGCCCACCAGCTGGTGCCATCAATAAACCCGTTTGATTTCACCTACTTCACAGTTGTCGTGAGTTTTCCCTCATCCTTGTACCCGCACGTTCAGGTAGCTTTGATAAAGTTAATTTGATACTCGGAGTTCCATAACTCCTTGATTTGCTGCTTCACTCTCTCTCTCTCTCTCTCTCTCTCTCTCTCTCTCTCTCTGGCATTACTTTCCGAATGAAGATTCTTAGAAAAGACTCATCCCACACTTTCTCTACAAGCGTGTTGATGACTAAAAAAAGTTGGATGTGTCCTTCGAACCTGTGCAATGGATTTTTCTGGTGGAGCGCAGCGTGCACAGAACTGGCCTCACCCTTTAAACCAAAGGTTCGTCTGCCAAGCCCTAGCAAGCTTGGACGGTGACAGCGAGGTCCTCAGGTCATAAGTTTGATTTGAATTTCTTTCTCTAGATGGTTGACCTTACAGGGTTAGACGAGCACCATCTGCCCGGGTTTGGAATTAGAGTTTTCCTTCTCTTGGGATGGTTGCGAAAAGGCTAGAGAGCCCATCCTGCCCATTGACGCTCTTTGTCAGACCCTTCGGTTGTGACCTGTCTGGCATGGGAGGCCTAACTGGTGGTTATGCCACCACCAGCATAGCTCACAACTTCATTAGGGTACGCAAGCCTCTCCCCCGCGACAAGGGGGTGCCAATGGAGAGTGGCTAAGATAGTAAAAGTGCATTAAAGTCCACAAACTAAATAAAACCATATGAAATATGGCATACATTGAAATACATTAAAATACATTCAATTCCTCACTTGTATTGTCCTCCATGCTGCTACACCATGCTCCACTGTCAGTGTTGAGGAGACGGTAAGACACCCAGACTAAATTATACATTATTTGCTAGTGACCTATAGTATATTTATGCTAAAAAAAATAATTATTTTATTTACTTTTCCAGAAGCAATTAGTGTTTAAAAATAATATTTAAACTACTGCCAGCCTTTCATATTCACTGGGGTTAGAGGAACTGAATTCTAGTGCTAATGAAAAAAACCAAGAACAAAAAAGTACTGTTTTTTTAACTCAGGAGAAAAACCTTTTTAGGAATCGTGGTAGAAGATCTAAAATTCCTAGAGAGAATATATGCATCAAATCTGCATAATTTGGAGGGGAAGGTGCAACTGTATAAGAAAAATAAACTACCTCGAGATTTCAAAACAATAACCGGAACAGGTTACTTTTTTTAAGTAATTTTTTAAAACTCTGGGTAGGGCTAAGCTTATGCAGGATGAACATGCTGCTGACATCTTAATGTTATTCAGAAATTCCAAACTCAGATAAATGTTCAGTTGTGGTACTCAGGTAAAATCTTCATTTAGCATCTCTAAGGTTCAGAAAAGAACTTACAGACTTACTCCTAACAAAGGAAGGACACAAAATTTTCCTTCATCTTTATCTAGGTCGATCAGTTATAATACACATACATGTCTAAGGTTATTCTTCTGTATGTTTAGTGTAGTTTAGTCCAGTGCATCACAAGCTATTTGACAAACATGGCTTAGGTGCAGGATATTTGAAGGACCACAGCTTCACTTATGGACCTGTTTCAGTTTATGGCCATCTGGGGAGGGCCTTCTCTCTGTCCTACCACTTGCTCTCAGGTTGTTCCCAGACTTTGGAACTCCCTTTCAAGCAAAACCAAGATGGCCTTCTCCCTGCTTGCCTTTCACAGGCAGGTAAATAACATTTCTTTGCCAGGAGGCATTTGGGGGAAGGGGAGTGGCACACTGCTGAGAGGCTGTAGGTGGGGGTGGCCTCCTTGAGTCCCCACAGGGAGAAAGCCGGTGAGAAATAAATGTAAAAATATTATTATTTTTTTTAATTTAATGGAGAATCGCCTAGTTTTTCCATTTTTCTGTTATATTCACAAAAATCACTTGCAGATTACCAATATAACCTCTTTCATACTAAACATAATTCTGTTTTCAGTACATTATGGTTCTTAAATGACATTTCATTCGCTTTTTAATTTAAAAAAGTTGAGTAAAAAAGAAAAAAAATCAAAAGTAAAGTTGCTGGGCATTTTGTTGTATTGATTTGAAAGAAACCCTGAGGGACAACATTAGTTTTCTAGTTCCCATATCAAATGGAGGTGCATAGTTTTTTTGAATGAGAAAAATGTAACTATTTTTTTTGTTCTATACAAACTACTTCCTTGAAATTTGATACTATTTACCAAAGCAAATAGAAAAGAAACAATAGGAAAGGGTATGTGCAAAGAATTTGAAATGTATACTGAGTAATGACTTGAAAGAAAATTTCGATAAGATTATGTACAGGTGGTATCTGACACAGTAAAGATTGCTAAGACGCATAAAAAATAGCTGTAGTGATTGTTGGAAATTTGGGGAAACAGTGTGCACTTTTTATTATATGTGATGACTAGCTTCGGGACCCGGCGGTGTCCGGGTGATTTGAGAAGTGCAGCAGGATGTAGAGTGGGTCATGTGGGCTCTGTGTGCCAAGTTTGGTCTTGATGCATCATTATTGTGAGTTGCAGTAGTATCATGAAATTACTGAAGGTAGTGCAAGTCCCATCATCTCTGGTCCACCCTCCCCCAAAGTGTAGTAGGATGTAGATTGGGTCATGGGGGCTCTGTGTGCTAAGTTTGGTCTGTATTGGTGAATGGATGAGCCTTGCATTGTTTTTAGGAAGAGAGTGAAGGTACTTCAAGTCCCATCATCCGTGGTCCGTCTCACACAAAACTGCACCAGGATGTAGAGTAGGTCACTGGGGCTCTGTATGCCAAGTGTGGTCTTTATCGGTGTTTGTTGGGGGCCGCAGTGGTCTGTGGGAACAGAGGGGTGTGAAAATACTACAAATTCCATCATCCATTGTCAGTCCTCCCCCGAACCTCCCCAGGACGTGAAGGCAGTCATGGGGGTTATGTGTGCCAAGTTTGTTCTCAATCAGTAATTGGAGGAGGGTCGCGGCAGACTTGGGAAGTGAGTAGAGGTACTTCAAGTCCCATCATCCATGGTCCACCCTCCTCCAAACTGCACCAGGATGTAGAGTGAGTCATGAGGGCTCTGTGTGGCAGGTTTGGTGTTGATCAGTTATAAGATTAGGTTTGTAGCAGTCTTGGAAAGTGAGGGAAGGTACTGCAAGTTCCATCATCCATGTTCTGCCCCCTCCAAACTTCAATAGGATGTAGAGTGGGTCACTGGGGCTCTGTGTGCCAAGTGTGGTCTTTATCAGTGTTTGTTGGGGGGCCACAGTGGTCTGTGGGAACAGAAGGATGTGAAAGTACTACAAATCCCATCATCCATTGTCAGTCCTCCCCCAAACCTCACCAGGACGTGAAGGCAGTCATTGGGTTATGTTTGCCAAGTTTGGTCTCGATCAGTGATTGGACGAGGGTTGCAGCAGACTTGGGAAGTGAGTAGAGGTACTTCAAGTCCCATCATCCATGGTCCGGGCTCCTTCAAACTGCACCAGGATGTAGAGTGGGTCATGTGGGCTCTGTGTGCCAAGTGTGGTCTTTATCGGTCTTTGTTGGGGGTCGCAGTGGTCCGTGGGAACCAAAGGGATTTAAAGTACTACAAATCCCATAATCCGTGGTCCATCTCCCCCAAACCGCACCAGGATGTAAAGGGGGTCAGGGGGGGTTATGTGTCCCAAATTTGGTGCAGGTCCATCACCCGCGCTGGTCACTGTGGCCTGTGAAAGTGTCTGCCAATCAGAATGCTGCCACATTTCCGCCCTCCGCACACATACATACATACATACATACATACATACATACATACAAACATTCCGTTTTATTAAGGTATACAGACACAGATTGTGTAAAAGGGCCCAGAAATACTGGTCACAAATACATATGATTTTAAAAGAAATTGTTAAACTTAAATTTGAAATGAAACCTGAACTCTTATCGGCTTGGGATGCTAGCTGATGAACTTGATAGGAAAGGTTACTGCTATACATGACAACAGCAGCAAGAACTAGCTATGCTCAAAGACTCAAGGATTCCAAAACAAGACACTTTGCTTATGAAAATAAATGGACATGGAAAAATGGATGAACTTACTATTTGAATCAAGGAGAGATCCCTAATTAATTTTAGGAAAGACTGGGGCCCATTTATTGTGTTCCTCCAGTAAAAATGGGGCCAGACCTCAATCACTAGTTCTTGTTTTTTTGGACTAGAAGAGTGTTGTTATCAATGTGTGTTTTTTAATTTAATGGGTGTAGAATATTGAGAGACTGTAACCATCAGACAGAGACAGAGAAGCCCTTAGATTAGATAATGTATATTGTACAGTGTTCCCTCACTTATTGCTGGGGTTAGGTTCCAGGACCTCCCGCAACAGATGAAAAACCGTGATGTAGGGATGCTCTATTTATTTTAATATTTATACATTATTTTAGTAGCTATGCGCTATTTTAAATCTTTATAAACTTAAAATAAAGTGAAGGAAAGGAAGGAAGGAAACGCCCTTTCAAGGCTGGTGAGAGCAAGGTAGGACTGAGGAGGGAAAGCGCCGTGGAGAGTGGTGGCAGCAAAACCCCACAAAGCAGTGAAAATACCATAGGTATTTTAAATTTATATTTTTTGAAATCCGCAAAACAGTGAATCCACAATTAGCAAACTGCAAAGTAGTGAGGAAACATTGTATATAGTTATAGCTAATGTTTTCTGATGCTTTGAATGTAGTAGTGTTTTCTTTTATTCTAGAAAAAAGGTATTTTTAACTTTATTCTTGTTAGTACATTTATATGTAGGTTTTGCTTTTTTTAATTGATTTTTTAATAAGAAATTTGACTTTCTATTACTTCTTACATTCTCCTAACCCATTTCTTACATGACTTTCCGGTGTAAACTAACAGAAAAGCAGCTATTGACCAATGCAAAATCCATTGCACAGCCAGGGACAGAACAAGCTTTATAGACCAAAAATATATAATGCCTATTTTTAACAGAAGTTTCTGATCCACTCTTATCCAACAGGGGAAAACTGACTCCTTTAACAAAAATGCCCTTCTGCAAAGGCCCCACCTTTTACCATGAAAACTAAATTTATACAGAAATTATTTTTGATAAAAAGTTATGCTTTGTATATCTCCAGCTATTAGTTTTAAATTGTTATCCTGATCAGCACAAAACAATGAAGTAATACCATACAAATTATTTAATTTTATATTATGTTCATGATAAATTTTGGAGAGGGCAGACTCAAATATTTCCATTTCTACACCACTACTGAGAAAAAAATTTGCAATGTATTGCTGTGTTCATGCCTTGGGGGAAGTAAATTTAAATATCTGAGTCAGTGTACAAGTCTGAAGGCTCATTCCCTGATAGCGTGTTCCCTTCCATGCACTGAATACTAAATAGGAAAGAATACTCAAAACAAAGGAAAGTTCAATGCCTGCCAACCAAAACATGACTTTGCATCGTGCAAATCACAATGCAAAAAGATGCTCTATAGTGAACTCCCTTGATAAACAAACTGGAGAGAAGGACAAGATCATTTCAGAACGATACTATAAAAAGGTTCACATCAAACAATTCAAGGCTACAAGGTATATTGTAGCCTTGATAAATGTGGTCTATGTGGTCTATGTTCAAGGAACAGAGGTGGTTTTGCAGTTCTCTCTTTATGGCCTAAAGTGCATATTCATTGGCAGTCTCCCATTCAAGTACTAACCATGTTGGCCCTGCTTAATTTCCATGATGAAACAGAATATGGTGACTTTAAATTATTTAGGCTGTTATTGTTGTGCCTTGAAGTCATTTTAGAGTTATGGTGACCCTAAGGTGACTCTATCTTTGGATTTTCTTCACAGGATTTCTTCAGAGGGAGTTGACCTTTGCCTTCCTCTCAAGCTGAGAGAGTGTGACATGGCCCAATTGGTTTCCATGGCCAAGCAGGAATTTGAACTCTTGTCTCCAGAGGCAAAGTCCAAATGTTCAAACTACTATACTACAAAGCTACAGGAGAGAGGAAATGGAAAGGAGGAAGGGAGAGGAATGGAATGGAGAAGTAAAGGCATTTCATATTATGCAGTTAGAACACAGATATGGATGCCACCTGAGGAAAAGTGGGGTTTGTTAAGGCACCAAAGGAACTCTCTGGCTGAGGACTGTCACAAATCTGTAAATACACTTTCCAAAACTTGCAAAACTTAGGCTTACATAGGTTGGTGCTATGGCAGTTAAATTGGAACTGTAGCACTCAGGGCCATAGCCAGGATTTTGGTTCGGGGAGGGCTGAGTTTGGTTCGGGGGGGGGGGTGAGACTGGGTGAAAGAGGGTCTACCCTAGCAAACCTTTTGTATTGTTATCCCAATAACCCCATGAATGTGGGATATAATGAGCATGGTGATCAGATCATGATATGAATAAACATAACAGTTTAAATAATGTACCAGTAAGGCCTTCTCGCGGACCACCCTGAGAATTTCGGGGGGGGGGGTAAAGCCCCCCCGGGTACATGCCTGGTAGCACTATAACTGTGTGGTGAGGAAAGATTTGTGTGTGGTGCAAATTTGCAGTTTTGGATTCTGTGCAAAAAATTGCACATAGTCATTTTTCACAGAATATGGCATTTTCTGTGCAGCAGTGTTATTTTCTACGTAGGACAATCTCTTACTTATGCAGAAAATTCTGCAATGGGGGAGCTGGTTTGCATGTTATTTACCATGCTGTTTCAAGAAATGTTTTCTTTGGCCAAAAAACCATTTATAAACACAATGCCAAACAACTCCTGAATTACAAAAACTTCATGGTTTGCAAACTTTCTTGGAGCAGCAAGAAAACTGGTAAGCTTTCTTGTTGTTTCCTTCAAAAAGATAAAAAATTACATTCCTAATTAAGGGTTTGTCACTACAGATGGCCCAAAAGATGAGATAAATTGATTAAGCACAAACAGTGAAATATAGGCAACAGAATGTTAATTACAAGTGAAATACAGACATTGGGTGTTTAAAGCAACATTTGTCACAGTACAGCCTTTTGCTGAGAAAAATATGAGCTGTCCCATCACTACACAGAACTTGTAGATTCACTGTTCTCATTCAACTGCAATATCTTACTCCAGGCTCAAGATCATCCACTGCAATACCTGCCAGGAAATGCTTAATTTGGAGATCATTAAATGTGACATAACTTTAATGGTTCAACCTTATTTCTCTTTACTACTCTAGGTGCCCACTGCAATATCCACCTGCAAATGAAATTGAGCTTTTATTAGCTTTAGCAATGAACAGGTTCTTCTAGAAAATAATGGTCACTACATAAGTTTCATGCTCTAAGTTTAATAGCTTGGTAATATAGTCACCATTTATTTCACATTCCCTTGCCTGCTCCCCTTTCCTGTGACAGTGGAGGCCACCAGTAACTGCTTCTGATTAATGTGGTACTAAGAGTCCAAACTAGTTCTAGTATCAATAACATTAATGAAGCTGTCAGTGAAAATAGAGTCTAAAAAGTGGGCTGTGTTTGGGTAGTGCAGTATAAACATTAACTCATTTATTAAAAGCTACAGTTAATCACTCAGAGACCAAAAGGTCTAAGAACTTAAAGTAAACTTGTCAATAAAGAAATTTCAGAAAGAACAACAAACCTTAATAACTACACCTTGAAAAGAATGGGAGATTGGCCTGATATAGCATATAATAATAATAATAATAATAATAATAATGCAATCAGCCTGAATCCTATAAATATCTGAGCATACTACAGTTGGACAATATCAAGCATGGGCATGTGAAAATGTGGTCAGCAAAGAATATATCAAAAAAGTCAATTGAAAAGTCGACGACAGATACCAAATGTAGACTCTGCAAGGAAGCAGATGAAACAATAGATCACATCCTCAGTTGCTGCAAGAAGATCGCACAGACAGACTACAAGTAGAGGCATAATACAGTTGCTCAGATGATTCATTGGAACTTGTGCCACAAATACCATCTGCCTGTGACAAAGAACTGGTGGGATCACAAGAGAATGAACACGTCAAGCTACTCTGGGACTTTTGAATTCAGACTGAAAGAGTTTGGGAGCACAATACTCCTGACCTCACAATCGTGTTAAAGACAAAGTATGGATAGTCGATGTTGCAATCCAAGGTGACAGCAGGATTGAAGAGAAACAACGGGAAAAGATGACACAATATAATGATTTAAAGAACAAACTGCAAAGACTCCGGCACAAGCCAGTCAAGGTGGTCCCAGTGGTGATCGGCACAATGGGTGCAGTGCCTAAAGACCTTGGCCTGCACTTAAACACAATCGGCACTGACAAAATTACCATCTGCCAGCTGCAGAAGGCCACCTTACTGGGATCTGCACACATTATTCGCTGATACATCACGCAGCCCTAGACACTTGGGAAGTGTCAAACATGTGATCCAATACAACAGCCAGCAGAGTGTCTGCTGTGAATTCATCTTGTAGTGTTTCAAATAATAATCATCACCATCACCATCAACAACTTTATTTGTATCCCACCCCATCTCTCCATAGGGGACCCAGAGTGGCTAACATCATAAAAGTCAAATATTCAATGCCAACAAACAAATATTTAAAAATATTTAAATAATATTAAATTACGTGCCTTCATGTACTTCTCTAACATTTATCCAAGCTTATGGCTATTCTCCAAACATCTCAGCCCCCTTCTACATTACCATATAAAATCCAGATTCTCTGCTTTGAACTGAATTCTATGGCAGTGTAGAAGTGGCCTCAGAGACAAAGGTAAACACATCAGAAAGGCACAGGTTGGGAAATGAGAAAGGCAGTACTAGAAGTAATACCTTTGTAAAGAAACTCTCTCTGCACTTCTAATGTGATTATGGAATATATCATTCTGAAATGATACAATGTTTCATACAAAGTGTTTAGATATCTACTTACAGTAATTATATGTAAAACTATAAAAGAGGAGAATTTGTTTTACTATTGTTGATTTATTTCTCTATTTTTATGGAACGAGGGAGGTTTTTTGGTGTTTTTCTGGCATGCTAACAATGAAACTGGCAATACTGAAAATGTGAATGAACAGGCTGAGAACAAAATAACTCTGAATGAACAGATACCACAACAATAAAGTAGTAATATCAATGAAGTGTAATATATCAAAACATTAAAAGAACATCCCAAAGAGCAGCAAGAACAGTATAGCTGTCAGCATATGCAATACATATAACAAGTGAGATATTCAGTACACATAATGCAGATACAATATCATGAGATTCAAATAGAAAATACAGAGATATTCATCATAGAGTATAACATCAAATGATCCATATGTGAAGTGGAACAACAGTATTATACAGGCACAATGCCCCAGCAGGAGCTTGAAAGGTAAGTATCACAATCATACAATGTGTATAATATTACAAACATAGCAAAACACATCACAATAATCCAAATAATCAAAGGGGTAAATACCCTGGATCCCTGGTAGGTGATGGCCAGCGGAGGAGATGAAAAGTAATGTCCCCTATACTGATGAGGCTCAACTCAATGAAAGGATATGCAGAAAGCGTCCCAGCTCTATGGGCTGTGACGTCGCAAGATGTGGAGCAGGTCGCTGCAATTCAAGATAACAGAGGGAGAAGCCCCAAAGTAACAAAAAAATAGTCACAGAATCGCGCTAGTGTATGAAGAGCGTCGCTCATAGATGGTATGGCACAAATATCGCTCCAATACAAAATGAAAAGGGGGGAGAAGCCCCAGAGCAGTGTAGAAGTTGATCTGCAGTCAATAGCGTCCTAGCTCTATGAGCTCCGACGTCACAAAGGCGCGTCTGTGTCTGAGAGGCGTCGCTGATTAATGATGTGGCACAAATAGCACTATATTTCAAAATAAAGTAAACTGTGAGGAGAAGCCCCAAAATAATATAATAAATGATCTCAGGTCAGTATACCGTTTGGGTGAGCTCATGTATGGTGAATGACCTCCGTGGTCATTGTGGAGCCGCTGGAGCCGGCACAAACTCACTTGGAAGGAGGGGGGCCATGGGGAAGGAAAAAAGCCGCAAAAACAGCGCCAGTGTGCCTTAGCACCGTGTAGTAATGGAAGTCTATGGCTGTATAGCCTATAAAGTGGCGAAAATAATATAATAACACTGAAATTCAGCAGCAGGCTAGTTCCTATTGCCCCTGCCCCAAATGGGATAGATGGGGATGTCTAGGGTGAGACGAAGCATACGCCTACGGGGATTTACCGCCGCGCTGCACCCGTTTCGGACCTCAATGGGTCCATCTTCAGGGCGAGAGTGAACACAGACATTTCTGTGGCTTCAAGGTCTCAAAGAATCTGAAATAAAGTGTAATAACATCTACCTCAGAATATGCACAGTCACAGGGTAAAGGGTGGAAGCAAAGGGAAGAAGGTAACATACCTATGTCAAATCATCTAGTAGCATCAATGATGGGTGTGACCGCCATACGGTGGGGAGGAATTAAAGGGAGGAGTATAAATACCCTTAAAGCAGCTGGTGCAAGTAAGGGAGTTAAAGGGGATTAGACTAGTAAGTTGGAAATACTGAGAGGCTCATTGAGGCCAGCAGGGGTCTCACTTCTGACCATTGAAATCCAGGCACTTTCTTTGCGAAGCAGCTGTTGCCTAATGTCACCATGGGGATGGGTTTTGACTGAAAATGTGCCATACAATTTGGAATATTTTATTTCATTTGTACAAAATATACATTAAGTTTGTAATTATTAATAAACAAAATTTATTTTTTACATATCAAACACAATAATATTATACCAAAACCAAGTTACAATAAAGTAAGAAAGTGACTTCCAATGTGAAAGAAATATTTCATTTTTTCAGTTTCTAAAAATTTCCATTTTTAAAAATAAGGTTTTCCTGTAGCTTCCACCTTTCCCAAAAATTATATCTCTATACTGATGACCAAGACGGTTTTAAATGGTGTATTTTAATTATTGAGAAAAATGTTTTAATGTTTATGTATGCATATATGAATTCTTGTCCCGGCATTGAATGTTTGCCGTATATATGCTGTGCTCCCCCCTGAGTTCCCTTTGGGGTGAGATGGGAAGAATATAAATATTTTAAATAAATAAATGTGCAGAGGAAAGAAAACCATGGTCAGACACAGAGCAGAGACATCTGGAAATTTGGAACATATAGGAAAAAAGATATTTCTCCATCAAAAATGAACTTTTTAGAAATATTGGAAACTTGGCTTTGAATTTTGCAAGGCTTGATTGCTGATCTAGCTTCAGCTCCTTTTTTGCAATGGCTGCAGATGTTTCTTTTGTCCAAGTTTATTTTAACTGCACAATAACATTTTCCTTTTATTTCACACAGCTCACTGTCCATGCTCCATAACAAATCTCCTCCCCAACTTCTGATACACCTCATAAACAACATTCTGTCAGGGAACAAATTGTGGTAAAATAAAATACAAATGTCCAATATTTAACCTTTGCTCTTTTTTAAAAAATTAAATTTTTATTGAAAGTTTTGAATACATACAGATGAATTCTTGTTGGGGTCCATGCTCCAGGTGGTTTGTCAGGGAACAAATTGTGGTAAAATAAAATACAAATGGCTCTTTTTTAAAATTAATTTTTATTGAAAGTTGAGGGTATAGGGAGGGCATGAGGGGCAGAAAACACATTAAAAACACAATACATCACATCACGAGGTACAGGGTTAAAAAGGTTTCTTGGTAAGGGGGAGGTGGTAGTTTGGTCAGGGATCTGGGAAGGAAAATAATGAGTAAGGGTAGTGAGAAAAGATAAAGATAGGGGTAATTTGTTTTCTTCTAACTTCCTTATTCATGGGTTCTTCTTGTTTATCTCGTACAGTCTCCCCCCCCCCTTTTTTGGATTGACATTTCTTTTTTACAAGCCTTCTTTTTAGGCTCTTTTTTTTCAGAAGCGGGTCTTCATAGCCCTCTTGGTATAAAAGCAACCTGTTGTTTTTTGTTTTTTCTTTTAAAATCTTTTCTCTCTTAGCCTTCAAAATCCTTCAAGTGTTTGGTATCCATTGTCCGTTCCTTGTCTTTTAATGTAGCTGGATCTGTACCTTTTCATTTTCCTCGGCCTCCTTTCTAACCGTTCTCTTTCGGAGATTCGAGGCCTTTTACCTCCACCTCCAGGGTGCCACCTCTTGGAGGACTGAAATACGCCCCTAGAGAGTAGGGACAACTTTTCTTTAGGCTTTTCTTTCTTTTTTGTTGGGTTGTTCTCATCCAGCTTCTCTTCCTATTGGGCTGCATCCCGATCTTTTTGTCTTCGTCTTTATCTGTATCCAGGATGGAGCTTTTAGCTATTGCAACAGCCTCTTGGTTTTTCCCTTCTTCTCTTTTTGGGGGGGGGGGCAGAGGCTGTAAAATCCTTCGCAATCATTCCTGAAACTTCCAGTGGAACTTCCTCACTATTTTTGAAGTGAAGTTCTCTTTCTTCTGGTATTTCTTGCGATTTTGTACTCTCCTTCCTTCTCTTCTCTCTACCCCCACGTGTTGCTGCGTTTTTTCCCCTGTCCTGAGATGCTTCTTTTCCATCTTCGTAGACGGTCATCAGCTCTGACTTTGTGGGGAGCGCTTCCTTGGTCGATTCTACTCTTGCAT
Organism: Anolis apletophallus; assembly: GCA_030556195.1. Classification (NCBI taxonomy): domain Eukaryota; kingdom Metazoa; phylum Chordata; class Lepidosauria; order Squamata; family Anolidae; genus Anolis; species Anolis apletophallus. The sequence goes on along the minus strand of JARBWK010000009.1, from coordinate 53,480,846 downwards.
GTTGAGAGTGTTCCTGGATCGTTTTGACTTGCTTTTCTTGCTGGGTCCCTATGGATTCAATATTCTGTAGAAACCCATCTTGCACTTCCCCCAATTTTCGTAGTTCTTCAAGGATGTCTCCTAAAGTTATTTTTTCCTCCTCTGGTCTCCTTCCTTGCCTTCTCTTCTGCTCTTTTGCTTTTGAGGGCCATTCATGTAGTGCCAACATAATTTTATTGTCAGTTGTGCTCTCCTCTGTTGTTCTTTTACCCCTCCTGCACTCCCTTCCGTTTCTCAGCCTTCTCTCTGTGTCCTTGAATGCCCCCTGATGTTTCTCTTCCCTACTGTTTTGTGTGTGTGGGGGGGGCTTGGGTGATCCTATTTCTCTGCTCCCTTTTACCCAATCGTGAGTGGGTCTTTTTCCTTCTTCAAAATGGCGCTCCCACCAAAATTACTTGTCTTCTCCCCCGATCCCAGGTCTACAAGGGCTTGCCCTCCATTTTGGATCCCCTAATGCCTGTTTCTTTCCCCTTGCTTTTCCTTTGTCTGGGGCCGCTGGCTGCTCTCTGTGTGGCCTTTCTGTGTGGATGATGTTGCCCCCCTTGTTGTTGGGGTCCGCTCTTGCTGTGATGGGGCTCTTGTGAGGTTGCAGGGGGCCCAATTTGAAGTGGATGTGCCTCTCTTGCAGCGCAGAAGGCGTCTCTCGGCTATGTTGAGGGCTGAGGATCCCCTTACTTACGGTTGCTCTCTTTTGTCCCCTTTTCCGTCCTCGGTTTGGGTGGGGTGGGGTGGGAGGTTGGGCTGGGCCGGAGGTAAGTGCGGGTCGCCGCCCGCTTCCTGTTCCCTGGTCCGCTCGCCGCAGTGGCGGCGCTCCGGGTTCGCTCGATCTCCTCCCCTTGCGAGGGGGGGGAGATCACTGGCGCCGGCGGGGCCTGGCAGCTTCACGCTCCTTCTGGACACCTCTGTGTCCGCGGGAGGGGGGCGCAGATCGCCCTCCGACCGGAGATCCAGGAGGCACTCCAAGGAGCCTCAGAGTGCCCGTCCCGCCGCCATCTTCGCCCGACTCAGAAAATCCCCTTTGCTCTTTTTTTAAAGGAACAGACACACTCCTCCTGACTTGCCGGGTCTTAGCAAAATTGTACCCTGGCCAACAAACCTATTCCCAATCTCATTTGGGAGGGGGGAGGGCCTGTCCAGGCTGCAAGGTTATGTAACAGCAGATTCAGATATGACTAGACCCAGCTCTTTGCCTATAACATTTTTATGTTGATGTGCCGTAGAAAGTCACTGCACCATTATTGGCTCCCAAGTTGCACATGGATTTTTGACAACAATAAAAGTCTAATCAAATTCTGGAACACCTAAGAAGAATCTGTAGATTCACCCTGAACACGCAAAACAAAAAATACCAATGTTACCAGTCTGACCAACATGCACAGCACTCGTGGAAACAGTGCTCCTGTTGGGATATCCAGATGCAAGAACTGGGTATAGTGCTCTCAGGTAGGTAAACAACCCTAATCCCACCCCGAGAGAGAATCGCTTTTCTTTTTTTGTTTCTCCCCTGCCATAATTCTCATTGTTGATTCTCATCTGATGGTCTGTTTCTGTTCAGCACACTTTTCCCAATGAAGTAAGAAAAGTACAAGCTCTCCTCATGCCGATCACCTCGACATGAGGAGAGCTTTATGGATGCTGCAGGAGCTTCTTTGGGGCATCCACTCTTGGGGTTGAACTGGATCTCTTTAATCCAATTCTGAGCTGGATTAAGTGGCTATGTATAAGCAGCCTTAGGCTTACTCTCTGCAGATACGATTCCAGTAAAACTCCTCTCTCAACTCTGTTATGCTTACATGCTGTAGTTGAATGGTAAACAGCTATTCATTTATTAATTGACTATTTCAGTCAGCTCTTCCCAAATGTGTGCTTAACTTTTGGGGCTTGTCCCCATGCAAGCCAACATGAGACTCTTTGGGGAGATGAAGGTGGGGAGATGGAGACTGGATTATATGACAGTGTAGACCAGGCTTGGGCAAAATTTGGCCCTCCAGGTGTTTTGGATTTCAACTCCCACAATTCCTAACAGCCTAACCAGCTGTTAAGAATTGTGGGAGTTGAAGTCCAAAACACCTGCAGGGCCAAAGTTTGCCCATGCCTGGTGTAGACTAATATAATCCAGTTCAAAACAGATAATATGGATTATCTGCTTTGATCATCTGAATTATATGGCAGTGTAGAAGGGGCCTAAGATTATAAAGCAGCATAAATCAAAGACACAAAAGCTTAACAACTTCTAGAGCAGATGTATCCAACTTTCTAGTTTCCCTGGGCCACATTGGAAAAAGAAGAATTTCTTAAGCCATACACAAAAGTACACTAACACCAACAATAACCGATGAGCAGAAAACAAAAAAGTCAGTGTAAAATTTTGTAATAGCCTCCACCACAGATAAGCCAAAAAAAGATCCTTTCATAATAATTCTAATTATGAGTCATCCCATTCGGAGAGTCTTTTAAAATTGTTGAGCCGATCTTCTGGCTTAACTGTTTGCAATCATAATGCTAATTACGGACAATACGTCAATATTTGTGGATGTAACATACTCTGTTTCTTCCATTCCATGTGTCTACAATGTTCGCACTTGAGAACCACACAATCAAGTTACCAAAAAAAAATCACAAAAACGACTCATAATGTTTTTAGTAAGTTTACGATTTTATGTTGGGTCACATGTGGCCTTTGGGTAACAGGTTGGACCAGCCTGTTTGGAGCAATAAAAGAGTTTGTGTGAGTCCATGTATATACCTGTCATCATCATAGCTCTAAGGTGGCGGTGGGAGGGGGGTGTCAAACTCATTTTCACTGAGGGTCATATCAACCTTGACCTTGAAGGAGCTGGGGGTGGTGAAGGCTGACAGGGAGCTCTGGTACATGCTGGTCCATGAGGTCATGAAGAATCAGAAGCAACCCAATGAATAAACAACAACCACAACAATAAATATAACTATCTTGCCCTGGAATTGAAAGCCTCACATACTACACAAAAGGACATGTTGGCCCTTGCATTTCACATGTGTGCTGTAATGCAGTAAAATCTAGACACCTGGATCTGAGGATTAAAATAAAAGGAACTCTAGAAGTGTATGCCTCAGTGCTATTTTTAATGCCTTGATATAGTTATTCATTTTGATTAAGTGAAATGTGTTAATAACTTGCCCTACCATCTTCAGTCCCTAGATTGCAGATCTTCCTAGCATTTCCAATACTTAGGAAAGCTTCACTAATATTTTGTGTGTGTGTGTCAGAGAGAGAGAGAGAGAGTGTGTGTGTGTGTGAGAGAGAGAGAGAGAGAGAGAGAGAGAGAGAGAGAGAGAGAGAGAGAGAGAGAGAGAGAGAGAGATTAAAATAAAGAAAATCACCCCAGAAGGATGGTGGGATGAAAGGGAAGAAAAGAGTGAATGAACACCAGATTGAAAAGTGAAAAGGACCATTGGGAGAGATAAATGTAGGAAAGAGAAGGAAATATTTCTTTTCCTAAAACAAATTGTGGATCTTATCTATAATTTTTTGGAGAAACTTTATTTAGTCTATTTTGTTTATAAGATGTCTCTTTACAATATATTTTGTTTATGTGCTGACTGATTAAATGTGACCACTAGGAGGTCATGCACAAGGCTATCTAAAATTGCATGTGTGCTACATTTAATTATTTAAATTGTTTTGAAACTTTTGTTACCTTCAAGTTTTCATTTGTATCTTATTTTAACCTTTTAAGCCACCCTGGATCCTGATGCAAAAACTGTATGATTAATTATACAAGTTTTTATTTAGTTATTTAATTGGTTTCCAATAGTTTCCAATATATAAACTATGTAATCTGAAGTAAACTATTTTATTGCAAACCAGATGTGCCCCTGAAGAAGGATTTTACCAAAAATCCATTCAATCTGTGAGTTTTATAAATCAAATATTTTTCTTAGCATTCTCCTTGATTATTCAGGTTCCTACTGTGATAAATATTACTGACATATTGTTATCTAGAACCTAATTCCAAAAACGAGAAATTGTGGTTCAGCGACGGGGGGGAAATGCCTTACCAAATTGCCTCTCCTGGATGTCTTTTAAATCACCGGCAAGTCCACTTGTCCCAGTGCACACAGTTCAGTATTTTAAGTGTTTTTCCCCCTTTTAAATTAACTATATTTGAATCTTTTTGTGTGTTTTGGCATTTTTGGCAATATTTGTGTGTTCAGGTCCTAAGACCCAGCAAAATTGCCCATTCCTATTTTAACCTAATTCGCTATATGTCTCTGTAAATTTACTATATGTCTCTGTATTTCCTGATTCCATAGTTAAACATGAATGCTCACGCATGGACACACACACCTACTCTGCATGAGCCAAAATTTACTACAGTGAGATCAAGGTGAAGGGTGAGCAGAACTATTGAGTTTTTTAAAATACTTCCTTCTGACATTATTGCTACCCCCAATCCCTGATACAATGGCAAAAATCATAATGCATGAAGATTGCCAAATAATTCTGCCTATTCAGTGCTGCTTTGAATTCTACTTGCCTGAAAGATTAAAGTCAAAAGGCTGCTTTTAAAATGCAAATAAAGAGCAGTCATACATTCCATGTTGGCAGAAATGGTAGCTTCCATAAAATGTTTTTGATTTTAATTATAACTTATTCGAATCACAACTTTAAAAAATCTCTTTTTTATACCCAGCCTTCTCTTTTCCTCCTTGACTTGTGTCTAACTGAATGGTTTTTAGCCACACTGACATAGGAAAGAAAGTAATGAAGATGGGATGAAGAACCACAGACTTTCAGAGTTGGGTCCTTGCTCATTGTTTGAAGTAAACAATAGAATAAAGCTTGAGCTCAGGAAAGAAAGAGGTTTTACTCCAGCCAATCCTTTTGTAGCTATGTTTATTTGCTCATTACAGGAAACCAACAGTTGCTTCCAGAATCTCTTACTGAGAATCCATAATTAAGATACAAAAGTAGTTCACTCTGCCTCACAAGCCCTAGAATGTTAAAAAAAAAGCATGCATCTACAAGTCTGGCCATCAAAATGGAAATTAAAAAATGAGGGTTAGCAAAAGAAAAAAAATCCTCCCTTGATGTACTTTGGAATTAGTTTTCAAATGGTTTCTAGAAGGTCTAAAATGTTCAGGTGAATGGCTTACCTGAGAAGATATGCTTGTGCATATTGTAAATTTTGGATAAAAGGTATAGGAAAATATATTGAACTGTTCTGCCTTTTTTGTGCTGCAAGAATCTATCTTGATTCTTTCAATTTTATTTCTGCCTATGGAACCAAATTTTCTGATTAAAAAGTCATGCCGAGGAACACATCTCCTTTATTAAATGAGGCATACTTGTATTCAAAAAGCATTAACCAAGCCAAACCAGAAATGGATGATGTTTCTTTAAAGTCTAATACAGACTTGCGCAGCACTGGGCTGTAAAATGGGGTTCTGTAATAATAGTTGAGCTGTCCTCAACAGACCCGATAAGAATCTTGACTCAGATTTCCAAAAGAACTTTATATAATGGCTCATGAAACTCGACAGGAAAGAGATTACACAGGATCTTCGAAGAAAGCTTGAGAACAAAAATAATATTCTCTTCTCCCTGATGCCCAAGAAATACAGCAAAATGAATGGATTTTGATCATAACCAATCAAACCTATTAATCCATCTCACTGATTCATAGTGTTTTGTCTGAACTCAACTATCCTGCATTTCCCTTTTGATCTATGTACTTTTTCCAGTATTACATATCTAACCAAAATTATTACAGTGTCTTCTACAGTAATTTGTCTTGCATGTTGTTCCCATGATACATCAGAATCTCTACTGAGCCATTTCCAACCACATAGGGCTGTCACAAGGACAACAGCTGCCTCATTCACTGCCAGTGCCTGCAGGAAAAATGAGCTACAGTTGATGAAAGCTGAGGCCAAGTAAAACTTGTTTGTATGTAAGGTATTGCAAGATTCTACTTTGTTTTTCCACTGTAGGGGAGAAATTTGGACATGTGTTGGCCACATTTTTTACCTTCTCTTTATTGCCACTGCCTATTCTAAATTGACCCCAATTGTGAAATGAACAGACCCTTTCAGATTGTCAGGACAGATTACGTAAGATTGGACAGTCATCTCTGACCCGAATCTCAGCTGGCCACTACATATTACCTCTTCTTTTGACCTTCTGTGGGTCACCTGGCAAGAATCACCTGAAAGAACTGGCAAAATGGCTGAAGAACCCCTGCTGAGAATGAAATGCAATTGCTTAAAACAGTGGTAGAAGGAATGAGAGTACATCTGCAGAGAACAATTGTATTCATGCTGTGTTGCAGCTTTGTGCATGTCCAAGTTTAATGCACTACTTCAAGAATCAGGAAAATATTTGTGGGGCATTTAGGGTGTATATTGATTAAACATGAACAACCCTTAATAGGAACTAGGCAAATAGAGTTTAATGAACACAAGATTCTTTACTGAACAATGTCCTAAGAAGAAAATGCTGTTGGTCCCTTATACTGAAATGGGGCCTCTTAAACTGGCCAGGCCATTTCTCTGTAACTTTCTTGGAACTGTAATTAATTCAGTCCACATATTACGACTCTTTTATTAATCAATCATTTAATTTCATTATGTCATTTTATGTAAGGGGGGGGGGGTAATCATTAAGCCACTTACTGTTCAAAATCCTTACCAAATGAAGTTGAAATGTGATCTAAGTGACTCTTCCATCATCCCAGTATATTATTGTGATAAAACAAACAATCATGTCCATTTCCTTGAATATTACTTCAGACAAAGAAATCATTCATTTGTGTCTAATACTAGCATTACTGACAACAAAGACACAATGTATTCTGAGATCTACAGTAGATAGGTACCAGCAAATCCCATAAATTTTAATTCAAATGTACCATAAATATGAAAATAATTACACCATTAAAATAACCCAGCTATAATTCAGATTATTCAGCCCCAAAGCTGCTTTGGCTTTGTCATGTCAGTGTCATACCTACCTGTAAAATACCGTATTGAAATTGCATTGCTGTCCACACCTCAAATTCAAACCAAGAGTTTATTTGAGAGCAAGTAGTGTATTCATGATGTCCTGCCTCTTGCTTAGCACCCACTGCCTCATCTACCACTACTTCCGCAACTGCTGTAACCATCTCCTCGACAAGCAAGGCCTCCTGTTCCCGCGCCTTATTAAGACTCTGGTGGCATGTTCCTCTCCTCCAGCTCCTCTGGCTCCCAGGCAACTGGATGGCTTGTAGAACTGTCCTATAGGATATAAAAGCTGCTAGCCTTCAGGCCCACCATGACCATCCTGTCGCTAAGGAACTAAAGAAGAGTGATGTGCTGTCGTCAGACCTGACAAGGAGGCAAACAAGACTGCAAATATGAAGATTCGCTTGGCAATGGGGAGGCAGTAGCAGCAGCACGTGAGATGGGAATGCACATAGGCAAAGAGGTGGGGGAGAGAAAGAGATACTCCACTTGTTTACTGAAGAGTAGGAATTATGGTACTCAGAAAAATTACAGGGATCTATAACTGTTTTCTTAATTTATATACTTTTTGATGCTTGCCATCCCAGGAACACCATCCTGCCCCACTCTCCTTCCCGAAGCCATCACGATCTAGCCTATAAGCGTATAGCAAAACACAGCACTAGACCAATTTTTCCTGGAAACTGCAGAGGAAGAAATGAATTTTGGTATATCACATTAAAGCAAAGAAGAAGCACTTTCATTGCTAAAGGGGCTGTACGTCATGTGTCAACAACAAGCCAACTACACGGTGAGTAGAACTTTTAAAATCACTGTAGACAAGACTTACGTGTGTGTCATGTAATAACATCATTTAGGACACAAGAGCTAAAAAAGACTGGCAGTTTTGCATCTGAGTAGCAAATTAATTATATGGGATTCCTACAGATTTCAGACTGACAGGAATCAGTACAGCTGTTACTTATTGCCAAGGAAAGCAACTAGAGGTCACACTGAGTTTACCATTACATCTTATTGTTTTATACTGGACATCTATCCATTGCAGACATTTTTACATATTCTCATTGGTCTTAAGTACAAATATGATAATAATAATTTTATTCTCCTATCCTACCACCCTCTCCCTGAAGGGAATTGGTGGCAGCTTACATATGGGATAGAATGTCCACAAGACAAAAAAAACAAAACAATCAATTAAAACAAAACAAAAAAACATTAAAATAAGAACATCATAAAATACAACCAGATAAAAACACAATTAAACATAAGAGTATAAAACAGCAGCACTGAAGTTTCATCAGACAATGTTCTACAAAATATCAAAAAAATTCTAAACTGAGCATGACCAGGCTGTAAAAGGGGTGGGCATGGGATAGTGCAAAGCAACGTACCATAGGGGCGGGGAATTGGATAAGGTGCAGAAAACAGAGCTCTGTCTGGCAACCTAGGGACTGTGCATTTATAAACTAGGGACTAGTCATTCTCAAATGCTTGTTGGAACATCCAGGTTTTCAAATCTCTGTGGAAGGAGGACAGTGTGGGGGCTTGTACCTATACAGTTGGCTAGGTGCTAAATCAGACTATGCTGGTTTGAGAGCATGAAATAACAATCCAGGGCCTATTCAGGCAGTCAGGAAAAGTGAGCAACTCAAGGGAAAAAATCCATAGCTCTCAAAAGACAGGTTCCACCATGCTCCGAGGCAGCTTAAGTAATGCTATTCATTAGTAAAGTGTTACTAATATATTGTCTTGTTTTGACAAATCACTCAGAACCCAAAAATAGCCTCAGAGACCCCTAAATGCCCCATTCACTCAAAATAACATGCTGAAGTAATGTTATGTGTAAAAAAGTACTTCCATACCCTCTTGTTTGTTGTTCTAGATTTGTTTAAATTCTTCTTTACACATTGGCAAGGCTATGGGATCCCTAGCTTTTCTTCCCTCTAGGCTGGAGGTCAGAAATACTACTAAAAATCTCCTTCCTCAAACAATTTCTTATGTAAGATATGAGACAGATGTAATTCATAAACACACTCTAAGAAACTGTTTAGCAGGATGTTAAGTCATCTGAATAAATTCAAGTACAAGAACAAGTACATTTCAAAAATCAATTTTTGTGGCCAGGGATTCACATGAGGGATTATTGCATGTAAAGACAAAAGTTTCCAAACATTATAAACAAGGTTCTGGGGAGTAAAGACAACTGCTTCCACAATCTAATTCACCAAATTGGCAACAGCACTAAAAAAAACTTAAGAAGGAAACCGAACAAAGATTATAGAAAAAGAGACAGTTTTAATACTAGATTAATTATCTGAGAACTGGAAGGTTATTTTGGCTTCTGGTTATTTTTCTCTTCTCCAAATTGCATTTGACCTTAGATTGTATAGCTCTTTTTTAACTCTCAGAATAATTATGGAAGAAAGATGAGGCGAAGCAGATGTTTAAATTAAAACCAAATAAAAAAGTACATATTGCCCTAAAATACAAAAAGAAAATGAGGAGACCATGCCACAAAAATTACTTTGGTGCCACCTGCAAATTTTCAATCTGAAAAATCTTACATGGTACATGGTAAGAAATACTAATTTTTCACAGGGTAATTCTAACACAACACAAAAGGCTTACAATATAGCAAAGGAGCTCTCCTGAAGACCATCTCACTTTGAAGAAGAAGAACTTTATTTTTCTACCCCACCTCCATCTCCCCGAAGGCACTCAGGGCGGCTTACATGGGGCCAAGCCCAAGGCAACTGTCACACCTCAAGGGCCTCAGGCATCACTTTTGCTTGAGCAAGACTTTAGTCAAGAAGGCAAAGAGGTGCTGTCCAAGCCAGCTTGTTTTACTCTTAAACCTTAACCTGGGCCTCCCGATCTTTCCCGTGTGAAACAAGGGATGAATACATAACATAGGCAGCTCAAGGCCGTACCATCCAGACTCCCTGATAGCAAGGCACTCAAGAAGAAGCCGAGAGCTTGACTCCCTGTGCCCAGGTGGCAGTCGCTAACGAGCTGCAAATTCCAGTGAGACTGAGGTAACATAAACATATAGGCAACAATCAATCATTCAGCTGTGATGTTCGACGCACTGACATCAAAGCCAGGGAACCCTATATCTGCCCAGAGATTTGCCCAGATCAGAGCGTATCCGAGTGACTTTGTCTGCAAAATGATGTGTGAACTCACTGCATTGAGTGATTGGATTGTTGAGAAGCTCTTCCATCCCAGGAGGGTGAAGGAGCTCTTCGACAATCTGAAACAACTCAGCAGGTCTATTTGTTGCAGATGTGATGCAGACAGTCGAGAAAGATTTCTTGCCTGCCCCCAACGCCGCGGAGTAGGCCTTAATAGAGGCTCTAGCCCATGTTCGGTCAGAGACACTATGAGATTTCCACCAAATGCACTCTAGTCTTCACCTCATGCGCTTCATCAATGCCAACTCCTCAGAGAACCAAGGAGTTGGATTGACTCTGCACAACAAGAGGGGAAGTTCAGGGGTGATCGTGTCTAATGCCCTGGCTATCTCGGTGTTATAGAGACCCACCAGGGTTTCGATAGGATCACCAGGTATCATGATAGACATATCCCCAAGACACATCAGGAGTCTTTCTGGATCAATAAGTCTCCTGGGGCAGACCACCTTAATAGGTCCTCCACCCCTGTGGAGGTTAGAGGCAACGGACAGTCTAAAACTAACCAGATAGTGGTCGGTCCATTGGAATAATTTTTTGCTCCTCCACACTGACATCATCTCTGTTTGTTACAAATACTAGGTCTAAAGTATTACCCGCCTGATGAGTGGGTCCCGATATCATTTGGGACAGACCCATGGTCATCATGGCAACCATGAAGTCCTGAGCTGTATCAAACAAGGTGGCCTCAGTGTGAATGTTAAAGTCTCCTAAGAGTACCAGTCGTTGAGTGCCCAACACCATGCTAGAGACCACCTCAGCAAGTTCAGTCAGAGAGACTGCCATGTCGCAGGGTAATCAGCACACAAGCAGAATCCCCAACCTGTCCTGGCTAACCACTTTCAGGTGGATGCATTCAAACACAGTAGATTGCAGAATGGGACATCTGGTCAGAGGGATGGAATTCTGATAGACAACCGCAACTCCATCTCCCCATCCCCTAGGTCTGGCCTGTTGATGTACCTTATAACCCGGTGGGCATAGCTGGGTGAGGTTAATCCCACCCAGCTCGTCCAACCAGGTTTTGGTAATACAAGCTAAATCGACCTTTTCTTCCAGGATCAAGTCCTAGATAACTGTTGTTTTACCGTTGACCAATCAGAAGTGACCTTTCCCCTCAAGTTCAAGTTCAATAAGTCTGTCTCTCAAAAACTGTCTTTAAAACAGACTTTAAAAAGAATGAGGGAGTCTTCATTTCTTTAGATATAAAATGAGCTTGTTTAGCAGTAAGATATCTCAAGTACTAATTTTGGATCAGGGAAAATGGCCCTGAGAATTCCACATAAGGGGAGGAAAACAAAAAACACTCTGCTGAAAACAGCTCCCACTAATTCTTTATCGTAAATCCCTTTACAATTGTGTGTATGTGGGGTGCAGGCAGAAGCCAGCATTAAACAAACACAGGTGGGAAAATTAACTTTGAGTATCATTCAGCACAAATACAAAGACCTAAATCAAGTTAAGAGGCTGATGATATGCCAAGAAGCAAACAAAACAGAAGTCTTTGAAGGTTCTGTAAGTATTTTGCAAAAATTGAGATTCAGGAGGATTAAGTCAATGAGACCAAAGTTAAAGTCATAGTTTTACCTTCCATTTGTTTCTTGAACAGAACAGCAGTGCCTATTACTCCATTATGAGGATCAGTGACTCTAGGAAACAGCCTTGTATCATTACATGGAGACCATAGGTCTATCTAACTCAATAATGCAGATAATGGTGAAAAATTGCTGGGAAAGGAGCAGTAGGAAAGAGCACATGGATTAAAAAGGAGGGAGGACCATATCATTGCCAGGTCAAGTCATTTACTTATTACATGAAGTATTTAAACATATTCCAAACGTGGAAGTGACAATAGCTATAGGCACCAATGGACAAACCCTGTGTGTGTGTGTGTGTGTGTGTGTGTGTGTGTGTGTGTGTGTGGTCCTAAAAGATTCTGAACAGAGGAAGGAAACTCTGAAGTTGCAAGAACCCTAAATACATGCTTTTCACAATGCACAATACGGTTGGAAGTCCCGGTTTACCCGTTTTTGACCACCCTGTACCTCTCTTCATCTCATTTATTATTCAATACAGGTCATCCTAACATACTCCTCTTCCCTACAGACTTCTCTTCATCTTAGCAAAAAAAAGTACTAGGCTGTCATCTTCTACCTAGAGTTGAAGTGTGGCCATTAGTTATGATGACTGTAGATCAGTGTTTCCCAACCAGTGTGCCGGGGCACACTAGTGTGCCGTGAGCGATCATTAGGTGTGCCGTGAGAAATTGGAACCTCCAGGAAGGGGAGGGGGAGACAGTCTAGTGTGTTGAAGTATAAAAACCCTAAGAAACCTACCTCGATAAAGGCACAAAATTACAAACACCCCCCTCCCCACCCGTTGTCTACTTGGTCTCTCCCTCTCCATGCATTGGGAAGGCCCGCCTCCCTTTCCCCAAGTAGAGACCTTCTCTTGCCTCCTGGGGGTTCTGTGTGGGAAGTTTGGCCCAGTTCTATCATTGGTGGGTTCCAGAATGCTCTTTGATTGTAGAAGAACTATAAATCCCAGCAACTACAACTCTCAAATGTAAGGTCTATTTCCCCTGAACTCCATCTGCGTCCATATTTGGGCATATTGAGTATGCATGCCAAGTCTGGTCCTGATCCAACATTGTTTGAGTCCACAGTGCTCTCTGGATATAGCTGAACTACAACTTCAAAACCAAAGGTCAATGCCCACCAAACTCTTATAGTATTTTCTCTTGGTTATGGGAGTTCTGTGTGGGAAGTTTGTGTCTTTCTGCCATTCCTGCCAGGATATCTATGTTGAGTTCATTGAAACAGGCCCAGGTTTCACACTGAGTGTATAAATACATTTTAAAAACATACTAACTATATGTATTACTGTGTTAGAGTGTCATTTTTTGTCCTTTTGGTTGGTGGTGTGCCCCAGGATTTTGCAAATGTAAAAAATGTGCCACGGCTCAAAAAAGGTTGGGAAACACTGCTGTAGATAATGGAAATTGGTGGACATCATGCTGGAATAGAAGTTTGAAATGGAAATAAGGTACCTAACAGGAAGACTCAGTAGTGGCAACATAAAATATATTGGAAAACATTGATTTGACATATGCTACATGGATTTTTTAAGAAATTACAACTACTACCTTGCAGTCTAAAAGCTCTTTCTTTTTTCCTTCTTTACATCTTATGGTGGATGACATTCTTGCACCAAATATACTGAGTGCCTAGGGCTACCAGGCAACTGATCATACTCTATGTCTGATTTAATAACACATGGCCTGTCTGGGGTATAATCATATTTATTAAACACACAATTATTATTTCATTTTTACCATTTTGATTTTTTTTATGAAGGCTCAAAAGCACAGTACATTTTTGAAAAGGGTTTTAAGTCTTGCACCGAGAGAGTATCAGCAGGAGGGAGAAATTTTGAAACATGATTGCAGTGTGTATATAATGAACTAATGTTCTTCCATGCTTCTCTAGAATATAAATCCAGGTGGTGGTTGCACATAACCCATACTTGTTCTCCAAAGAAATGGGGATTAAACCACAAACTCTAATAATAGTTTCCATAATTCTCCATAACAACTGCTGTGGCTGGAAAACAACATTATCAGAATGTTCTTCCCCCCAATAGTGCAAAATGTATACAGTTATGATTAGCTTGGAGACAGGTTCTTACTGACACTAGGAACATTATCACACTAACATTGTCTTGCAGCAATTGTGCTGTTGAAGTAAAGGAAACATCAATATTGAATCAATCACTTTCCAATTCTCTTCAATACTGCTACTTTCCTGCTTTGGCAATGTCCAGCCCCACAATCACTTTTCCACACCACCTTGCTAACCATGCTATCTGCTCATGTATGCCCTACCCAGTGCATGCACACCATTCTTTTTTTTGTGTGCTTCCATTGCACAATTACAGTTAAACAATATAAATTTTCAAAAAAGAAAAGAGTATGAGAGGAAAAAAAATGAATAAAAGCAACCTCACTTTGCTTGGGAATAGCAAAGGGAGGATGAAGAGAGAAGAATCATGTGAATTCATACCACCTGACTCCTGGAATGTTGCAATTGCAGCAGAAGGGACCCATTGCATCTGGGGCAGTTAGCTCCACTAATGATTGCAATGCAAAGCACCAACAAGAGACACAGCATCATCTAATATGTATCAGCCAAACATGCTACTATGGTGCTGCAATTGCCATTTTCCAACCTCATGTGATAAATTCTAGAACACTGACATTAAGCTCTGAATGTTCTGTGGTCAAAGGCTTCAGCTGCTGGTGATGTCTGAGCACAATTCAAACAAACAGCCCAAGTTATCTGGGCATGAGTCACCCATAGAGGGCTGGGTGAATTGAATGCAAGGAAGATAAATATTGCTTTTGAGCACTTGTCTACTTCATTGTGAGGGTGGGAAAGGCAAAGGAGTGCTTTTTAAAACTGGGCTTGGTTTATTTGCTTGCTGTGCCTCCCTTGCTGTCATTTCAACAGACCTTACTTCTAAGCACATAAGTCACTGAAAGTGCTCTTTGAAGGGAAAGAAAAATGGGAGGAGGGACCAATGCTAGTAAACCTAAATCTGCTTAATGCTTGTATTTATATCCTCCTTTTTAGGGGCAGGAATGAAATTCCAAGAGCTCCTTCTGAGTAAGTGCAAACCTCATCTTATCAAGAATCTGTGAAAGGTTAGCACATTGTGATTCATTCACTTGAAAACAATGGCTCCTAGATAGATTTGTGGCATTTGCAGAACCAAGGTATTTTGAAGACTATTATGATTTTAATTGTATGGCCACTTTTCCTTCTTCTACTGTGAATTTTAAAAGGTGAGGTGATAGGAAACAGCGTAATTATCTTAAACCTAGTATAGGCTAGTTTTGAAAACATTAAAACTTCATTTAATTGTCTCTCTTCAGACAATACAAAGTCATAATACTTTAATTAAGATTTTTCATTCAAACCTTTCCTTTGATCTCAAAAAGATTTCAGAATGAGCAATTCCTTCATGTTCATTATAATCTGCCTTGAAGTCTCTGCCAAGTGTGTTTGGCAAATTATTTCTCCTGTCTTTGGTTTGGTAGCCATGACTGAAGCCTTGTTCACCAAAACTCAATGCCAATTAAGAAAAAATTAAATTTCGGAATAGTATCTTCCTTTTTGTTTTTGTTGTTGTATGCATCCAAGTTGAAATTGATCTCAGCGACTTTATCTACAAAGTGCCGCACAAATGCTTCACAGTGGGCTCCTGAGTGGTCAGGGAGTTCTTTTTTATGACCAGTTGCTTTCATGGGTGAAAGCAATTAAGGGTGGAGGTATGCAAGAGATAGGTTGCAGCTGGTTGTTTCTAGATATAAAGAGGAAGCTTTGGAACTGATATTTGGGAGAAAAATATTTGTTTTATCTTGGTGGTAGATGCTGCTGGTTTTCCCCCAGGTTTGTGGATTTTTGGTATCCTGACCTGTCTCCTGTGCTCTTGGAACCCTGGAACCTTGAATCTTTGGACTGGCTTTTTACTATGGTATAGACTCTTGATCCTTGGACTTTGCTCACTGAACTCTCAGCATTTGACCACTGGACTGGACCCTTTGACTATGGTGTAGCATTTGCTATCAGTTCTTGTTTATTCTGTGGCTGAGTGTTATCTTTATGTTTTATGTTTTGGACAATGAAAACAGCCAGAAAGTAAGTGCTGTTTTAATTAAACTGTTTAACACAAACTGGGTGTTTGTTTGATTCACCTCTGCTGGAATAACAGCAGAGCCCTGGCAATGTGACATTTATTTATTTATTTAAAACTTTTGTACCCCGACCTTCTCACCTCTATCGAGGGACTCAGTCCAGAATAACAGCAAAAATTCAATGCTATACAATTTAAAAACAACTACAACATATTAAAATACATAAAAACCCAACCCACCAAGCCTCATCTGCTGCTGCACAGATAATCCTGGTGGGCTAAGATGAGAGAGTTTAACCCCTCAGCCTCATTCAGTCATGTCTCTGTGATACACACCAGGTCAGCATGCTCATTCAGGATCAAGACCTGGATAGCAGCTGTTTTCCATTAACTGACCTGGCATTCAACAGCAGCATTTTTCAACCTAGTGGGATGTCTCTCTGGTTATCCAGGCTATTAGATATAGGATAGAGTTTGGGGGTAATAAACACATGACTTACAAATAGGGGTGAATTGAGAGAAAACTACATTTTGGAAGAGTATTATGCGGAAAAGGTATCTCAACTGAAGCTTTATCACCAATCCTTGTTTCTACAACAAGTCAAATTGTCCAAAATTCAGTTATCACAGGGATAGAAAATGTAATGACATCTTCTGAACAGGAGCACAGACAGCAAAATTAACACCACAGTGCTGTTAACCCTTCCCAATGCTATCCAAAGCATATGTGTGCATACATACGTGCGTGTGTGTGTATGGCTGGAGTCACACTTTAAAATGTACCTGTTCTGACTTACATGCAAATTCAACTTAAGAACAATCCTACAGAACCTACAGTTCATAACTTGGTGATGGCCTGTACTCGCATCAAAACTCACAACACAAAGTATCATGTCCCTCCACCACATAGTCATAATACAATATATCTGAATATTGAGTGTTTTTAGGGACTTGTTGCTATTGTGCACCTTCAAGGCATTTCCGACTTCTGATTGTCCTATCCACAAGGTTTTCTTGTCCTTAGTTGCACGTATTCTAAAGCTCACACACTTTAGCTTCAAAGCAGAGCTTTCCAAACTGTGTGTCACATTTTCATTTCCATTTCAACATAAAAATCCTTTTTGTAAAATGACCTGAATCCTATTTTAAAGTACATTAACAACTGTAAAATCAAAAACAGACCATAGCTGTTGTGGACAAAAGCCAGAAATAAAAGATGTTCTGATCATACAAGGACCTCTTACATGTGCCCTTAAAAATACTGCTGGAACCATATTATTAAATGGCCGAATGTTCTCCTTTGCAGTGAAAGGACTTAGAGAGTACTATAATGGAAGAGAGGAGACATGTGTCAGTGAACGTTGGGTTAAGTACCAGATTGCTCATTGTCCCTGAGCACTTGAAGTGTGGTAGGTAATGGAGGAAGAAAGCTGTGATAAAAGTCTTTCAAAATGCTCCTCCTTCTATCTCAGAATCCATTTACCCAAGATAAATGGAATTAATCCTATGGACTGTCAAGCCTCCCCTACCCATTTTAATGACTTCAGAGAATGTAGATATATCTGAATGCATCATAACATAAATAAGGTATTATAGACATTAACACAAACACAGTATGATTCTCAGATGCCTTATTCTAAGAAAATTCTAAATGGACATTTCCAGCTTAAAATATCCAGTACTTGGATGTTACTGTACATATATACCATACTGTACATATATACCATACTCAACCTTTATTCAACATTTTCAGAAAGAAAGTATAGCAACTGAAAAACTCGATCTCTCTATCATTGTTGGTCCCCTGCTGCCTTGCATTTGAAATGCTGATTGAGTCCTAGATACTCATCAACAGTAACAAAATTATCCTAGTGTGGAACATTGTTCATTTGTAGAAAGCAAACTCTTCAGCAATAAGGAATTTCCTCAAGATCATTTCCTATGAAAATTGGTAGACCTGTTTTATTAAATTAGTTTAAAATGAAATTAACCCTTGAAGAACATAAGAAAAGAGCAAGACACCTCTCCCAAAAGCCTCTTGTGTTCAAGGTTTCTTGACATGAAAGGCCATCCAATGCAAACCTTTCTATGTTCCTTGCAATGCTTCATCTAAATGGCATCAAACCTATGTTTTAGATTCATCCGACAAGTAAAATTCCTACTGAGCAATCAAAATGCTAGTTTTAAACTTTAGGAAGTTGGCAAAAGCAAATTGCTAAGTAAAGAACTCTGAAGGTTCCAAACTATGTATTTTATATGAGGGGGGGGGGGGGAGTACACAGAGCTACCCAAACTAAATGTCAAACCAACTGTGAGGTGTTAACATATAGATGAATAACCTAACGGGATGAAAGTATGAGAATATATAATGCACCTTTCTTCCAGGAAGTGATTTTCTTTATTCAAAGACCCCTGAGTGGCTTTACGTTCTAGATAGTAAATTATAATGTAATCATTCCTTGTTTGAGACATAAAAAAGTAAAATGACCTATCCTGTAATAGGTAATAAGAAGTAGAATAACATTTTTTTTAAAAAGAAAAGAGAATAATTTCAGAAGATTAAGGAACTTTCCAAATCTGTTTCAGGCAACTCTGAAGCAGCTAAGTTTCATGATGTAACATTAACTCTAACCAAGACTGGATCTACATTGCTCTATATCCCAGGATCGAATTCCAGATTATCTGCTTTGAACTGGATTATATGAGTTTCCACTGCCATATAATCTGGGATAAGCAGATAATCTGAGATCAGATCCTGGGATATAGGGCAGTATGGAAGGGGCCTAAGTTTACAATGAAGAGCGGGTTTTATATACTTACATAGCAGAAATGGAATAAATGCAACTCTTGGGCTGCATACAGCTTCACAGGGCACCCCATTGTGGCTAAACTGTCTATCACCCCCACCCCCGCCATAAATTCATATTTTAATGTAAAATACCATCCACAACCAATGATACAGGAACAATTTTCCTTTTTTTCTGTTCCCTGTTCATGTGATTTAGCTGGAGGAGTAAAGCATGAAATTATTTATGACCAATCTTCAAGAAGGGGATGGCATTCACTCCCTGTGGCATTGGAAGTTGCCTACTCCAGTTAGACACTAGCACAGCTAAATAAGTAGGTGCGTTCCTGGGTTTTGTTTCTTTAACCAAAAATTTGGTACCAGAAGCAGAAGCAATATGGAGAGAACAGCAATGTAGTCCTGCACAATAATTTTAAAAAACCAACTCAACATGTTTCAGCAAAGCTTTTGTCCACAACTAACAATATTTACATGAAAAATTGAATGCCCAGATCAGGCAAGCTTTGCATATGTAAACAAAAAATAAATAAATTGAGCCTTCTAGAGGCTACTTAAAAGCTTATTTCAAATTGTATACAGGGAAGATCTCATTCTATGAAAAAGCAGGCTATAAATCTAATAAATAAATGAAAAGCCTTTTCTTTCAACAGCCTCCTCTTTCCATTTTTGTCGCCTAACTTGTAAAGCTATGCTGGGTGTAGCTTTTCACTCCTCACTGCTGTAATAGGATTGGCTAAAGTGGAATTCTGCTCCTTTCCCATTTCAAGCTTTATTGCATTGTCTACTGCAAACATACTGCCACAATTCAGCACTGAATGTCTATCTCCACACCTTCGTCATCAACCTTTTAATGCCAACCTCTCAAAATACATCAAACTAGACAGAGAATAAGGAGGAAGGTGGCTGGATGGTTATAGAAATACTTTGTACAGGGAAGCTTCTTTGCCAGAGGCTTTATCAGAGGTATGTCTATAGATCCAACTGTTGATGAGAGAACATGGCAAAGACCTTTATTATTTTCCCAAATTCCAGTGCACATTGATCCAACACAGTAATTGGTCTGCCACAATTACAAAAAAGGAAGATATTAGCCTATAGTTCAATTTGTTGCATTGCCTCTAGTATAAAATGAATCCATTGACTACAAAAAAACTTTGGTAATTTTCTCTCATTATGCCCATCTACACTGACCACTTAATACAGTTTCAAACCGATACTGAGGAATGTGATTTCACTGTGTAAGTGATTACATAGGAAATCTTTTAATCAGTTTGAAGCCCAGATGGTCATTTCACAACCGCAGAGCACTTGTACACATTAAGAGTTTCCTTCACATGCTTTTGTGCTTGGTTGTTTCAGTTTGAAGCTAGCTTTGAAGTGTATTAAATAGTTTAATGGGGCCTGAATTTGCCAGTTACACCCATAGATTTCTATACTAGGTGGGCACTACCAGAATGACAATATAAGAACTGGTTGTGTTATTTATCTAGTTTAGTCCCTTAAAAAAGCAATATATTTGTGACATTAAAACCCAGAGCAGTGGTTAAGCAAAGCAGCCACAAAACACCGAAGACACTCTCCAAGTTGGAAGGTTTCTTCTTTACCTTGTACCAAATTATTCTCAGACATATGCCTGTATAAATATCACGTGAGGCACAATGATTCACAATTACACAAGTATAGAATACTTTATTAAATATATTATTATTACAATTTTAATATTCTTCCTGAGGTACTGCTCCCCCCCAAACCAATGAGCTTTATTATGGATTGGTGTACATTGCTCATTTCTTTTGTCATCTATTTATTCAAATTCAGAGAATCAAAATGCATTCTAGCATTACAGAGCTTTCCTGCTTGGTTTCTTCAACTAATCACTGTAATGTTCCTATTGGTAGGTATAAAATGATGGGGAGATTTTTTTCCCCCATCCTCAAATTAAAGTATATAGCAACACCTAATTGGCATCACACAGGCTGATTTTCACTGCAGTTATATGACTTAGCAAAATTATCTGAACCTCATTTAAAACAAAATGAGCCACCCAGTTCTCTTGTGCCATGCAGCAATTTCCCTCTCGGGGAAGACTGTTAAGAAAGAAAAGCCGTTAAATGTGGATAGCACCTTATTTTTTCTCCTTAACCATTGCTACTGGGTTGCTTGAGGAAACTGGTTCCCTCACCAATCACAAAACACCAGTTTTTATTGTCCAATACACTATGAAATAAGTATTATTACCAGTCTTTAAAATGAGAGGCAAGTCACACAAACAGCACAGTAGGGTAGAGGTGGTGGTTTCTTTGTTGGTTTTCACAAGCATTCCCTCGCTCCTTCAGCAATCCAAGATTCTTGTGGAAGCTTTCCTTGTGTATGACGACATACAAATCACAACCTATTTTTAGCCCTGCTTGGTTTTGTTCATGTTTTTGTTTGTCTAATCTAGGCAAGTACAAGTACATAACATTTGTGGCTCACTCTTCACATACACATCACTCATCAAAAGCCTCCACTAAATAATGCAATTCCGTTGTTACCCTCATAGCAACACTGTAAGATAGGCCAACGTAAAAAATACTGAGGAGGCCAAGGTCACTGAGTGAATGCCATAGCTCAATGACAGCTAAAGTCTGAATGTCCTAACCTACAGCCCAAATATTTGTAACCATGGCATATACCAGTACATGAAGTCCACTTATGATATTTGACAGTACCACAGCAGTAAAAAAAATCCAACCCATTTTGAGGGAAAACACTTGCAGAAGACAAGAGTATTAGGAGCCAAACATTTTTAAATTCCTAAAGTTATTGAGGGGCATAAATATACAATTCAAAAGCCACAAGTTGCTAATTGTGTATAGTATCATATAGATTTTTATTACACATCCCACTGATGAACGGCTTAGGATCTAAATAAACCATCTCTCTTACCCAACCATTTGAGAATGTTCAAACCAAAAGTGGATTCAGGTTCCAAATGGTACATGTTCATAAGGGCATAGCTAGAAGATGTCTCAGCGTCATAGCCATGAACTTGAACAAGCACCACACTTAACCACCAAGGTATCTCAATAGAATGATTGCATAAGCAAGGTGCACTTTTGTAACCTGTGCTTTACAGAATAGAATAACCTCTGCAATAGATTAGAGAGCCATAGATTGTTATGATTGGCACCATATACACAGCAAGGAAACCCATGCAAAACTCATGACAATGGTTTATCGTACACATTTAGAGACATCTTTCATTTTCTTTTCTCAGAGCTCTAAAATTTTATGTCAAAACTCTGCAACAATGACACTGTTTTCTCTATCTGTAACTAAGTAATCTCTATATGAAATGTCCCAAATCCAATCCCTTGCTTGAAAAAGTTACTTCATGGGCTTCTTCTGTGGTCAGGCTCTCTGGGGAGCTATAGTTAACAGTTCCAAGCTCCTCAAAGTTTTCTGTAACGCTGGCATACCATGATGTGTCGATGTGTCCATTATAAATAAATCAGCCAAGGTACAAATAATCAGCCACAAATATTTCATAGAAGCCTAGAATGGCATCTTCATTTTGTTTTTTGTTTTGTTTTTGTCTCACTAGTCCTGCTGATACTTCGATGTGATCCTGGACTCATCCTTGAGCCTGGAACCCCAAGTTTCGGCGGTGATCAAGTTTCGGGAAGCATTCGCACAGCTAAAACTTGTGCACCAGCTGTGCCCGTACCTTGGGAAGCCTGACTTGGCCACAGTAGTCCATGCTCTGGTTACATTCTGTATAGACTACTGCAACACGCTCTACATGGGGTAATAATAATAATAATAACTTTATTTTTATACCCTGCCAACCATCTCCTCTTGGGGGCTCAGGGTGGTTTACAAGGGACAAGCCAAAAAGACAATTAAAACACACACAAAAAACATTTAGCAGTTAAAAACATCAACTAAAAACAAAACAATAAATTATACAAAACATAAGAGCGATAGGGCTGGAACAAGAATTTGCTGGGATACAATTTCAATAAGTGCAGTATATTTTACAGGAGCACAAAGTGTGACAAACCAGTGGATTGGGCAGGAAATACTCTCTTAAATCATGTTGAGGTTGCTCATATGAGGGCCAGGATAAAATAAAAATAACATAAAATAAAATGTTGAGCTACCTCAACATGGTTGCCTTTGAAGACTGTCCGGAAGCTTCAAATGGAAACCATCTAGGACTTTAAGATCGTCTGGGGGAACTTCACAAGTACATTTGGGGGTGATGAGAGACAGGGCTTTCTCTGTGGTGGCCCCTTGGCTATGGAACACCCTCCCTAAGGAGATTAGATTGGCTCCCTCCCTCACAAATTAAGACATGGTTATATGAGCAAGCGTTTACAAATGCAGAGTAACTGACATGGGAAATGGAATCACTCAACAATGGAACTTGGACAATGTCATTTAACTAGGAGACGCTGATGATAATGATGTTGGTTTTTATTGTTTTTATTGCTACTATTGTGGTTTTATACTGTTTTAATGTTTAATTTGTATTTTGTTGTTATGTGTACTGACTTGTAAACAGCCTTGAGTCACCAATAAGGCTGAGAAAGGCGATATACAAGTATAGTAAATAATAAATAAATAAGTAAATAAGCTGCAGACTGTAGCATATGGATTATCATGGTGCTCACACTTCTTTTCATTTTAGTCTCATGACTTCCACCGGATTTACAAGAAGCATCATGGAACAGTAAGTCCCTATCACAACTTTTAAGATTAATGTTAGTACAGTGTATTTGAAATAAACCTCTTTTGTGCTGCAGATTGGCACTTAGTCATCCAAGTATTTTTGAAAAGACCATTTGTGAAGAAGCCAATAATTTTACCACATTAACAATTGTGCTGTCAACCATGAATAAGATCTGATAACAGATTAAATTACCTGGATCAGTTAAATGGCACCCTAAGAAAAATGCTTCCTGATTCAACAGCCACATTATGTTCACCTGTGAGGCATACTACTGTACTAAGAGAAGTTTATTTCTTTTCTTACTAACTTTTCTACTGGCGCTATTATCAAATGTGCATACAAATCAGTAGCAGCAACATATATTGTCTGAGATCCTTCATCATTAGATGTAAGTGCAATGAAGGTGCTCTAAGTTGAGGCATTGGGAAACAATATCTGCAGTGCTCTCACAGTCACAGGGTACACCAAAAACAGACAGCTGTTTCTTGGGAGTCCTGCCACAACTGCTTGTCACAAGAAAAAAATGCCTGGGAGAGCACTGCAGATATCATTGCCCAGTGCCCCAGTTTGGAGCACCTAAGAAACTTATCTGAGACACTGCCAGGCTACGACAATAGGTTTTAGAATCATGGTTTCTACTACAATCACAAATCCCCAGTAGTTACACAAGATCACTTATCTTTGTAAGATGCTTGGGGGACAGGGGGAGAAGGAAACACAACCACTGAATAGAATTTGTAATTGCAAGACATGAGTCCCTCTTTGGGGAGATAAAGCGGGGTATAAATAAATATTATAATAACATAGCAGTTGTTTGAACAAATATTGTTCGGTACCGATCTGGATTTAGTTCTTGTTTAACAAGCTGGGGGTATCGAACAGTATGTCAACTGGAACGTTTTATGCATGACTTGTCCAAACTTGCAATATTTGCTTTTATTTTAAACAAGAAAAAAGACTGTATACACAAAAGGAGACTTCATGCACAAATGGAGTCTCATGATTCATTATCAACAATGCAGTATATAAGCTGATGAGGGCTGTCCTGGGAAATCAGTGTACAGTACTTGCTTTGATTCAGCATGCTGATACCTCTAGTCTGCTCAAGGAGAAGTAAACAGACTGAACAATGTTGGTCCAAACACCAGCCTTGTGTCACAATTGAATACAGAGACTAGACTATATTCAATGGCTGCTTCTTACTTGTTTCCCTCTAAATATTTCCAAAAGACCATCTTTACACAAATAAGTTTGGTAAAACTAATTTAAATTTATTATACATCAACAATGAATCAGTTAATTAATCAAATACAGTTTTCCCTCGCTTCTTCGCGGTTTGCTTATTGTGGACTTGCTGTTTTGCGGATTTCAAAAAATATTAATTTAAAATATATATCATGGTATTTTCTGCTGTTTTGTAGGGTTTTGCCACAGCTGCTCTCCAAGGCGCTTTCCCTCCTCTGTCCTCCACCCCCCCCAGCCTTAAACAGCCTTTCCTTCCTTTCCTTCCCTTTATTTTAAGTTTATAAAGACTTAAAATAGTGTATAACTACTAAAATAATGTATAAATATTAAAATAAATAGAGTATTCCTACATCGTGGTTTTTCACTTATTGTGGGAGGTCCTGGAACCTAACCCCAGCAATAAGTGAGGGAACACTGTATACTCTATTGTGTGTCAACAGCATGCACAAAGGTTCTTTCTTTGGAGTTTTTTGTATGTCCTTGACCGATGCCAGTCAACCACTTGACTCCCTACACAATCTTTCAGTAGAATATTTAAATGTCAATGTAAAGGTTATGCATCTTCTAAGGGCACCCAACCATCTCCCTCTCCTCTGACATCACTATGCCATTATTTATTTGCAATAATTGCACATCGGAGTGTGAGAACCTGTCATAACATCTGTTTCAATTAAATACATCTATATGCATTGTTTGAAAATCTCATTGCTTAAGCAAACATTTCAATCTCTTTCAACATGGGAACGGCAGCTATAAATACTCCATTTGAAGTACTTTGAACTCACTAACCTCATTCTAACAGCACTTAACATTTTTAAAATAAAGTTTTCAGTAACATGGAGTTAGAAACATATACACTTCTGATCTGAAAGTTTCATCATTTTAATACACTTAGATAACAAAAATGTGCAAGCAACCAAGGTCATTTTATCCAAAGCTCAGAAATGCCAAAAACTGCACTGTTTTCTGCTGCACATTACATTTGCCAGCAAATACTTTTTTGATCTCAGGGTTTTGAAAATTACTCAGACTTGAGTAAATACGGGTCATTCTAAAAAAGAAAACAGGTCTACTTTTGCAGAATCCATGTTGATTTTGTAATTTCTTCTGTACATGCTTCATTCTATATTCAAGAATTTGTTCAATCGGCAGAATAAACACTAAGCTCTATAGTCTATACTTTGTCCTACTTTTAAAAATAATAATTACTCTGTTGCTAACTTTCCAGACCTCTGCGACGGATACTGATCTTACAGAAATGATACATATTTTGTTAAAAATTCAAAATAAATCCGTATGAGGTCTTTAAAAATAA
Source organism: Anolis apletophallus (assembly GCA_030556195.1). Taxonomy (NCBI): domain Eukaryota; kingdom Metazoa; phylum Chordata; class Lepidosauria; order Squamata; family Anolidae; genus Anolis; species Anolis apletophallus. The sequence continues at coordinate 53,454,855 of JARBWK010000009.1, read as the reverse complement.
TTGCCATTTGGCCCTGGTAATTTGTTTATTTTAGGTTTGCCACCACTATTTTCCTTTAGTGCCTTGGTCTGTTTTCTTTAATACATAAATCCAAGAACTATATTTCTCTAATGTTGGGCAGTAAAGAAATATAGAAGGAAGTTATTTGTCTTCTCTCCAATCTCTTTATTCTCCATTTGTATGGTACTTCTTTAATTCCACTTTTATCTATACCGTTCTCATGTCTTCATAGTTCTCGTTTGGGTAAGGGCATCATTTACTTTGTTTCTTGTGTAATTTTGTGCTCTATTTTGTTTTTTGATGCATTGGTGAGACTTCAATCTGTCAAAGAAACTCTCTTTTTCTCTAACAGTATTTTGTCCTTTCTCATTAATCATATGTTGGCCTTGAACACTGATTATATTTTTAGTCTTGTGATAAACATTCTAGCTGTTTTTTCTACCATTATAATGTTGATGTCAGAGATTTCACTCTTTGGCTTTCTCACTTTCCCTTTGCAGAGAAGCTTAAGAGACACCAAATACTTTGTTGCATTTTCAACCAGAAAGGAAAAGAAAACGTTCACCCAGGTCATGGACATGTTGGGAGAGGTCAATCCATTCACCTATCTGTAAAAAAGCCAAATATCTCCAAGCCCTTATCCTCAGATATCCACAAAAAGCAAGTTCAAAATTTACTAGAAAGAGAACAGATTCGGAGTTCTGAAAATCAATTGCTGACAACTTAGCATTTTCCCTGTAAAAACAGATTTAAAAGAGAGAATCTACCACCCAGACACTGCTCTACAAGCAACTATTTGCTTAAGATGTGGGTCATTATGTGAAGTAGCATAATTAAAGATAACCCAGGCTCCCAAGATGCCTTGTCCCTCATTTATTAACAGACTATTGATTAGCTGAACCTATGTAAACAATTCTTGCTATTTATGTGCTGCGCTGTGAGAGACGACAAAATGAGATATTACTGAAGAAAAATATGAAGTAATAAAGGAACAGGAAATAAAAAGATAACATTATCAGGACAAATATCTGCTGTAGTTTGAATGATAAGTGGAAAATAAATATGTCTCACTGAAGCAACACACACACACACACACACACACACACATACCTCTCATTGGAGAGAGATACAGTTTTCCCTTATTATGATCATCTCTGTCTGCATTTCTGTCTTATACAAATTAACGCTCATTGTTTTCAAACACTGTAGATATGTTCTTAGTTTTGTGAAATAATTTAATCTTTACACACCTTCAGTGTCTTGAGAGCTATTTGAAACTTCTAAAAATCAAGTGTCCTATTATGGTTTACTATTGTAGAACAACTCTCTTAGATTATAATCTACTAGTTTGGGGACCCGGCCCTACCCGGGTCATTTGAAAAGTGCAGCAGGATGTAGAGTGGGTCATGTGTGCCAAGTTTAGTCTTGATCCATCATTATTGGGAGTTGCAGTGGTATCATGAAATTACTGAAGGTAGTGCAAGTCCCATCATCTCTGTGTGTCCCGCCCCCCAAAGTGTAGTAGGATGTAGATTGGGTCATGGGGGCTCTGTGTGCTAAGTTTGGTCTGTATTGGTGAATGGATGAGGGATGCATTGTTTTTCGGAAGTGAGTGAAGGTACTTCAAGTCCCATCATCCGTGGTCCGTCTCACAGTAAAGGTTGTAGAGTGGGTCATGAGGGCTCTATGTGCCAGATTTGGTGTTGATCAGTCATTGGATTAGGTTTGTAGCAGGATTGGGAAGTGAGGGAAGGTACTGCAAGTCCCATCATCCATGTTCTGTCCCCTCCAAACTTCAGTAGGCTGTAGAGTGGGTCACTGGGGCTCTGTGTGCCAAGTGTGGTCTTTATCGGTGTTTGTTGGGGCCACAGTGGTCTGTGGGAACAGAGGGTGTAAAAAAGTACTACAAATCCCATCATCCATTGTCAGTCCTCCCCCAAACCTCACCAGGACGTGAAGGCAGTCATGGGGGTTATGTATGCCAAGTTTGGTCTCGATCAGTGATTGGATGAGGGTTGCAGTAGACTTGGGGAGTAGAGGCACTTCAAGTCCCATCATCCATGGCCCACCCTCCTCCGAACTGCACCAGGACGTAGAGTGGGTCATGGGGGCTGTGTGTGCTGAGTGTGGTCTGTACTGGTCCTTTTTGGTGGCCTCAGTGGTCTGTGGGAACCAAAGTCTTGGAAAGTACTACAAATCCCATAATACGTGGGTCATGTCATAGGGGGTTATGTGTACCAAGTTTGGTGCAGGTCCATCACCCGCTGGTCGCTGTGGCCTGTGAAAGTGGCTGCCACATATCCGCCCTGGCCTGTGAAAGTGGCTGCCACATATCCGCCCTGGCCTGTGAAAGTGGCTGCCACATATCCGCCCTGGCCTGTGAAAGTATACCGGTGTAAAACAGAAAGGAGTAAAAAAAATTGGAAAAGGCCTGCATGGAATTAGCAGTAAGGTCAATGAGGCTGGGTGAGGGGCTTTGGGCCAGAATTATTTATATAAGCATTAAAAGGCATTAGAGAAAGGTATTTATTGTTTTCTCTTGTGTCTTTTGAGTGAAGTAGGGCCTTACCTTGTAGAGTGACAGTGCCTGTTCTAAAGATCCTGTCAGAAGCTGCCTTTCTCTGACACTGTGTTGAAGAGGGAAGATGGATGCCTCTTTTGGGCCTATCTGGGAGAAGGGGATTTGTAGGGGCTACAATGTTTTCTGGGAAGTGAATTGGGATGCAAATCCCATCATTAAATCGACCATCCTGCCTAAACTCTATTTTGGGGCCTGTAATGTTATGGCCTGCTATTGGTAACTTTAAAAGGCCGAATGGCAGGCAGCCATTTTCTAAAAGCTGAGGGGAGGAGAATACAGGAATCCATTTTGTTTTCACAGAGCCAAGTGGGGAGGGAATGTTGATGGTGCATTTTTTTCCCCTCAGTGGGAAGAAATCCTGTTGTTTGAATGTAGAGGCCTGGATTCTGGGATGCTGGCTTTTTTCCCCTCAGTGGGAAGAAATCCTGTTGTTTGAATGTAGAGGCCTGGATTCTGGGATGCTGGCTTTTTTCCCCTCAGTGGGAAGAAATCCTGTTGTTTGAATGTAGAGGCCTGGATTCTGGGATGCTGGTTTTTTTTTCCCTCAGTGGGAAGAAATCCTGTTGTTTTAATGTATACATAGAAGCACTGTTGGGTTTTAAAAAATCATATTAATTATTGTATCCAGCCAAAATGTGTGTATTATCAACTTTTTTTGTAAAAAGTTAGTACTGACATACTTGTCATTGGGCATGTTCAGTAACAAGTGAACCCAGAATTCAGCATGATTGTTTATAAAGGCAGGTGTCATGTTGCTTGTTTCCTAATGGTGACTGCTTGGTTTTGCCTGCAAATAGAAGAAGCTGGGTTGAGTAGAAACCTATGAGGGAGGCAATACTTATCATTACATTCAGGCTCTGAATTGTCACTCTTGTAACATTTCTGGATGTAGAAGACAACTTGAAACCTTGGTTCAAACTTTCACTTCTTATGTTGCATCTTAGGCTCCATCTACACTGCCATATAACACAGTTTCAGAATGCAGTTTAACTGAATCAATTTGATTATAGGAGTCTACACTGTCATATAATGCAGTTCAATACAGTTACAGTTAAATTGCATTCGGAGACTGCATTATATAGAATCATAAGAGTTGGAAGAGATGGGCCATCCCGTCCAATCCCCTGCCAAGAACCAGGAAATTTGCATTCAAAGCACCCCTGGCAGATGGCCATCCAGCCTCTGTTTAAAAGCCTCCAAAGAAAGAGCCTCCACCACACTCCAGGGCAGAGAGTTCCACTGCTGAACAGCTCTCAGTCAGGAAGTTCTTCCTAATGTTCAGATGAAATCTCCTTTCTTGTAGTTTGATGGCAATGTAGATGGAGTATAACAAGAGCCTAGAGTCCTGATATTTTCCAATCCAGTAAATTCCTCTTTAGCTTTTAATAGCAGAAGGGAACCATCTGCAGCCCAAGTCCTGAATTCCACACTTCAGCAACAAGTGAGGGTAGAAAAACAAGACAGGACCAAATGGTCAAAACTAGTTTTTTAACAAGCAAGACATTTTCCCAAAGCACAACTCTTTTCACTACATGCATACTCAGGAGTACACTCAAATGCAACTATTTTGTAGGCTGCAAATCAAAGCTTTAGATAGCATCATCACCATTCTCAGATCTGAGCAAAAACCAAAGGAAATTTTGGATTAGATGGAGAACATATGTTGGCTGTTCACCATCTAATGTCCAAATGTTGATGGTTCCTTAGCCCTGGTTTAACCACTCTAATGCAGGAAGAAATGCAAGAGAATGATCAATAATTATTCCTTGTGAATATTAATCCAAAACACAAAATGACAAGTAGTGTTTCTACAGGACCCTTGGAGTAAGCTTCTCCAACATAAATGAGCTTATTCCAAGGGTCCTGCAAACTGAGGCAGGCCTCTTTGGTAAATTGAAGGGGGTAAATTGGGGATAGGAGGGGAGGATGTGAGTGTCATCCTAGTTCCTTGGGTTCCTGGTGTCTGAAAAACTGAAGTGGCAGTGGGGATTGACCCTTGGGATTGTGGAAGGCAATCCTGAGATTCAATCCCCACAGGACCTGCACCTGCAAAGATCTGAATCTTTGCAGGTGATTTTTTAACCTGGGTTAACCCCCTAGATTAATCAAGATTAACCTAAGGTGACATTTGGATGTTTCAGGCTAATCCTGCACCCATCACATGATTTTGGCATGTCTGAAGGGTCCTTGGATTCTATCCTTGAAACTGCATTTACACTACACACACAAGCATTTTTGGAAAAGAGGTCAATATAAAAGTTATGAATATTAAGGATGAATAGATGTCCCATGGCTAGTGGCTGCACATAGACAGTGGGGGAGGGGCTAAATGCCCTCCTGGGTCAATCACTACTACCTGCCCCCAACCAAAGCTCTGGGACTTGGACAGCAGGTTGGTTCCTCTCGGGATTCCTGGTTCCTCTTGAGATTTAGGCATAAAAATTCAACAGAAAAACATAAAATACTAAACTGATAAATAATATTTTGATATTGCATAAATTAAAAATGAAATGAAAATGCTCAGCAGAAAAGACACAGCTTCCTTTGTGATAGCCCCATGATTACAAGAATGCCTTGTTCCAATATGTGCACTATTTTTCTTCTTCCCTGCAGCTTTTTAAGAGACCTTAAATACAGTTTTTAATTGATTAAATGTTTCTTCTACTCTTTTGCTATTGGGAGTTTAAATCTTGTTGTAATCCATTTGTTATTGTGGTTGACATTTTTGTTGTAAAGGATCCTACATCTTGGGGAGGCATTGTCTGTAAATGAAATATAGAAACATTTAAAATAAATAAAGAGACACGGGGCAAGGATTTGAGCCACTCTGACATCAGGTAGTGTAGCCTACGAGGCATGTGTGAGACAGGGGCAGGAGAATATGAAAATGTGACCCACTGATCTACCAAAGTTATTCACTCAACTACAAATGATCATGCTAAAGTAACAGCTGTAGGACTTAGTTCAGAACTGGACATAAGCGACTGGGATGCTGGTATTGCCACCTCCTTCTTGCAGCATCATCTCCCGTTCCCTAAAATTACCAGAGATGGAAAACCCTGTGAAACAAGCATCACTGTGGTTGACAAGAAACTCCTTTAATATCTAACTGTGACACTTGGTTCATGAAAGGAAGTTTCTGGATTTAACCTAATTTAATCTGCAGTCCACCATAACACTTAGGCTCAGGCACATAAATTCTTTGCTTAGTCTGATGTTCTATGTGTTTCCCTTTCCTTAGAAAAGCAAGATGGTAAACATAGTTTATAGTATATTCTATATTCAGATTATGAGCCAGAATAAGTTCTTCCTAAGCATCAAAACATAGATACAATCTAAAACAAACAAGTGGAATTGCCCCCCTGTGAGACATACAACTAGCAAGGAGATGGTAACTGCCAATATTAATTTTTGAAGGCTTAATGCATATTTTATAGCCCCCAAAATTTCAGCAGAGCAATTCTTATGACGCTGAGAAGCAACCTTTGGTACCCTGCCATGAGGCCTTTGAATGCATGTATCAAAAATTAATGAAAGGGTTGAAGATACAGACGGCACTAGCTGAGCATTGAACTGAGCAACAAAAAGCAAGAAGGATAATTGCCATAATTTGCCTAAAGATGCCTCATGTAAAGCAATTTTCCCCTCTTTCTTTTTTCCTCCTCTTCAAATAAAAGATACAGTAAGTCATTTGATGCCTTTTTTCATGTCAGGAGTGACTTGAGAAACTGCAAGACACTTCTGGTGTGAGAGAATTGGCTGTCTGCAAGGACTTGCTCAGGGGACGCCCTGATGTTTTACCATCCTGTGGCAGGCTTCTTTCAGCGTGTGAGGAGGGGCGGGGTGGTCTCTGAGGGTTCCCCACTGATTTGTGGGGTTCCCCAGGGGGCCATCCTCTCCCCTCTGTTATTTAACATCTACATGCAGCCGCTTGCACAGCTGGTGCGGAGTTATGGGCTGACCTGTCACCAATATGCTGATGACACTCAGCTCATTCTGAGGATGGGGGGCAGGCCGGAGTCCGTCCCCGATAATTTCCAACATTGCCTTGAAGCCGTTACTGGATGGCTGCGAGCCAGTAGGTTGAGGGTGAATCCGGCGAAGACGGAGATCTTGTGGCTGGGCCGCCCGGGCGGGGTAGGCACCCGGCTTCCGACCCTGGACGGTGCGGCGCTGCATCCAGCGCCGTCAGTGAAAAGCCTAGGCGTCCACTTGGACTCCCAGCTGACCATGGAGGCCCAGGTCTCCATGGTCAGCAAGGCGGCGTTTTTCCATCTCCGCCAGGCGAGGAGGTTGGCTCCCTATCTGTCCCGAACGACCTAGCCACGGTGATCCAAGCCACGGTCATCTCGAGGCTAGATTACTGCAACGCGCTCACGTTGGCCTGCCTATGTCGTCGATCCGGAAGCTCAAGCTGGTGCAGAACACCGCCGCCCGGCTCCTGTCTGGGGCTCCAGCAGGATGCCGAATAACTCCAGTCTTGCGGGATCTGCACTGGCTGCCTATTGAGCACCGGGTCGCCTTCAAAGTGCTGGTTCTTACCTTCAAGGCTATCCACGGCCTGGGGCCAGCGTATCTGAGGACCGTCTCGCCCCATATTGCCCATCGAGATCACTTCGGTCTGAAGAGGCCAATTTACTGGTTGTACCATCTGCTAAGCTGGCTCGCTTAACATCCACCCGCCGGAGGGCGTTCTCTGTGATAGCTCCCACGCTATGGAACGCCCTCCCGGTCGAGGCCAGAGCCCTGAGGGACCTACTCCCCTTCAGACGGGCCTGCACAACCTACTTGTTTAGGCAGGCCTTTGGGGAGTAGGCCCTTGCATCTACAATGGACCGATTTTTCGGCCACTGTTCATTGTTTACTGCTGTTTACTAATTGTTTTAACCGTTTTAACTGTTTTAATTGTATTGCATGTTTTAAGTGATGTATGTTTCCTGTGTTTTTATGCTGAACCTCTGGCACTGTGCCATTGGCCTTGTGAGCCGCCGCGAGCCCCTGGGAGTCGGCGGTGCAAAAATCCAAATAAATAAATAAATAAATAAATACCACCGTATGGAAAGCTGGATCTGACAGATGGGAGCTCGCCCCACTCCCCAGATTCTAACCGCCGACCTTTTGATCAGCAGTCCAGCTGACACAAGGGTTTAACCCATTGTACCATCGCGGGCTCCATTTATAGAGGAGGTTGATAGATTCATTTTAGTGGGAACCAGTGTAATATAGTGATTAAGGGAATGAGAGACAGGTTCAAAAGCTCAGCTGAGCTATAATCTCATCAGATAAATTTACAAAACTCTCCTGCTGGCATCAGACTTATTCACCTAGTATGCAATATGGAAATGTTAATGCAAACCTATTTGATGTGTTTAGGAAAGACTGAAAATCATATAGGTGAATACTATGTAAATCTAATCATATAATTAAGCTAAGAAGCAAAATTTCTATTTTTGTAAGATCTACATTCCTCTGTTGAGGCACACACAATGGCACATACATTTGCAACTCTCCTTCCACAAGTTTGAACTGGATGCAGACAATTTGTATCAGACACAAACGTCTAGCTGTTTCTGAAGGAAAACTTATGCATGTGTTAGACAGTAACATTATTCCAGCATTGACTTCAGAATACTTTTCACATTTGATGCACAGTCAAAGTACAGTCAAAGCACTTACATAACTTTTCCAAAACTCATAGGTCAGTGCTTAGAATCTCACATTTTTGCATGGGCACTCCTCGCATTTCTTAATATGTGTCATATGTATGAATCTTACTAAATAGATATAACAAACAAGGCACAAACCAGTGCTGTTGTTTACTGTACCAGATTTTGAAGAAATTCCTTTCATGGACTATATCTCCACAAATTCTCCAGCCAGTGTAGCAAGTGACTAAGTTGGCTGGAAGATTCTGATAGATACAGTCCAAAAAATGTAACTATCTATGCTTTGCACTCAATCATGTGACTCACAGGATACCCCACCACACTCAGAGGCAGCATATTCCACTGCCAAACAGCTCTTATTGTCAGGGAATTCTTCCCAGTGTTTAAGTGAAATCTCTTTCCCATAGTTTAAATATATTGCTCCATATCCCAGTCTCTAGAGCAGCACAAACAAAACTCTGCTCCATCTTCAAAACAGCATCATTTAAATATTTTAACATGGTTATTAACATGTTACCTCTTAACCTTTTATTCTCCAGGCTAAACATATCAAGGTCCCTAAGCCACTCCACATAGGATATGGCTTTTAGATCTTTGACTATTTTGGTCACCCTACTCTGGACATATTCCAGCTTGTCAATATCCCACAAGATGTGGTGCCCAGAACTGGACACAGTTTTCCAGATGAAACCTGGCCAAAACACAGGTTGGTACAATTACTTCCCTCAATCTAGATGCTATTTTTCTATTGATCACATTGTTTTTCTTTTATCTGAGGTAACACACTCTGTACTTGTGGTTACTAAAACTCTTAGATTCCTCTTGCATGTACTGTTGTCGAGCCAAATGTCACCCATCTCTGTATTTCATTTCCCCCAAGCATAAGTGTAGTACTTTATCTTTATCTCTGTTGAAATTCATTTTATTAGTTTTGGCTTAATTTTCTAAATTATGAAGGTAATTTTGATGACCCAAAGGCCCTCCTTGTATTCTCAGGAATATTCCTCCATCTCTTCCTTCTCTATCAATCCTTTCTCTGCTCTTCCTTAGAATGAAGCTAGTTTTGATTAGCACCTTGAATAACTTATCTTAAAATGGATTTCCTATAATATAGCCCAGCTCTCACACTTTGGCCCTCCAAGCTGTTTGGGCCTCCAACTTCCAGAATTCCTGCATATTGAACAAGCTCTCTAGGGCTTCTAGGATTTAGAGTCCCGAATAGCTGGAGGACTGAAGTTTGAGGGTGCCTGATGTAGCCTTTAGTTTGTTTCTCCAATCTTTTGGTGATTTTACTCCTTAAACAAATTCTCTAACCATCGCACAGTATATATTGGCCCTAAGCTATCTGGAGAAAAGGATGAAATATGGATTGCTAGTGAAGACCTTTATTATAGGAACAGCATTCACTTGGGATATAATTCAGAGTTAACTTTATTCCACTAACGTCTCATTGATTTCAAGGTGCATAACTTAGCTATACTCTTAAGCACTGGATAGCTGCCCAATTGGGCACATAATCTTCCAAGTATATCCATTAGGCTAAGATTTTACTGCTATACGTTTTGGGAAACAGAATCTTAAATTGCTGCTTACATTTCTCCATTTTAGAACTCTGCTTCTTATGCACTAATTTTATTGGGAGAAGTGTATTATAAACAAATATATATATACACACACCCATTAGTTCAATATAAATTACTTATAACAGCTAAGGAAAACTCTTCAAATACTTTCTAAAGGCAAACAGCAAAGGAAGTTAACAGATAGGTTTCTCCATGTTTGGATACTCCTATTAGAAACCATTTTTATCTCCTCATTTAGGCTTTCTAAAATATTTATAAAACAGCACCCCCACAAAGATAAGCTCTGTGCCCATTGTTCTTGTTCTTGCTGCTTGCTAACTGACTTATGGAATCCCAAGGCCACACTATCACAGGTTTTTCTTGGCAAGATCTATTTAGAAAGCAATTTGCATTTGCCTTCTTCAGAGGCTCAGATTCTGTGTCTTTGCTCAATGTCACCCAATGGGTTTACTTGGCCAAGCAGGGATGTATAGTCCAGCGCCACTATACCATGCTAAATAGTCAGGAACCTGGTTCAAGGCTGAAATAGCCACAGTACACTAAAAGCAAGGTAACATCTGCAAACAGATGTGCATTTGGTACAATTCACTGGACAGAACACTGCTTTGCTTTTATGTTTTGTTATAATGTTGTTTTATTCTGTTTTATGTTGTTGTTTAAATATTTTAATGTGCTATATTTAAATCATGTTGATTGGACTGATTCCCATGTGGGCCGCCCTGAGTCCCTTTGGGGAGATAGAGGTGAGGTACAAAAGTAAAGTTATTACATCGCCTAATAATGTAGTTTCAAACTGCTTTATATGGCAGTGTAGATGGAGCCTTAGACTGTTCTGTTCACTGTTTTTAGCTACATTATCCATTCACAAAAGTTTTATCTTATAGTATATATCCGTATGATTGCTATTGGCTTTGTGATTATTTTTAAATAGCAAAAGTAATTGCAATTATCTACTTGAATGCTGACATTCGTTACTAAAATGGAATAACAGTGTTATGGACAGAAACCTTCAAGCCATGCTATTCAGAACTGAAGACTGCACCCGCACTATTTGAATGGAATCACAATTGTCAGAATACTTCATGATGCACACCTACATCATGGGAGAGATCTGGCTGCTACATGTCTGTTTGAGAAATCTACAGAAATAAGGATGAATACCAATGCTTCAATTCTTTTGTAGATCAGATTGGTAATTCATAAACAACTCAGTCCCCAATCACTTTCAATTAGTCATAACATAACACTGCTCAACAATAACAAAAAGATGAAAAAACAGAAAGACTCGAATGAACCTAACAACACAACATTCAGTAATTTGTCGTGACACATAAATTTTGACATTTATTTGTCTGTATTGTGTTTGCATTCACTGCTTTTCAAATAAAACTGGAAGTCAACAGAAAGCAGTAGTTAAACCAGTCAAAACACAAATTATTTAAACTGTAGGGAACCACTGGTACTCATTGACAACTACTATTTCAAAATGAATTTCCCATGTATTAAGACAACTACTTCTTGATGACTGTAACTAGCACTGACCTCATTTTGCATCTGATGGGAGGAAATTGGATAAATGTTCATCACATCTAGAAACAATTACACTACATTAGTGAAACCTGACTCATAAAATTAAATGTTTCAGTCCCATGGTAGGGATTTCACAAGCTATTCCAAAGACAAACACAACAAAGATGTGTTTTATGGCATATTAAGTTTTTACGTTTAAATACACAGCTATCATTTCATTCTGTAATGAATATTCCACAGGAAACAATTAATTGTATCACATAAAAAGAACACTTATCAGGATGAGGAAGCAAAGGATGGCAAAAGGGATGATTAGGTTGCCAAGTAGTGAATATAAGCTGAGTGTTGCCTAGCTGTTAACCTTGCCTGCCCATCCCCTAAATCAGGGCTGTCCAACTGCCGGCCCTGCAGGTGTTTTGGACTTCAACTCCCAGAAATCCTAGCCAGTTTACCAGCTGTTAGGATTTCTGGGATTTGAAGGCCAAAATGCCTGCAGGGCCTGCAGTTGGACAGCGCTGCCCTAAATTATCCATACATCACAGAGGAGTCAGAGACTTCAATTATGTTGCACCAGGTGCATTTTTCATGCTTTCTGACATACAGTGGGCACAACAGAAGGTTGAGAATGGTATCTCATGTCAAACCAGCCTCCAGCCTAGTAATGGCAAAACTTGGGTTCCCAAATGTGGATGGACTGCAATACTCAAAAATTACAACCAACATAGCAAGTCCAGAGTTTTAAGGACTTTGAAATCTGACAACATCTGGAGACCCAAATTTTAGGACTACTTCTTTAATGCTACAGGAGAATTTGTTTCATTTATTAAAAACTGTAATGGGGGGTTGGGGTTGGAGAGAGAGATAAGTGGGAGAAATGATCCATGCTTGCAGAAGTTCAAATATCAATATATTGGAAAGACGGACCAGAGCCTGGCATGCAACTGTGACACCACCACAATGGTTGGGAATCCTATTTGAACTCTATTCCAAATTACAGGGCATGTCTAGTCAGAAATGCACAGCATCCATATCCTTCTCGAACTGTAAGTAGAGTTTAGAACCACTGGCCCATGACACATGAGGTATGAAAAATATCTGGCCCTCCCTGGCTCTTTCTGCAGTCACGTACAGTATATCTATGCATATCACAGGCACAACATGTCTCTAATGAGAATGGCACTTGCTGGAGACTTGCTGGTTCTCCTTAAAAACAAAGATGTATAACACTCATACACTTTGTTTACAAAGCGAAGGTTTTTCTTCTATCGTAACACTGAATTAAGAAGCAGCAGGGTACATGTGAATGTTGTATGTACACCCATTCAAATTGTGGTAAGATATTGCCTTCAACAATCTCAACCGGGTAAAGAACAAAACATGTTTAAAAGGGTTGTACTTTAAAGCCCACTCTGATCATCAAAAGAGTAAAAAAGATTGCACATTGTTTCTTAGAGCTCAGCCATTTGGCCTGGCCTTGCACCATCCTCCAAAAAACAAAGTGAGGAAAATGAACCGAACCCCCACAACTGCATGCAGTTGCCAGGGTGCCTGATGTATTTTTTTTTAAAAAATGAAAGAAGTCTATAAATATACTTTGAAGGTGGGGTGTAAGAAAACCGTATTTTCTCTATACCCAGCTGTTTTAGGCCCAGGACAAGGCTCTTTATTTTTAACAGGAAGTGAAACAGAAGTTGACTTACAGGTTAATTCCATTTGGAAAGAGGACAAGAAATGGCAAAATTTACCTATGCCCATTAGAAAGCATTGTGGGGCATTTGGCGTGTCCCAATAGTATTTTCAGGTAACGCAGTGGGGTATTCCCTGGGAAGCCAAAACAGTTCCCAATACCTACAATTATCTATCTCTATCTAAAAATCTCCACGATGCTTTTGCCACGTAAAAGGGTGCTTTCTGGATTTCCAAATGTAAAAGATCATATAGGAAGCCATATAGAATTTCATTCAAGTGGCTTTGGGACATGGTGCAGTGCAACATGTAGCACTGCACACTTTACTGCATGGTTGTAAAATCTACAGCCCTCCTGATGTTACTGGACTGCAGCTCCTATGATTCCCTCATTAGAAGTTATGCCTGCTGGAGTTAGATGAGAGTTGCAGTTGACCAGTACCTGGGAGGTGTGAGATGCTTGCACAATTTCTAATTTTGCTTTAAGGTTATCTTTTGCCCCCTAAAAGACTTTTCCCCCCAGTTTTTGCCATGGTGCTTTTGGTGTTCTGCTGTCTAAAATGCTAATGAAGCAATCCACCATGAGTAAGGTCTTGTTTAGCTCAAGACATGGGACCCTGATGATACTGAAATATCTTCCTATTGCTTGAAGAGAAGCAGTTCCAAGTGTTTTGTCATTTTGTATCACCTTTTTGTTGTGCTAGGTGACTTAATTGTTCATGAGTGACTAAAAGCAAGCATAATGTTGCTATGTTGGATACTGTATAGTGTTTGCTGACCTATTAGTTTGTTCTATGTACTCTTAAACTTTCTCTTGTAAACAATACGTTACTCTTATGTTGTAACATAAAAGTGTTATGATTTATGGTAGTAACACTGTTAGCACTGTGAATTGCTATGTTTTTGTGGAAAATATACTACGGTTTGCCATCAAATCAGTCATATGAAGGAGAGAAATCTCTGAGCTGTCTTGGATCTTGCAGATTCCAGACAGCAATGGCCTCCTTGACTGAATCAATCTACAATGAAGCTTTCGTCTTTTCTTACTGCACTCAATCTTATGAAACACTGTAGTTTCCAGTAAGTCACATATTCTCATGATATGATATGTCCAGGTATGTGGACATAATTATGTCCAAAATCTGAAGTTAGTAATTTTGTCTTTAAGTATGAGTTTAGGTTTGATTTGCTCTAGGACCCAATTATTTGCCTCTTTGGTGGTCATTAGTGTCTACAGAACTCTCTTCCCACACCACATGTCAAAGCTATTTATATAATAGCTTGCTGTCTTCCCAGTATGCATCCCAAAGAGATTTGTGGTATAAGTTAAAAACAAATACAACTAAAGCAATGTATAAATTAGGTAATACAATTAAAATATTGTTGGAATAATTAAAAAAATTGCTTGGCAATGAAAATATGAGTTGATTTTCTTCCTGCCAACTTCCTTCACTGTCCAGATTTCATAAACATACACAGTAACTGAAAATATTATACAATTAAAAATTATGTCTTGGTTTGGTAGAAAATGCAGTTTACAAGTGCGATAACACTTATGCTGGCTGCTCATGGGTTCACCTGTAAATTCTACACTGGGGAACCTTTTTGATTCACAGAAGAAAATATATAGCACCACACTGTAGAATACTCATCTGCCACAAAATAAAGCCAGGCCCAAAACAAGCAGCATGACAGAATGAGACTTAAAGTACAGCCCTTTGACAAATGGTAACGACTGGCTCCCATCTTAGTAAATGGTAAATCTGTGCCAACTTCCAGTCTTAACTTCAAATGAGGATATCCTGGCTGCTGACTGAATTTTGGAAATGGGGTTCAGCACCTTGGATAGCTTATTTGGGTTATAATCCTGTGCAGATTTCTTACTCCATGAACAAAAAGTTACCAGCTTCCATTGACTTTTACATTTGCTTTTTCTCTTCGAATGAATAGAAGAGCGAAGGGTATCCACATGTAACACATGCCCCACAACTCTGTATAGATCATGCATGTATGTAAATGAATTGCATGCATGATGGCTGGAGTTAAATCCATTTCTGAGGGAGTGCAGAAGTTGCTATATCAGATTTTGAGAGAACTGTGAATCAGCTTTAAGGGAAAGAGTGAAAAAAATGACGAAGAAAGTGGAAATATCAACTCTAACTCCAGTTTCCCTCTCAAAATAAAAACAAGAAGGTAAATAAAAAGAATCAAACTTGCACACTACAACCAAATTTAGCATAGAGTTGGAATCTACTTCCAGAGATCTGGAATCTGCTTTCAATGCCAATGCATGCAACTTTTGGTTCTTCTCTCATTACTATTGTGCAACGGGGTAGAGCTGTGATTCCCAAAGTGGGCGGTACTGCCCCCAATGGGCGGTGAGGCGATCCAAGGGGGCAGTGGGAGGCTCAGGAGAATTTGGGGGGCACTGAAGCCCTGTAAGGGGGCGGTGGCGGTGGTGGGATTCCAACTCGTAAGCGTGCGAGTGTGCACCTGCCAGTTGGAAACCCCATGCAGGTGCTGCCTGGAAACTGCAGCATGCGCCCCCTTCCTCTCCTCAACTCCACCCACGGCGCAGTCCTGTATCGCCCCTTCCAATCCAACAGGTCCCTTGGAAGGGGCGATACGGGACTGCACCATGGGTGGAGTTGAGGAGAGGAAGGGGGGCACACTGCGGCTTCCAGACAACGCCTGCTCAGGGATTCCAACTGGCAGGCTGAGAAACACTGCATTAATACATATATCTTTCTATTTCATTGCTATTACATTTTTTAAATACTTAATTTCTAGGGAGCGGTGAGTAATTTTTTTTCTGGAAAGGGGGCGGTAGGCCAAGTTTGGGAACCACTGGGGTAGAGTTACAGCAAACTATAGAAATAAGAGCGACCTATACAATTTTTAAAAATCAGGTCATTTCTATTACTCCAGTAGCATTCACAAGCTCTGCATAATAGCTTTGCAACATTAACCAATAGTTCTTGATATAAACTTTTTTTTAAAAAAAAGTGGATATTGTTCCCCACTATATGCTTTGAGTAGTTTTCTTCACAGCTAATGTTTTGCCACAGACAGAAATATTTAGGAGAGCGTGGATCTTAAAACCTCCTCTCAAGCAAGCTTCTGGAGTCATAAGTTGAGCTGATGTAAGGTTTGGGAACATCTTGCAAGCATTCTAAGCACTGAAGAAGATGGATATTTGTATAGAATTGATATTATAACTTTCGAGGAAAACTTAAAGTCCAGTATGATCAATATGGAATGAGAAAGTTTGACTGGGAGCAGATGGACATGAGATACTTTACGTTTTTGACAAACAACAAAAATGATACTTAAGAAGTTGGGTCTGATGTACACACTTCCCAATTCAAACAACTCCGTATGCTCAAAATTTTCATTGGAAATCTTTAAGAATCAACATCTGTGCCCACTCAGTATATATTGTGGTGTATGCACTGTGATATACTCCGCCACCAGTCACCAACAAACATACACACCACTTGCATAGATTCTTGTTTTGAAGAATGTGCATAACAGCATGCTGAATTAGTATATGTGATGGGTTCATCACTGTTTTCAACACCATCCAAAGTACTACCAATTACAAAGTACTACCAAATACAAAATCACCAAGTTTATTAAAAGCTGCTGAAAAAAGACAAGTGACACTGGAATTGTGACAAGCAACAGGAAATACCAGAAGAACTGAGGACAAAATTCACTTTCAACAAAATATAAATAGCAAAACACCTTCGAAGGTACAAAACCCAACAATTGGTACACAGAAAGAGCCATTTACTCTTGGTACTGATATCAAATAGGAAGTGAAGAGATTGTGCTCATGGTAGAGCTTCTGATCTCTTTTAAAAAGCAGTGGGCTGGGCTCTGTAGCACTATTATGAATATCTGTAATTCTCTTGCTCTCTACAGGTCTTATGAATACATTTTTGACCATGCAAGTAGCAGACAATCGGAATACACAGGAGGAAAGTTCAGAAGACACACCTGTATGACCCCTATATATGATCCACAAGGTGCAAATCCCTTGCTACCACACTGTACAAATTGTCTACCCATTTGTCCTCCAGAGAGATTAGAGAAGGAAATGGACAAGCCT
Organism: Anolis apletophallus; assembly: GCA_030556195.1. Classification (NCBI taxonomy): domain Eukaryota; kingdom Metazoa; phylum Chordata; class Lepidosauria; order Squamata; family Anolidae; genus Anolis; species Anolis apletophallus. Next base: position 53,437,695 of record JARBWK010000009.1, on the reverse strand, counting down.
GCCAGATACCTTCATACATGATTGATGGAATGTCTGAAGAAATCTGATCCTTGATCCAGCCTGTGCTTTTTGAAGTTTTAACATGCAGGCAGACCAAGTTTTAAGAATGCCCCAGGTCTATTCTAAACATTACAATTGGCACTCAGCAGCAGGTCACAAGTTCGAATCTGGGGAAAGTGCAGATGAGCTCCCTCTGTCACCTCTGACTCCCCGTGCAGGGACATGAAAGAAGCCTCCCACAAGGATGGTAAAACATCAAAACATCCCGGCATCCCCTGGGCAACGTCCTTGCAGACTGCCAATTCTCTCACACCAGAAGTGACTTGCAGTTTCTCAAGTCGCTCCTGACATGAAAAAAAGCAGAATTATCACATGTTATATATCATTCCTAATACAAGAACTAAATGTAGGTACATGAATATCCCTCAGCTCTCAACCTAGAGAACTACAGGAAGAAGATGGAAGAGATAAGGGAATGTTTAATACTTGTTCCATGTGGCCCCCCCCAAATCCTCGCCCACAGAAATTTAGTGTGGTGAGATAAAAATTTGAAGGATTGAAATATAGAGTTTTAGCATACAAAAAATTACTGTGTGAGTTTTTTTGTCTGGAACTGGCGGAAATGTTAGCACCTTAAACTGAAGTGCAACTATAGGATTCTCTTTACAATGTAGACATATGAAGTCATTGCATTACTGGAATTTCCAAAGATGTGAAATATATATTTAAAAATGTGAGGATTGTTTCCTATTTCTACCAGCACATAAGCTGCCCAATATAAAGTGAAATCAACATGTTAGACTTGCATATCGTCTACAGAACAGCAGGAATGGAAAATTCAGCAATGCAGGGTCACTACAGGAGTACAAAACAAATATACCTAGACCCTGCACTTCTGCTTGAGTCACAGTAGAAACTGCAATGCTACAGAACAATTAGAGGATTGAACACTGAAAATGATTTATATTTAATTTTCAACTTTACATTTTCAAAGCCAAATCTGAATACTATATTGTTGTTTTTAAAAAGTAACTCGTATAGTTGCCAATCTTGTTATAAAGGAAAGCAAATCTGCCCAGCACTTTTCAAAACGAAATACAGGTTTTTCAAGTGTTCTTTGAAGAATCAACTGGTTTCTTTGCAGATAACATAGCTAGGAAGACTGTATATACTACACAATAAAAACACGGATTGTGACTAACATATGAGAATTTAAGGAGTACAAGAGTGTCCAGTGAATTCTAGATAGCCTACATGTTCAGTGGATACTGCTATTTACACTGAAAAAACTGCACATTGACCAATCTAAAAAAGGTTTTCAGCAGTGAAATACAATTGCAAGTAGTTTCATTGCACTCATTTAACATTATTCGCCAGAACAACAGCAAAAGTCTTTATTCATTATCACCTATTTTGAAAAGAAGCCACTGAGAGACAACAACTGCAATTTCAGTCAGCAAAACATTTCAATTTATACTAGAAAACAAAGATTTTAAACAGCCTAAAATCACAGGTATCAGTACTAGCAATTAAGCAAGATTAATGACCACAAGTATGAGTTCCTGTTGCTGACACAATCCCACTGCAAGATAGAAATTAATGTGTCCATGCCAAATGTAGATGCCTAAAGCAAATTAAACACAAATCCATTAATTACTGCACATAGAAGCTGTCACTTCTGAAAAATGACTAAAGGTTTTTTTTAAAAGTTTGAGGCAAGATGTCAAATGTTTTTCACCTGACACCCATCACTTAGGTGGATCTCGAGAGCGTAATTTTTTCACAATTTGTAATTGCTTCAAAAAATATTCTGTTCTTATTCCTTACATCGGTTTATTCCCTCCCTCAACAGATAAATATTTGTCACTGCAAACCTAGCATGAAGTAAAGACATCTTCCAAAGGAATGTTTTTCTCCAGGGAACAAGGAGGTGTGGGAGGCCCCTGGGAGACTTTGAAGGGCTGAACCTGCTCCAGAAAAAAAGTATGCCTTCAAGCCTTTCTAAGGAGCATGGAGACATTTTCACCATATTTTGGTTTTCAGAAAAGTCCTCTCCTGAGTATAAATTGGCAGAGGGGCTCTGGAAATACAATCCATACCCTCTAATGGGCATTTTGGAGTATTGGGGGGTGACCAAAATTTTGTGATCATTGTTTTTGATCCCTGGGACCCTCCACATGTTCATAAAGTGCATCTGGGAGCATCCTTTTCAATGTGTGTGTGTGTGAGAAAGTGAAATAGATACACATCCATGTATCTATTTCCCCCTGAGAATCACAAAAATGTCCCTAGAGTCCACATATTCACCACAGTTCTAGATGATGGCCACTCCTGTTCTAGAAAATGGCGGATTTCACATGGGGGCTTATACAAAAAATGAAAAATTTTGTGTACTTTTCATTACTGCTCTACAAAACAAGCTGTCAAGAGACCTGACAGAGCAAACTGCCTTTCATCAAGGCAGAACCTTGGTCCATCTAGTGTGGCATTGCCCACACTGATGGGCAATGGGTTTCCAAGATTTGGAAATAGTCTTTGCCAGCCTTACTTGTAAATGTTAGGGGACTGAATGTATGACATACATATGCCAAGTACAGACTTTACAAGTGAACTATCAGCCTTCCATTGCATTGTGCTGGCAGATAATTCCAGAGGATGTTTCGAATATAATTTTCCTCATATTCATGCCTCTGTGTTTTACTTGGATTCAGCCCTTAAAAAGATTCTAGGATCCAGATCAAAAAGCCAATGGACAAAACAGAGTCTGATGAAATTAGGCTTGATGGAAAGGAGATCAAAAGAAAAAAAGGTGTTTGTGTGTGTGTGTAGGAATATATGATTAGAGGTTTTATCTATGTGACACACTATTGAAAACTTTGAAAGAACGTATCACTTCTAGCTCAAAAGTGATAAAATTACAGATCATTCATCACTTTGTATAATAAGATGTGAAGAGGCCATTCTGACCTCTCAAATCACACTTGGCTAAACCTGATACAATTTTGCTCCCTTTTATTAGAATGTCAATAGCTTCCTTTTGTTGGTCGATGGTCTCTTAAGACTCAGTTTTTACTGGGGACCGAAACAAAATGGATGTTTGCTGTCTGAAGCAATCTTGGCACTATGATTATTTCCTCTCCCCAGACCTGCTTTCAGCCACCTGCTTTCCAAAGGAAACCATATATCACTTTCAGTGCCAAGGGAGTGGTTTAAGTCAGAGAAAAAACAATGCTGTCCTCTGGATTTGGGAAAGCTGGTACATTGCCATGTCGCTGTCAAGTGACTGGAGCAGTTGCAACTTTCAGGCACTGCTAAAATAAAGAAAAGCTAACCATGTAACTCTTCAATGGTACTGTTATGCCCCACTAACTTGATAGTAATACCTATTGAATTCAGGCCCTGCTTCTAAAAGATGTTCTTCTCAGACCAGGGCCGTAGCCAGGATTTTGGTTCGGGGGGGAGTTTGGTTCGGGGGCTGAGACTGGCTGGAAGAGGGTCTACCCTTGCAAACTTTTGTATTGTTATCCCAATAACCCCATGAATGTGGGATATACTGAGCATGGTGATCAGATCATGATATGAATAAACATAACAGTTTAAATAATGTACCAGTCCGGCCTTTTCGAGGACCACCCTGAGAATTTCGGGGGGGGGGGCTGAAGCCCCCTTAGCCCCCCCCCCCTGGCTACATGCCTGTCTCAGACCTAATACTATTTTGTTATGGGATTGCAATATCTTATGTTTGGGATTGCAATCTCTTAGAATAGTCGCTTCTGACCCCAATTATATAATTATATATGTCAGAGTAGACAGAAAGGTAAAGGTTTCCTCTGACCAACTCTGAGGGGCTTATGTCTATTTCTAAACCAAAGAGCCGGCATTGTCTGTAGATACCTCCAAGGTCATGTCTGCATGGAGCGCCGTTACCTTCCAGCAGAAGTGGTACCTATTGATCTACTCACACTTGCATGTTTTCAAACTGCTAGGTTGGCAGAAGCTGGGGCTAACAGCGGGATCTCACCCCGATCCCTGGATTCGAACCATCAACCTTTTGGTCAGCAAATTCAGCAACTGAGTGGTTTAACCTGCTACACCACCAGGGGTCCCCAGAGTAGACATACACTGGCCTAAACCAAGTGATAATCGTAATGTGCAAATTTTTGTATGTATGGGAAACATTTATAAGCCCCCAGGGTCACTGACAAAAAATGGCAACAATAAAACCAGAACTGACCAATGTTTTAAAAAATTATTGGGATTTCACCCTCCTAGCAGGAAAGGGGTAGTCTAGAGCAGTGTTTTTCAACCTTTTTTGAGCCGCGGCACGTTTTTTACATTTACAAAATCCTGGGGCTCACCACCAACCAAAATGACACAAAAGTACACTCTAACACAGTAATACATATAGTTAATATGTTTTTAAATGTATTTATACACTCAGTGTGAAACCTGGGCCTGTTTCGATGAACACAACATAGATATCCTTGCAGGAATGGCAGAAAGACACACACGAAGGTCTTGCTCAACAGCTGTCAGTCTCTCTGTGTTTAGAAAAATATTTCTATATAGCTTCAAAGCAGTCCACTAGTACTGTTCTTATGCATCAATACACCTCATGGAACAATAATGAGGCTTCCACCTTCAATATATATGCTCCTGTATCATTCCAGGTGGGCATTAGATTTGTTCCTCATGTATAACTGGTGAACAGGAGAGTTGTTACACAGTCACTAGAAAGGCTATGACGTCCAGCCAATGCCAAATGTAGTAATACTTGGTACACATAAACCTGAAAACAGCCGAAGGAGGAGGCACCCCAGCCCCTTCTTCGCCACCGCCGCCCAGCCCTTCCTCCTCCTCCTCCCCCCGCAAGCAGCAGCAGCAGGAGTTCGGCAGGAGGGGGAAGAATGGGGGGGAAGAGAGGTTTTTCCGCGGCACACCAGGTGATCGCTCATGGCACAGTGGTTGGGAAACACTGGTCTAGAGAAATCAGGGAGGTCTAATAAGGAGATGCAAAAACAGCCTTAAAGGTCTGCAGGTGGACCACACACTTGTCCTTTGCCCTATAGGAAATTGTAGTTTGGTGCTGTTGTTATTTTTTATGACACTGTAATAGTATACCAGGAAAAGTATCAGGATTGACCTCAGGGTTTATTCTGGAGAGTACTGCTTTCCACACTGAACAATTATAGCAGTCTGATGCCACTTTTATAGTTTCGTGAAAATTTTGAGACTTCTCTGCCAGAAAGCTGTAGTGCTGCAGGATAGGGGAGTAGATTAGAGCTCTCTATGACCCACCTCAGAAGGTGATCATCTGGGAAGGCCCTGCTCTTGATCCCACCACCTTCGCAAGTGCGATTGGTGGGAACATGAGAAAGGGCCTTCTCAGTGGTGACCCCACATCTATGAAACTCCCTCCCCAATGAAATCAGAACAGGCCCCTCCCTCTCGTCTTTCAGGAAGAAGCTTACAACATAGCTGTGGGACCAAGCATTCAACCAGTAAACGGTGCAATAAGGATAACAGGCTAATGGAACTGACAATTGGACAGGCCTTGGACTATGATCTGGATTACGTGATTTTAATTGATGTTTTAATAATTAATGTTAAATTGCATAGTTTTAATTGTATTTGTTTATTTTTATATTTGTATGTATTGGCATCAAATTGCTGCCTGTTGTAAGGCCGCCCTGGGTCCCTTTTTAGAGTCAGAAGGGCGGAATACAAATATGTGAAATAAAGAAATACATTTAATTAAAGTATATTCCAAAACTACACATCCCATATTGCATGGAAAGGAGTGGTAGCAACCAACCTGCAAACCGCACAGTGGATACTTTCCAGGCAGTTGGATCTGTGGCAACTCGGATGTATTCCTGAGTAGACACAGATCGCACTGCCTAAAGAGGACAGGCAAAATCCCCAGACTGTAAAGGAAGCCACGCCATTCCCCAATGATAGGTCACTTCGCCCACCAACCAAAGCGAGGCAGGCTGTCTTTGGCTCGCCTTTCTCAACCTGTTGCCAGAGAAAGACAGACGGAGAGAAAGAGAAACGAAGAGCTGGAGACTCTGGGAATTGACTTCCTTCCTTCTGCGCTGAGTGGTGTGTGACCCACTGACACAAAACAGATTGTCTGGAAACCGACTGCCTGGAAGACTCAGTGGAGGAATGGAGAGGAGGGAGGGAGGGGAGGGAGGAAGAAAAGAACGAAGGGGGGGGAAGAGAAGGAAAGAGAATGAAAGGGAAAGACGGAAATAGGGAGGGAAGAAAGGGAGAAACTAAGTAGAAAGGGAAGGAGAGAGAGAAAGAAGGAAAAAAGAAAGGGAAGGAGAAAACAGAGAAAGGAAGGAAAGAAAGAAGGCAAAGAAAAGAAGGGAAAGAAAGAAAAGAAATGGAAAGTAAGGAAGAAATGGGAAGGAATGGAGAAAACAGAGGGCAAGAAGGAAGTTAGGGAAGGGAAAGGCAAGAAAGAAAGAAAAAGAAGGAAAAGGAAAAAGAAAAGAGAGGGAAATGAAAGGGAAAGAAAAGAAATGGAAAAGAAAGGTGAAGGGAAGCTAGGAAGGGGAAGAAATGAAAGGGAAGGGAAGCAAGGAAAAGAAACTTTAGGAAAGAAGGAAGGAAGAAAGAGGGAAGAAGGAGGGAGTAAGAAGGAAGAAAGAAAGAGGGAGGGAGGAGAAGGAAGTAAGAAAGGAAAGGGAGGAGAGAAAAGAGAAGAAGGAAGGAAGGGCTTTAGGAAAGAAGGAGTGCAAGAAAAAAAGAGGGAGGGGAGGAAGAAAGGAAGAAGGAGAGAGGAAAGAAAGAGAGGGAGAGGGAAGAAATGAAAGGGAAGGAAGTGAAGGAGGACAGGAAGACAAGAAAGAAGGAAGAAGGGCTTTAGGAAAGAAGAAAGGTGAGGAAGAAAGAGTGAGAGGGGGAGGATGGGAGGAAGAAATAAAAGGGGAAGGAAGTAAGGGAGGAGAGAAGGAGTGCCAGAAGGAAAGAAGACTTTAGGAAAGAAGGAAGGCAAGAAAGAGGGAAGGAGGGGAAGAGGAGGGAGGGAGGAAGAAACGAAGGAGGCAAATAATAGGGGAAGGAAAGAGAGGGAGAGGGAAGTAATGAAAGGTAAGGAAGCGAGGGAGAGAAAGAGTGCAAGAAGGAAGGAAGGGCTTTAGGAAAGAAGGAGTGCAAGAAAAAAAGAGGGAGGGGAGGAAGAAAGAAGAGAAGGAAGGAGAGAGGAAAGAAAGAGAGGGAGAGGGAAGAAACAAAAGAGAAGGAAGCGAGGCGCAAGAAGGAAGAAAGGGCTTTAGGAAAGAAGGAGTGCAAGAAAAAAAGAGGGAGGGGAGGAAGAAAGGAAGAAGGAAGGAGAGAGGAAGGAAAGAGGGGAGAAGGAAGAAATGAAAGGGAAGGAAGCGAGGGAGAGAAGGAGTGCAAGAAAGAAGGTAGCAGGGGAGTTAGAAAAGAAGGAAGGCAAGAAAGAAAGAGGGAAGCAGGGGAGGAAGAAAAGAAGAGGAAAGAAGGAGAGGGGAAGGAAAGAGAGGGAAGGAATGAAAGGGGAGGAAGCGAGGGAGAGAAGGAGTGCAAGAAGGAAGGACTTTAGGAAAGAAGGAGTGCAAGAAAGAAAGAGGGAGGGAGGGGAGGAAGAAAAGAAGAGGAAGGAAGGAGAGGGGAAGGAAAGAGAGGGAGAAGGAAGAAATGAAAGAGAAGGAAGCGAGGGAGAGAAGTAGTGCAAGAAGGAAGGAAGGACTTTAGGAAAGAAGAAAGGCAAGAAAGAAAGAAGGAGGGGAGGAAGAAAAGAAGAGAAAAGAAGGAGAGGGGAAGGAAAGAGAGGGAGAGGGAAGGAATGAAAGGGAAGGAAGCGAGGGAAGAGAGGAGTGCAAGAAAGAAGGTAGCAGGGGAGTTGGAAAAGAAGGAAGGCAAGAAAGAGAGGAAGGGAGGGAATGTGGGAGGGGGCCAAGAAAGAAAGGGGGAGGGAAGGGAGGCGGGAGGGAGGCGCACTGAGTTGCGCCCCAGCCGCCTGCAGCCTGCGCCCAAGTCCCCTGGTCTGGCTGGGACTCGGGTCTCGGGCCAGGCCAAGCTCGGCTTGGGCCAGCAATCCGCGCTCGCTCGCTGGCTCACCTTCTGCTGCCGGCGGGCCATGTCGGTGGGCTGCTTGGCGTTGAAGGGGTGGGCGATGCAGCGGGCGATGAAGGCGTAGAGCTGGAGCCGGAGCCGCTTCTCCCGCTCCTCCTTCTGGAGCCGCTCCTGCTCCTCCCGGCCGTCGCTCCGCGCCGAGGGGCTGGGGCTGGCCGGCCGCGCGGCGGGCGAGGAGGAGGAGGACGGGGCGCTCCCGACGCCTCCTTCGCTGCTCCCTCCTCCTCCTCCGGCGCTCCTCTCGGCGCGGCCGGGCTCGGCGGGGGGCGGGAGGGCTCTCTGGGCGCCGTTGGGCAGCGCCTCCCGCCGCTCTTCCTCGGCCAGCGCCTCGGACTCTTCCTCGCTGGAGGACGGGTCGAGCATGGTGCCCGCGCGGGAGGAGCGCTCCTTTCCGGACACGTCGAGCTTCCTTTCCCGACCGAACCTGGAGGAGGCTGCCTGCCAACGGACAGGAGCCGCCGAAGGACGAGGGCGGAGTTGGGGGAAGGGGCGGGGCAGGGCGGGAGGCGTCGGGGTCGGCTCCTCTCTTCCTCTCCGTCTCCCTCAGAGTCCAGGGAAGGAGGAAGGCAGGGCGCGCTTTCGCCAGGCGGAGCCCCGCCCCCTTGCTGCCTGACTGCCTGCCACTCACAGGTGGGAAAACCTGTGGCGCCACAACAAGCAACACGTGGAAGGAGAAGACCGGCTCGCGCCCCGGACGAACAGACGCGCGCTCGCTCTCTCTCTCTCTCTCTCTCTGCGCCTCAGCGTTGCCTTTCCCGCCAGAAAACACACCTGAGGGAAATAGCGTTCCCTGCTGTGCCGTGGACAAGGCTCCGAGCACTTCCACACATCCATATATACAGGGGCGGTCTAAGGTAATTTTAAATGGTAGGCGAACATTATTTTGGTGCCCCCCCATGTAAAACAAATATACAATTATAATATCACAATACCATTAGTAGTATTACATTGTATCAATGTATATACAATATATTATACCATACTCATACTATATTATATCATAATTATACTACATTACAATATAATTATATTATAATATATTGACATTATAATATAATGTAACATTCTATTATATTATTATTATAAAATAATAAATAAAATTATTTATTTAAATGAAATTATCCTCTACTAAATATTTTCATGACTCTATAAAACTCAAATAACCCAAAATAAAGTAAAATAAAATATTATATACTACTATTTTGTACAATACCACTATACTGCAATATTGTTTGTAATATTACATGTAACATAAAATATATCATTATTCTATTGTTATATTGTATTTGTATTATATTGTATGCCAATATTAAGCAGAACTGTAGAATAATCAACAAGAAATGCAATGTAAATGCATCAAAATCAGAATATATTACCTATCACCCGACTCATAATTCATAGGAGTCTCCCATAAGTCCAAAATTAGGATCCCAATGTAAATGTAAATAGAAAAACAGCCAAAATGTTCAAATGAGGTCGAATACAGGCAGCGCGGCCTGGGCAAACTTGGGCCCTCCCCCCTCCTTCTAGGTTTTTGGCCTCCAACTCCCACAACTCCTCATAGCCTCAGGCCCCTCAGGCCTAGACAGAAATAGAGCCGAAGAAAGGAAGGAGGGAGAGAAGAGGTCACAGAGGAGGAGGAGGAAAGCCCTTCATTCATTCCTTCACTTACACTTCCTTCACTGATTCTTTTCTCCTTCCCTGCAAACGCGCGCGGCGGAGACAAAGGGAGAGGGGAAGCACTCCCTGCCTGCCCGATAGGGAGTGCTTTGCTTACAGGCTTCTGCGCAAGGGAGCTACTGGGCATGCGCAGAGGTTTTCGCGCATGTGCAGTTGCTCCTGCGCTCAACTTCAGCTCCAGAGCAACTGCGCCTGCGTGAAAACCTCCGCGTGCCCAGAAGCGGCGTCGAGCACACAAGGCTGGGGTCAAAAAGCAGGCAGCTGCAGCACTGTCTGAGGAACATCGGCAGGGCCAGGATGGCACCCCATGTGGCCAGGATGGCGCCCCCTTCCCAGATGGCGCCCTAGGCGGCCGCCTACTTGGCCTATCTTGTAGGACCGCCCCTGCATATATAACCCAGACCAGTGTTTCCCAACCTTTTTTGAGCCGTGGCACACTTTTTTTTTACATTTACAAAACCCTGGAGCGCACCACCAACCAAAATGACGCAAAATGACACTCTAACACAGTAATACATATAGTTAATATGTTTTTTAATGTATTTATACACTCAGTGTGAAACCTGGGCCTGTTTCGATGAACACAACATAGATCAGTGTTTCCCAACCTTTTTTGAACCGCGGCACACTTTTTACATTTGCAAAATCCTGGGGCACACTCAGGGGCGGTCTCACCTCTCCCGGGGGGGGGGGTAGGCGAGTCTTATTTTTGCGGGGCCCCCCCATGGCTGCTGGACGCCGCGGCAGCCCGCGTGGTAACGTCACGCGCAGCTGCGCGACTGCGTCACGCGTGGCTGTGCATGCGCAGTGACGTCACGCACAGCTGTGCGAGTGCGTCCGGCGTGGCTGCACCACCGGCTGCGCCGCCGGCGACGGGAGGCGCGGGCAGCACTGGCTCCTGGGTAGGAGGTGCGGCGGAGGGGCGGGGTGGGGCGGGCGGCCAGCATGGCGGCGCTTCTCTCAGGCGGCGACGCCCCTCCCAGGACCCGTCGCCCTACACGGCCGCTTACTCGGCGGAATGGCAAAGGCCGGCACTGGGCACACTACCAACCAAAATGACACAAAATGACACACTAACACAGTAATACATATAGTTAATATGTTTTTAAATGTATTTCTACACTCAGTGTGAAACCTGGACCTGTTTCGATGAACATAACATAGATATCCTGGCAGGAATGGCAGAAAGACACAAACTTCCCACAAAGAACTCCCATAACCAAGAGAAAATGCTATAAGAGTTAGGTGGGCATTGACCTTGAGTTTTGGAATTGTAGTTCACCTATATCCAGAGAGCACTGTGGACTCAAACAATGTTGGATCAGGAGCAAACTTGGCATGAATACTCAATATGCCCAAATATGAAGGCAGATGGAGTTCAGGGGAAATCTTGACATTTGGGAGTTGTAGTTGCTGGGATTTATAGTTCCCCTACAATCAAAGAGCATTCTGAACCCCACCAATAATAGAACTGGGCCAAACTTCCCACACAGAACCCCCAGGAGGCAAGAGGAGGTCTCTACTTGGGGAAAGGGAGATGGGCCTTCCCAATGCATGGAGAGGGAGAGACCAAGTAGACAACGGGTGGGGAGGGGGGTGTTTGTAATTTTGTGCCTTTATCAAGGTAGGTTTCTTATGGTTTTTATACTTCAACACACTAGACTCCCCCCCCCCCTTCCTGGAGGTTCCAATTTCCCACGGCACACCTGATGATCGTCCACGGCACACTAGTGTGCCCCGGCACACTGGTTGGGAAACACTGACATAGATGAACCAATATAGATAAGTAATTTGAGCATTGGAGGTATGGGTGCATCTACACCAGGCATGGGCAAACTTGGGCCCTCCAGGTACTTTGGACATCAACTCCCACCACTCCTAGCAGCCTCAGGCCCCTTCCTTTCCCCCCTCAGCTGCTTAAGCCTACCCTGAGGAGAGGGGAGGGGGGCCGAGGGCCAAGTCAAGGGGCGGGGCCAGGGAGCACAGGACGAATGGCACTGAATGGAATGGCAAAGGGCAGACCCAGCAGAGGCAGGGAAGGAGGAGGAGAGGGGAGGGGGGGCCGAGGGCCAAGCCAGAGGATGGAGCCAGGGAGCGCAGGAAGAGCAGCGCAGGATGAATGGCACTGAATGGAGCGGCGAAGGGCAGACTCAGCAGAGGCAGGGAATGAGGAGGAGAGGGGAGGGGGTGGGCGAGAGCCAAGCCAGGGGGCGGGGCCAGGGAAGAGAGGTTTCGCGGCACAGCAGGTGATCCCACACGGAACACTCGTGTGCCATGGAACAGCGGTTGGGAAACACTGTCCCAGACTATCAAGGCCGACTGTATCTGCTTTGAACTGGGTTATCTGAGTCCACACTGGTATATATTCCAGTTCCATGCAGATCACGTGGGATTTTACTACTTCATCACACTAGGGAATGAATCCACTTTTTTAAAATAAAAAAAACAACGGATTTTAAGTGGATTCGTTCTCTAATGCAGGCATCCTCAAACTGTGGCCCTCCAGCTGTTTGGGCCTTCAACTCCCAGACAACTGAACAAGCTTGTTAGGGCTTCTGGAAGTTGTAGGTCCAAATAGTTGGAGGGCCGCAGTTTGAGGATGCCAGCTCTAGTGTGATGAGGTTCTCCTCAGATGTGTGGAAGGGGCCTTGGGCAGCCACATCGCCCAGAATATCATAGAATCATATAACAATAGTGTTGGAAGTAGGCCTGGACAATCCATCGTTCTAAAGTACTTACAAAACTAAAGTTCTGGTGGTGAACATTTCAGAACTCTAACAAAAGTTTCAAAATTTCATTATTATTTCATTATTGGTGATTTTTAAGACAGAACCAATTAGAACTGACATTTGTAATGAAATTTTGAAAGTTCTGTTAGAGTTCTAAAATGTTCACCACCAGAACTTTAGTTTTGTAAGTACTTTAGAACCATTTAGAACCATGGATTACCCAGGCCTCGTTGGAAGATACCACATGGGCCGTCCAGTCCAACCCCACCATACATCAAAGCAACCTGTCAGAGGGCGTCCAGCCCCTGAAACCTTCATCAAGGCAGATAATCTACAAAACCTGGTTTGAACTGGGTTATCTGAATCCACACTGTCATATAATCTGGTTCAATGTGGATTTTATACAGCTGTATGGAAGGGGCCTTCCAGTGCTATGCTGTACAGGCAGCTCCAGGGTTACAAACACCCCACTTACAAATGGCTCCTCGTTCAGAGCAGGCCTGAGACAACAGGAAGTGAGAAAGCTATTCGCCTGAAGGGAAAATCACTTGTGGAAGAGTTATTATCATGGGGTAAAGGTGTCTCCACTGAAGCTTTATCCCCAATCCTTGTTTCCATAACAAGCCATTTTTTTTCAAACTCCAGTTCTCATAGGGAGAGGTAGTGAGGGGAAATCTTCTCTGAACAGAGACACAGCAAAACAAACAGGGATGTACACCCTTCCTTATGCTATGCACTCGTAGATATATAGGTGTGTGTGTTTGTATGAGAGAGACCAGAGTTATACTCAAAGATGTCTGTTCTGACTTACATGCAGATTCAACTAAAGTGTGATGACATCTTCTGAAAAGGGGCACAGATAGCAAAACAAACACCACAGGACTATTAACCCTTCCCTATGCTATGCCGGCCACATGACCTTGGAGGTGACTATGGACTACGCCGGCTCTTCGGCTTAGAAATGGAGATGAGCACCACACCCCATAGTCGGACACGACTGGACTTAATGTCAGGGGAAAACCTTTACCTTTTACTATGCTATCCAAAGCATATGCATATATGACTGGAGTTACAGTTTAAAAATGTCTTTGTTCTGAGTTACATGCAAATTCAACAACAAACCCGCAGAACCAATCTTGTTCGTAACTTGGGGATGACCTGTACTCAGAGCAAAGCTCATATCTCACAGCCTCATGTCCCTCCAACACATAGTCATAATAAAATATATTTGTATATTGAGTGTCTGTCAGGGACTTGTTTCTATCATGTGTCCTTTGAGGCATTTTTGACTTCTGACTGTTCCATTCGCAAGGTTTTCTTGGTCTTAGTTGTTCAGATTCTAAATCTCGCACAGTTCAGTTTCAAAGCAGAGCTTTCCAAACTGTGTGTCACAACAAATTAGTGTGCAAATGCAATAAATATGTGTGAAATAAGCAATAAATTATATGTTTAAAATATATTTCAATAAAAGGTGTTTGTGAGATAGATTGTGTCCCCATACATTTAATTATAACAGTTTGTGTGTGTCTGTGTGTGTGTGTGAGAGAGAGAGAGGGGGGGATTGGTTTGAACTGGTTTGCTAGTAAAACTATATCACTGTGTCACAAAATGCTAGCTGCCTAAAAAGGTACGTAGGTCACCAACACAAAATGTTGGGAAAACTCTGTGTTAGCGTGTGAGTTGCAATGCATAGCTGTGTCACATAAACGTAACAAGAAACCTCTGAGTCTATGTGAAATAAGCTATAAATCTTAAATGTTGCAGGCCTAAAAAGTGTGGGACCAACATGAAATGTTTGGAAAACTTACATTAATGTGCATTAATGTATATGAGTGCCATGCAACAGTAACAAGACACCTCTAGGTCTATGTTTATATATATATATATATATATATATATATAAATATATATACAGTATATATATATATATACAATATATATATATACTGTATGTGTGTGTGTGTGTGTGTGTGTGTGTGTGTGTGTGTGTGTGTGTGTGTGTATATATATATATATATATATATATATAAATGATGCATGAGATGTTTGGAAAGCTCTGTGATGAAACTTAGTGGGAGTCTATCAGAGACTTGGTGCTGTCATTTCCAACTTCTGGCTCTCCTATCTACAAGGTTTTCTTCACCTTATTTGTTCATATTCTGAATTTCACACAACTTAGCCTTAAAGGACAACCAAAGGTTCTAATATTGTAAATGGAAGAAAAGTTGCTCCTTGTCTATTCTCTCTACACCACATGCATTTAAATCTATATCTTTGGCTTATCTCCTCTTGCTGGTGTTGTATGCTTTCACAATTTTTCTGCCTTATGACAACCCTAAAACAAAGCTATTGGAGGTTTTTTTCTTGGAAAGATTTGTGCTGGTGAGATTTGCCTTTGCCTGGCTCTGAGGCTTAGAGAGAGTGACTTGTCCAGGGTCACCCGATGGGCTTACATGGCTGAATGGGAATTCAAACCCTGATTCCCAGTTGCCCTCCAACCCCCTGAACAAAAGAGACGACACACAGAATATTGGGTTCAAATTGAGCAACTTTTATTTAAAGTTACCTATTTAAATTTCCTTAAGTCTAACTCAGAAGGTGTCAGGAATCAAGGTGTATCCCAGCCGAGGTATCATGCCTCCTCGGCTAACGATATCAATTTTTTGGGCAAAACACCTGGGTTCCCTGATTATCCAACCAGGGCAACCCTTTTAGGGAAATGAATGAGAGGTCTGTACTCAAGATCTTGAGATCAGCCTCTTCCATTCCAGGGCCACCTCAAACCCCTCAAATTGAACTTTGAGGTGAATGTTAACTTAATGGCCCTCACCCCTGAAGGAGGTGCCTTAGGTGCACACCGACTATGGGCTTCCCCTAGCTATTTTCCGCCACAGATTGGGGGCAGGTGTCTACCTAGTCCCCATCGCCCACCGAGACTCCTAACACCCCCTAATCCCATGTTAGACGAACGGAACGTTGCCCAATTCCATATTATGATCCAACCGCTCAGCAAACAATACATTGTCGCGAGCCCTGGATAAAGGAGGTAGCCGGCTACCCCCCGTACTGTTGAGCGCATGGTCCCCCTTGTTCCCCAATTTATGAGGACCCTCACATCTCCACACGCCATACCACCCTTTTTCAAGATGGCATCCTGGTGGACCGGACAATGTGTAGGTGGGGCCATGCCAGCTAAACAGTACGAGTTTGCTCAGGCCTGTAAAACTCTTTGCCTGCCCACAAACCAAGACCGTTATCCCCCAATTGTGGAACTAACTCCGCCATTACTAGCTCAGAGCCGCAAACCAACAGGGAGTAATAAGCCGTGAATGCAAGTCTGCCGTAGACCACATCTACCACTCAATTCGAAAAGTAATGGAGTCAAGGCCCAAATGCTGGCCAAAATGAAATGTAGGACCCCCTAACAGCTGGTCACTACCATCAGACAGGCCCGATTCACTCTACATGGCCCTTTTTAAACCATCCCAAACACGCTTCCCACTCAACTGGGCGTTGAATGATGGCCGACTCACGGACGTGACTTACGGGCCATGCCTGTCTATTCATGAAAAGTGTGTAGCCAATAATGACCCCATCATAGGGTTCCGATCCATACCCTGGTTTGCTACGTATACCTGGAGGTACCCGTTGGGCATAAGCCACGA
This sequence comes from Anolis apletophallus, assembly GCA_030556195.1. Classification (NCBI taxonomy): domain Eukaryota; kingdom Metazoa; phylum Chordata; class Lepidosauria; order Squamata; family Anolidae; genus Anolis; species Anolis apletophallus. The sequence goes on along the minus strand of JARBWK010000009.1, from coordinate 53,421,509 downwards.
GGGAAAATCCTCCCGGACAGCCCCTTTACGTTTCCATTCCCACCGGAATGGAAGCAGGGCCCATATCAAGAAAATAATCCCAAGGTTCCCCTTGGATCCTAAAAATCCCCCACAATAGGGGGCATAGTCAAGCACTAGCAGTAGGGACTCCCTTGAGCTCCCATTTCTGCCAAGCGGCCATTACTGTAAAACAGCGAAGATGGCTACCTGCGTGTCATCCACATGGGACTGACACACCAATGGTCAATAATGACTATATGAGCATCCATTGTGTATATTGGACGCATCTGCCAAAGGCTGACCTACATTTACCAAACTCTCCGGCCATTTATAAGGCTGAGATGGTGTGACTCAAACAACTCTTCTTCTTACATTTTGAAGAAACTCACTTTCAAATTCCCCAGCCAATTTCTAAGGCTGAGGGGGTATGACTCAAACGACTAATCTTCTAGTGTTTGCTAATCTTCTTCTATTTTAATGAAAACGCGCCTTTCAAACTCCCCAGCCGTATATAAGGCTGAGAGGATGAAACTCAAACAACTAATCTTCTTCTGTCTTAAAAGAAAAAGGCACTTTCAAACTCTACAGCCATTTATAAGGCTAAGACAGTGTGACCAAACTACAACCTTCTTCTGTTTTACAGAAAAAACGCGCTTTACAAACTCTCCAGCCGTGTACAGCTGAGAGGGTATGACTCAAACGATTAATCTTTTTCTGTTTCAAGGAAAACGCACCTTTCCAAACTCTCCAGCCTTATATAAGGCTAAGAGGGAGTAACTCAAATGACTAATCTTCTTATGTTGTAAAGAAAACATGCTTTTTAAACTCTCTAGCCATTTGTAAGGCTGAGAGGGTGTGACTCGCTGACTAAACTTCCTATATTGTGAAGACAACTCTCTTTCAAACTCTCCAGCCGTTTTAAGGCTGAGAGAATGGCCCCAAGACTAACCTTCAACTGTTTTAAAGAAACGCGCTTTTTGAACCCTCCAGCCAAGTAAGGCTGAAAGGGGGTGTGGCTCAAATGATTAATATTCTTCTGTTTTAAAGAAAAACGCCTTGCAAACTCTCCAGCCTTTTAAGGCTGAGAGGGTGTGACTCAAACAACTAATCTTCTGTTTTAAAGGAAATGTGCTTTTCAAAACTCTCCAGCCGTTTATAATGCTGGGAGGGTGTGACTCAAATGACTAATCATCTTTTGTTTTTAAGAAAACGGGCTTACCCAATCACCAGCCCATATATATATATATATAATGAAGGCTGAGAGGGTGTAACCCAAACGATTAATCTTATGTTTTAACGAAAACGCGCTTTACAACTCTCCGGCCGATTTAAGGCTGAAAGGGTGTGACTCAAACAACTAATCTTCTTATATTTTAAAGAAAACGCACTTTCCGAAAATCCCCAGTTGTCTATAATGCTAAAAGCGGGTAACACAAACTACTAATCTTGTTATACTTTAAAGAATACGCGCTTTCAAACTCTCTAGCCATTATAAGGCTGAGAAGGTGAGACTCAAACTACTCTTCTTATGTTCTAAAGAAAACGCGCTTTTCAAATTCTCTAGCCTTTCATAAGGCTGAGAGGGTTTAATTTAAACAACTACTCTTATTATGTTCTAAATAAAAGCGCCTTTCGACCTCCCAAGCCCTTTAAAAGGCTGTGAGGGTGTAACACCAACGGGTAATCGTCTTATGCTTTAAAAAAGACACACTTTCCAAACTCCCAAGCCCATTGTAAAGCTGAGAGGGTGTAAATCAACAACTACTCTTCTTATAATTTTAGAAAAATTGCGCTTTTCAGACTCCCAAGCCCTTCATAAGGCTGAGAGGGTGTAGCTCCAGCGACCAATCTTCTAAGCTTTACAAAAAGGGGGCGCTTTTCAAACTCCTAAGCCCTTTATAAGGCTGAGAGGGTGTGACTCGAACAACTACTCTTCCTATGTCCCAACGAAAATGCGCTTTTTTATGCTCCCCCACCATTTATCGGCCGAGAGAGCATGACTCAAACGACTAATCTTCTAGTATTTTGAAGAAAACGCCCCTTTTAAAACCTCCCGCAGTTTCTGAGGCTAAAAGGGTGTGACTCAAATGACTATTATACTTTTGTTTTTTAAGGAAAACGCGCTTCCAAACTCTCAGCCGTTTATAAGGCTGAGAGGGCGTGACCTCAATGACTAATTCTTTGGTTTTAGAGAAAAAGCGCTTTCAAACTCTGTATCCATATACAGGGCTGAGAGGGTGTGACCTCAAGACTAATCCCCTTCTGTATAAAAGGAAACATGTTTATCAAACTCCCCTGGGAGAGTGTTCCTCCCAGGCCTGACAGTACAATCCTTAAGGAAGAGGTTATACGTTTAACTCTCTAGCCATGAATAAGGGCTGAGAGAGCATGTCTCCTTAGGAGACAACTGATTTTCCAAGTCAGTTAAAATGATAATTACTTTGCTTGCAATTAATAACACAATTGCCCAAGTTGCCAAGCATAAATCCACAGTAAAGTATGCCAAGGGTCGGGAGCTCCCTCCTCATGTTGAAATTAAAATGACCCAGTTAAAATGATAATTACGTTACTTGAAAATCGGTAATTCCATTGCTTATGTTAACCGACATGGGTTAACAGTAAGCTATAGGAAGGGTCGGGAGCTCACTCCTGAAGTTAAAATCTCAAATTCCAGTTGAAATTTAACCTGACCCAGGTGAAAGAAAATTATATTGCTTTCAATTAAAACTCAATTACAAATGTTGACTGGCCGAAGTAGGTCAACGGTAAGCTATACCCATCGACAGGCGCTCACCCAAGTTAAGCGATAACAGGACAATACATTGCTTGAAATAAGCAACTCGATTGCTAATGTTGGCAAACGTGTCAATGATAAACTATACAAAGGGTCAGGAGCTCCCTCAAGTTGAACTTTAAAATTGACCCAGGTGAAATGATAATATACTGTTTGCAATTAGTAAATCCATTGCTAATGTTGTCCACCATAGGTTAACAGTAGGCTATACCAAGGGTCAGGGGCTCACTCCCCTAGTTGAAAATTAAAGTGACCCAGGTGAGATGATAGACGCATTGCTTGAAATTAGTACCTCAATCGCTAATGCTGTCAGCCATATGTCGACAGCAGGCAATACCAAGGGTCGAGGGCTCACTCCTCAAGTTACAAATTAAAATGACCCGAGTGAAATGATAAATGCATTGCTTGAACTCTAGCAACTCAAATGCTAATGTTGTCAGCCATATATCAACAATAGCCTATACCCAGGGTTGGGAGCTCACTCCTCAAGTTTAAAATTAAAATGACCCAGGTGAAATGATAAATGCCTTGCTTGAAATTAATAACAATTGCTAAGTGTTGCCGGACATACGTCAACGGCAAGCTACACCAAGGGTCGGGAGCTCACTCCTCAAGCTGAAAATTAAATTGGCCCTGGTAAAATAGAAATTGCATTACTTGAAATTAGCAACTCAATTGCTAAAGCTGTCCGACCTAGGTCAACAGTAGGTTATACCAAGGGTCGGGAGCTCACTCCACAAATTGAAATTTAAAATGACCCAGGTGAAATAATAAATGTATTGTATGAAATTAGTAACCAATTGCTAATGTTGTCCGCCATTATGTCAACACTAGGCTATAACAAGGGTCGGGAGCTCCCTCCTTAAGTAGAAAATTAAAATGACCCAGGTGACATGAAAATGCATTGCTTAAAATTAGTAACTCAATTACTAATGCTGTCAGACATAGGTCGACAGTCAGCTACAACAAGGGTCAGGAGCTCACTCAAGATAAATTTTAAAACTGATCAGAGAGGTCTAAAGCAATTAACCTTAACTAACTGTGCAACATTCCCGGTGGTAAAAAAACTAATAAGGTCGGGGGGGGGGCAAGGCGGAGGGCCGAGCCACCCGGCTTTCAGTAGACTACGACCTCAAATGCAACAGAATTTGTCCCACAGGCAAAGGCTCTATAAATAAACAATGCCAGGCCGTGCTTAATATTGAGTGGAAGTTCCAAGGTTCCTTTCTTATATATTCTTGTTATAATTAATATTAATTCGTGTGGCATATGAATGCCAAGGGCCAGCCACCTTGCAGGTTCTTGCAACTGTTGTAAACAGCCCAGCACCCGTTGGTGGCCTGGACGGGCCTCGAACTCATAACCTTCAATTTTGCACATGCTATAATGGGGGCTAAGGAGGCTGAAAAACCAGCTCCCACCAGCGTGGCCCAGGCATCTGCCATAGAATGGCGCCAACCAAGCTGTGCGAAGGAGGGAGGGGGAGAGCGACGGCCATGCGGCCAACATGGCGCCTCCCTGAACTGATGCCTCTCCAAACGAAAAGGGGGGGGAAGGGGGAGGTGCCGGGTGCAGGAACAACCCGGCCAGCACCCAGGCAACAGGCCCATGCAGGGCGACGGTGGCCTGGTAAAGAGGCAGCATTTGCCTCCCACCTGAACCCTGCAGGCTTGCCCTACCATCGAGCGGGCGCCAACGGAGGACAAAAAGCAGGAAGGGGACCCGCCCCGGCCGCGCGGCCTCGCCCCCAGACCGGGGCGGCAAGCCCAAGCTCCCATCCCCCCTGAACTCCAGCAAGGCCCGAGGAGACCAGCCCCGGTCTCCTCTGGACCGCTGGTGCCATGCACCGCCGTGCTAGGCCTCGAGCGGCCCGCACGAGCGATGGGGAGCGGGCTAAAGGCCTTCACCTCCCCCCCCCGCCCAGAAGGGTGCCCTCCCCGACGATGAGGCCATGCGGAGAGGCGAGAGCATGGCGCCTTGGCTGCCACTCGCCCCCCGCCAGCCCCACCGTGGAAGCGGCAGTTCCCGCCGAAGGCGGCAACAGCCGCCTAACAGCCTGCCTGCCTCCCGTCCTGGGCTAATCCGCAGCCCGGCCTACAGGCGGACCGCAGAAAAGGCGCTCCCTGCCATGATGGCGGCAGCGGCCCAGCGGGGGCGCAAGGAATAGCGTGGGCCCTCCGGGAGTTGGGGGGGCGGGGATGAGGCCCCGCTCCCCCAGATCCGAGGCTTACCTGGAGGAGGAGACCGACCGTCTCCTCCAAGTGCAGAGCTCAGAATGAGCTCTCAGGAGGCTGGCTTCCCATAGTGAAGCCACACCCCCTGCCTCAGAGAGGTTCCAAAGAACCTCCTCTTTCTCCGTGGGAGGAGGCAAAATTCTCTCCCTCGTGAGCTTTGCTCCGAGGGAAATCCTGTTATATGAGTAGTCCAGCACTCAAAGCACTACACACATGTTCTTGCAGTGTTGGAAACTGGTCTTGTGGGGTTTTTCCCTGCCTGTCTTCCCCAGCAACTGATATTGAAAAGCATACTGCTTCTGATACTGTAGATCCAATGCACTCATGATGAACAGCAGCTGATAGATCTGTTCTCTGTGAGTTTGTCTAATTCTCCTTTAAAACCTGTCCAAGCTGGCAGCCATCAGTGAGATATCTTATGACAGGAACTCCATTCAGAACTAATTGTGGTTGGATCAGGCACTAAAGACAGATGACCTATTTGTAAACACTGACTTTCAACAAATACCTGTAAATCCATCACTTCAACAGGTATGCACTCCGTCCAGTATGACACATTCAATGGAGAAGTTAGTCTCATTGTTTTCAAGGCAGCTTACTGTCAGTAAGTTTTATAAGAACCAGTTGAAAACCAGTCTTTCTGGTAAAAAAATATTAACTGGAATTTGCTGTTGTGAAACTTCAAGTTATGTCTTATTTATGACTATAGCAGACCAATCGTGGAGGAGAGGTTTGGTTTGTTGTTGTTTTTTGCAACATCTGTTCAGAAGGAGATTGCTTTCCTCTAAGGCTAAGTAATACATGTTTTGCTTATTAATCTATGCCATCTCATGTAACATTGAGAGCTCTCTGTTTCTGGAATTGCTCCAGATTTCCAATCCCCCTAATCCAGCCTTCCTTATGGAGATCCAAGAGTGGAGTAGGAAACGTAAGAAACTCCAAAATAAAATTCCTATGACATTTCATGTTGCCTCTTCAGTCTGATCCTCAGCTCTTGTGTCCTTTGCTCCATGTCTTCACAAATAAACTGCACTGAAGCCATGATGGGCTCTAAGGTTTAGCATGTTGGCAGATGTTCTGCCACAGAACAAAATTCACATGTGGCAGTCATATACAGTCACAGACTTGCCTTCACTGTTCAAAAAAATATTATTGATAACAAGATTTTAAAAAGTCTTAGTGGAAATTTACTTCCATGATTCTATGAAGCAACAGGTACATCCTTCCAAAAAAAACAAAACCCTCCAAATTGCATACAGACTGCATATGATGAGATGGGGAAAAAGCCTGTTTATAAAAATGGCATTGTTGTGTCATTAAGAGTACTAACATGTAACTATCCGCTATTTCAGGTGTAGTTCTAGACCAGGGGTGGGCAATTACCGGCCCTTCAGGTGTTTTGGTCTTCAACTCCCAGAAATCCTAAGAGCTGGTAAACTGGCTAGGATTTCTGGGAGTTGAAGTCCAAAACACCTGGAGGGCCGGTAATTGCCCACCCCTGTTCTAGACTGATACAAAACTGTTATGGAAAGAGAGAGTACAGTCGCAACAGTTCATTACTTTCAAATGTTCAGTGGCCCTTGGCATCTACTTAAGTTTGGTTCCAGGACCTCCCATACATACCAACATCTGTGGATGCTCAAATTCCATTATATACAGTAGTATTGTATAGTCCCTTTGGTACAATGGCAAAATCAGTATTTGCTTTTTGGATTTTAAAAAATATTTTCAAGTGTGGATAGTTTAATCCATGGATATGGAGGGTGGACTTTACATGTTATCATAGCCACTCTCCTTTGTGGACCTGTATGGTATGGTCAAAAAGAAGCAGGCTGTTCCACATAAACAATATGCAGTAGGAAAAGCAGCATAAAAGCTGAGCAATGCAAGTCAATGCAAAATATAGGTATTACAGGCAATAATAGAAACTGCTCTAGTAAATACGCAAACTATTTTATAATATCCAAGATATACATGAATTATACAATTATCAACATTGGAGTATCGCATTCATCATTTTAACACAAAAGCGGTGAAAGGGCCCACATGGAAGTAAGCCAAGACGCCCAGGCTCCGGTGAGAGAGTAATGGAAAAGGCTCAGGCACAGTCCCGGACGCCTTCCCCCAAAGTAAATATATCCAAATAATAGATGCAAGAGTGGTCTCACGGATGGTGCAAGTTCAGAGGGGAGGGCGTCATGGGGCCGACGAACAAGGGTCCCGTGTGGCTTCGTTTCACCCCCGTAGGGGCTTCCTCAGGGCCGGGGGCGTGGCCTAGATGCCGAAATCTCGCGAGCGTCTCGTGTTTGGTCACTAGAGTTACAGCAATGTGAGTCAATTACAATACAGATATAACATAAACTTAGTAATTACAAGAATCGCTGCCAGGAAAAGGGGACAGCCAGGGTCATTGGGAAAATACATAACAGCAATATAATACAAGAGAGACAGGCAGGTACATACCAGAGCTGGGAACAACAGGAGCACCGCAGGTGGAAACAGTATCCGTAGATACTGGGCTAGAAGCACAGAGGCTCAGAATAATGGCGCTTAAATAGCAATAGACACAGGTGTTCTAACTACAATGATGGTGTTAAAGCTACACTAATAGTTCACTGACGGATAATTTGTCATTGAGCCCCTGGGGGGTCTCGCTATTTAAATTAATTATCCATTTATTTTCAAGACGTAGTAGGACCCTTTTAATGTCAGAGTGGGGTTGTGGATGGATTTTTTCAAGGACGGTCACAGTGAAGTTATCATACCTACTGTTGCAAGTTTTGAAATGCATGTATAACACTGAATTGTCATACCCAGTATGGAAACGTGACCTGTGTTCACAAATCCTATTTCTTAATAGGGTTGCATCTATTATTTGGATATATTTACTTTGGGGGAAGGCGTCCGGGACTGTGCCTGAGCCTTTTCCATTACTCTCTCACCGGAGCCTGGGCGTCTCGGCTTACTTCCATGTGGGCCCTTTCACCGCTTTTGTGTTAAAATGATGAATGCGATACTCCAATGTTGATAATTGTATAATTCATGTATATCTTGGATATTATAAAATAGTTTGTGTATTTACTAGAGCAGTTTCTATTATTGCCTGTAATACCTATATTTTGCATTGACTTGCATTGCTCAGCTTTTATGCTGCTTTTCTTGTATGGTATGGCCCAAAATATAATGCTGTGAATGAATGCAAAGTGAGAAGGCAAAAAGGAGAAGCAACAGTGAAGTTATTTCTCTCAATTTATTTATTATGCCATAATTAACTGTAAAAGGTCACTCTAAATTAGGAGGAAACTTCTTCAGACAAACATATCCAGAAACAGAAAAAACAAACAATTATTCACCCTGTTATCTAATCTGCTGCCCTCCAATGAGATCTCAGTGTAATCATATTATTGGTGCTGAATAAAATTTAATTGCCACTCCAGTCAGTTTATTAGGTGGAATAATAAACTGGGAGGGGGGATCTTCTTTGCCTCAAAGAGGAAAATGTCTTGCACTGAACCTATATAGCAGAGAGAGAAAAGATGGACACCGATAGGCTGAAATCCGGGAATAGCTGGATTTATCTGATTCACAATTCAATTGTTGATCCAATTAGTTTACTATAATTAAGACTAGCTAGCAGGATTCTAGCCACAGACTCTCTCACATACTACAGAAAGAGAGACACAGTATTTAAAATGCCAGCCCCACAGGATGGGCAGTAGGTATGAGAAATAACACATGCAATCAGAGCTGTCCAGTCCACAAACACATTGCTGAATCAGACACAATTCCTTCTGGGTTCACTTAGGCCTATTCCCTTGCCCAGGTCTTGAAGTGGAAGCCTGACAAAAGTTTTATTGTACCACTTGGTCAGAAGTGTGAAGCGTTATCTCTAGTGCAGAGGTTATACACCCACACATGATTACAGAGAGGGAGAAAATCAGAAAACATAAACACAAGTCCAAAAGGCTGCGGAATTCGCTTGAGATGTCCGTGCTGAACTAAAAAGATGATCAAATAAGAAAAGTGACCAGTCATACCATCAGTGGTGGCAAAAGTACCATTTTTTTCCAGAAATGTGACCAGAAGCATGAATTATTACCCATAGTCCACAGGTTATACACCCACACATGATTACAGAGAGCAGGAATAAGAAAATCTATAAATACAAGTTCAAAAGGCTACGGAATTCATTTGGGACTTTTGTGCTGAACTCAAAAGCATACCAGATAAATAAAATAACCAGCCCCAGCAGCAGTGATAGCAGGCGTATCGCAATACAATGTAATTGATAAAACCAAAATCTATATTTTGACAAATTATGGTACAGTGTACCCATCACATCTGTGGACTTAGGATCTGTGGATTCAACCCACTGTTGATTGAAAATGGAGGTATCAGCAGGTCCTGACTGTCAAGCATACACTCTTCCGAGGAGCATGCCAGACACATTCTGCTTTGCAAATGAATGAGCAAAAATGCTGCTGCAAGAAATGCACAACTAATGTACTTCTCCAAGGATGAGGAACTAAAATAATGTGTACCTGGCACTCAGTGGTTGTCTCAATCTCTGCTACTACCCTATGCCATTAACAAAGACTCCAGCACCCATATCCATGTTGGGGTCCTGGAACTATCTTTGAATTATGAGAGTTCACTATAGTTTGTTTAACACAAATGTGAGCAAGCTGTCACCATAAACCACCTAAGGGCTTTTTTTGCCATTTCTACACCCCATTCCCCCAAGTCCATTCCCTAATGCACACAGCTGAATAAAATCCCACATTTTCAGCATTGAACTGGAATATATGGCAGTGTGGACTCAGATAACTCAGTTCAAAGCAGATATTGTGGGATTCTTCTTTGATATTCTGGGATATAAGGCTATGTGGAAGGGCCTTGGTTGCCCAAATAGAAGTCAATCCCGGAGGCTTTTAAAGTAAATTGGATAACTATAATTCAACTTCCCTAAAAACAAAGAAAATCAGTCAAAAAGAGCCGAAAATGAAAGTTACTTCCAATTTCAGTTTCAACTAGTCTTCAGCCCACTTTTTTGAGGGGAATGGTTGTTTTCCATGGGGCAGAGTGATGAAAATCATCCCTATGTTTTGTCCAGTTGCCTACTCCTGATTTTAAATAGGTAGACATTCAGTATATAGCATGTCTTTCTCTCCCGATGAAAGCTTGAACAACATCAAAACAAGAAAATGACAGTAAAAACTTCATAAGTGCTGATTGGATCCTGCTGACTCACTTCTCTGCCTGTTGGTACTTGCTGTAACCATTACATATAATGTCAGGAAGTGTGTCATGATGTCATTACTACTGTTATCATCTTCTTTATGAGCTGATCAAAGACTCAGTAATTTTGATGGCCCTCTGCTTAGCATTCTTCTGTCACTCTCTTGAACTCCCTTTGTCCTGGAAGAAGAAGGTATCTCGCCCATTTTACGCTATCAAAATGGGTTTGCACAAGGCTGGAACATAACTATTTCCATTCTGTCGGTGTTCATGCACTAGCAAGGGTGCATCTACAATGTGGTATTAATGCAGTATATATAGATGAAACTAATTCTGTAAAACCAAGTTTTATGTTTTTGGTTACTACTTCTTGTTTAGATTTTAATTTTTTATTGAATTAATGTTTACTTTTTTACATCTACCACTTTTGCAATCTTCTCTGGGATAAAAAGGCAGTTTACAGTTTTAAATTAACCAGAGAAGCAATTCACAGTATTGAATTGTTGCCTTTACAATGGTGTCTTACAGAATAGATTTAAGGTTTCCTGGGGCTATGAAAACAGGAGCTCTTACCAAAGCTATAATTCCTACAGTTTTCTAGTGAGACCGCATCAGTCAGCCTTTATAGAACAACAGTAGGCCTTGGCTCAAGCCTGCGAAGCGATTTAAAAACCAGTGGATGCAGGCCCATAGCCAGGATTTTGATTGGGGCTGAGTTTGTTTCGGGGGGGGTGAGTCTGAGTGAGAGATGATCTACCCTAGCAAACCTTTAGTATCGTTATCCCAATACCCCCATGCATATGGGATATATTGAGCATGGTGATCAGATCATGATAACAATAAACATAGCAGTTTAAATAATGTACCAGTAAGGCCTTCTTGCGGACCACCCTGAGAATTTTGGGGGGAGGCTGAAGCCCATCAAGTCCTGTCTCTCCCCGCCCGCCCACCCACTACATGCCTGAGTGGACAGGTTTCCTCCCTCCTGTCTCCCCACATGAGCCTGGGAAGTGATTTAAACCCCAGTGGATCGCTTTCCTCCCTCTCATCTCCCTCGTGAGCCTGGGAAGCGGTTTAAAATCCAGTGGATGAATTTCCTCGCTTTGCTTCCCCCCCCCTTTTCTGGAGTAAAACAACTACTTTCGAAGTAAAGACCACTCAATGAAACAGGAAACAACACTTTGAAACCATTAACAAAGGATTTGGAAGTCTAGGAAGTTTTGAAAAGTTTTGAACTTTTTTTCTGTGAAAATTGGAATTGACTTTAGATCCAAACCACCAGTGCCCCCTACATCCGAAACGGGTTTTGAACCATTTTTTAAAAATAAAACAAGCCTTAACAACAGTCCTTATTCAGTCTTTTGGAACTTACACAACTTTCCCTCAAGGCTGTATTCACTTAAATCTATTTTTCATCCTCTTCCTAGACTTAATTGATAGAATTTAGAAATAAAAATACTAGTACTCATGCTGTTGCTCAGTACATTTTTCCAGTTTTTTTCATTAGGACTGACAATTGAGAGGCATAAACACAATACATTCTGCTCTGTTACCTGCAAGTTTTGCCTCATTTCTTTCAAGCTTTGGCCATAGTACTCTATCTTTTGTGCACCAATGCTGCAGCCAGGAATGGGGAATTGAGTTATTAAAAGGATCCCAGTGCAGAGTGGGGGCATCTGCACTGTAAAATTAATGTAGTGAGTCACTGCTTTACCTGCCAAGGCTCAATGCTATAGAATCATGAGAGTTGAAGCCAAAGAATGCTGGTGCGTCACCAAACTACAACTCCTATGAGTCCATAACATTGAGCCATGGCAGTTTATTTCTTCCTGGGGGGATGCACCAGGGGCCAACAGCCAATAGCTTTGAGACTGGCACCAGTCCATAGACTGCCATTTTAAGTAATGCTGTTCGTAGTAACAAGATGTATTGACTTTGTTCCTTGTTAAGCTGTCCCCATTTGGTTCACTTTGGTTAATCTAAGTTCAGCATACCTTGTTGCTAAATAAATAAATACTTAAATCCCAACAATTATAAGTGACTGCCTTATTAGTGTCTCATTTGTTTTGTAGCCGCTGTTCTGTTTTTTTAATGTAACCAAACAGGGAATTTTGGCCCATGTATCTTAGCAGTGATGCAGGTCCTCCCCTCCTTTGTCCCACCATCTCCAGCTTTACCTCCATACCCGTTCATTGCTTTTGACTTTGTTTGCCCTCACTGATCTTATCAGTAACTGAATTGATTGGTTTGGTGGCGTCATCAGAGCCACTAAGGGAATGGACTGGAATTGCATAAGGACAGAAAAAGAAGCCTTAACAAAATAGGTAATTGGAAGAGAGGGAGCTGGTGCTAACATAGCAGCAGGTCTGAGCTGGCAATAACAGTGCATTGGTTCACCCTTTTAAAGTGGGGAGGGATCAGGGAACATTTCATACCCATGAAAAGGATACATCCCCCAATTTTGCAGAAAATAATCATTGTAAACTGGATATCCACTGAACATCACCACTTACAAACTCTCCAATTGTTCTCATTTGGCAGGGACAGCCTTGATTAGTACTCTGTCATCTATTTTTTAAACTACCATAAACATGCCCCAGTTTCTCTCTCCTATTCCCAGTTCTGCCTTTATTCTTAGCCCACTACAATTGCTGTAAACTGGTTTCAAATTGTAAAATTAGGAAGGTTAGGCTTTTTGAAAAGCAAGTGACCCACCCTATGGAGGTTGTGCCTCAGTAGAATATAGAACCTTCTGTCCTAAATCCCCATCTAATATTCTAATCACACTAAGTTTCAAACATAAGGTTCTGCCAGACGACCAATTGTCAATATACATGTTGGGCTGGTTTTTCTTCTTGATTGAATGTTTTATTGTTATAAAAAATACTAGACTGCAGAAGGATGAACCTCAGAGTCTGCATCTCCGTAGGAACTAATAGGGAGCCCACACTGACCTCCTCTCTAGGTTCAAGTTACCTTTCATTAAACTTCTCTAAAATGTTGTACAAGCACTATGCACACCTCAGATCTCAGAGAATGACCACACATTAGTCAACGGAATCCCTTCACAATACTCTGAGAAGACACCCAGACTGCATAATGGGCTTTAGGAAGAGCCAAAGGGATTTCCTGATATTATCTGATTTTATTCCTAGGAATGTTTCCTCGCTCCAATTGCTAGATCAGACCCCCCCCCCTCCCCTGGATTTCCATTGAATTTGCCAACACCCTGAGCACCCTTTTGTCTACCTGGCTGGCACCCATTGTATTGACTGAAACAGAAACATCAAAACCCATTTGAGCCCAGCTGCATTCCTTTCTGCCTGCACCCTTCTCCTCAGCAAATCAATAAACAGACACAAACCTTCAAACACACCAATGACTATTTATTAAATTTCCCTCCAAACCCAGAGACCAATCGGCAACAATGACAGATAGCACATCCCAGCCAACCAGCCTGCAGATCCTAGCCTGCCATGATCTGGACCCAACTGTCAAACCGCTGACAAGGACCTATACATATTTATGTATGTTTGCATTGAGGTAGGTCAGTCTTTGGAGCTTAGACTCCACTGACACCCACGTTGGCCAAGGAGAATAAAGGCCTCTGATTTTGCCTTCAGTCCATCTGTATCTCATTTGGGACTTTGGGAGCTTGACATTCTAGCAGATTTTAGCAGATCTGAAATCATTCAACATGATGGCAGCATCCTATTATGTCATCCGTTTCCTTTTCTGACTGGAGGTGTGGTTTAACTGTGAGGTCCCCCCTCCCCTTTACACATTCATTTAATGTGAGAGTCATTAGACCCGTAATGCAGAGGGCCCTTCCACACAGCCATATATCCCAGAATATCAAGGCAGAAAATCCCACAATATCTGCTTTGAACTGGGTTATCTGAGGCCACACTGTCATATATTCCAGTTCAAAGCAGAAAATGTGGGATTTTATTCAGATGGAAGGGGCCAGAATGAACCAAAACAACAGAAAGGAATAACACCTGCATGTATAAGTAACTTTAGGTAGAGAAGAACAAAAAACACCTGCTTTGGTGCTGAAAAATCTGAAGGAATAAACTGGAACAGGATCAACACCATCTGGATTTTAAATGCCATACTTAGAACAGGTACAATTTCAATCATACGGGTCATTACAACTATCCAGTGGGAGATACCTCATAGGGAAAGCAATAATACCCAATTTGTCTTTCTGTTGGAGTTAAAATTGATGGATTAGCCAGGTACATACATCCATTAAAATAGCCAAATGCAAAAGCAGACAGCTTTTTAGCCATGCAAAAAATGGCATTTCAAACTAATGTAACATAACGTACTATACATGTGCAGCTTACACCACTGTAACATTAGAAAATGTTGACCATTTCCGCTACTTTGGCAGCCACCTCTCCACAAAAGTCAACATTGACACTGAAATACAACATTGCCTGAGCTCTGTGAGTGCAGCATTCTTTTGAATGAAGCACAGGGTGGCTGAGGACCGAGACATCCATAAGGATACCAAGGTGCTTGCTTATAAAACTATCGTCCTCCCAACCCTACTATAAGCCTGCAAAATCGGGACTATACAGATGTCACATGCAACTCCTGGAACGATTCCATCAGTGTTGCCTCCGAAAAATCTTGCAAATGTCTTGGGTAGACAGGTGAACAAATGTCAGCATGCTGGAAGAAGCAAAGACCACCAGCATTGAAGCAATGGTTCTCTGCCATCAACTCTGCTGGACTGGCCACGTTGTCCGAATGCCCAATCACCATCTCCCAAAAACAGTTGCTTTACTCCAAATTCAAGAAAGGAAATGGAATGTTGGAGGACAGAAAAAGAGATTTAAAGATGGGCTCAAAGCCAACCTTAAAAACTGTGGCATAGACATTGAGAACTGGGAAGCCCTGGCCCTTGTGCACTCTAGCTGGAGGTCAGCTGTGACCAGCAGTGCTATAGAATTTGAAGAGGCACAAATGGAGGGCAAAAGAGAGAAATGTGCCAAGAGGAAGGCATGTCAAGCCAACCCCAACCAGGACTACCTTCCACCTGGAAATTGATGCCCTCACTGCGGGAGAACATCCAGGTCAAGAATAGGGCTCCAAAGTCACCTACGTACCCACTAACAGGACACCAAATTTGGAGGACAATCTTACTCAGACAATGAGGGATCGCCTAAGTAAATAAATAATGAAAGTAAGTGCACCACTGGTCATGCTGGGTGAATTATTCTGGAAGTTGTAGATCCAAGCCTAACTTCCAAGTTTGGTTTGGTTTTGTCCAATATTGATGTATAGCTCCCTGTACCATCAGCATGTGGCTCCAGTTCAGGAAATGCATCTTTCAACAGAGAATATCTTGCTCACTCCTGATATATAGAACTATAATCTTAATTGCTACTTTCCTTCATTTGGAGAAATGTAAGTATGCACTTGACACTTCTACCGCACATCAGTGGGATGCAGAACATCAAACATGCTTGATCATAAGCATGCTTTGTTTTGACTCAGCATAAGAAGAGTCTAGCTGATTTCAACCAAAGTATTTTTGGTCCAGCATTCTTCTCACACAGAAGCCAATTGGATGCCCAGAGGAAGCCCCCACAGCAGGCAACTGGTATTGAGAAGCATACTGCCTCTGATACTGTAGGTCCAATACAGCTGTCACGATGAGCAGCTGCTGATAGCCCTATTCTCTGTGAATTTGTCTAATTCCTTTTTTAAAGCCATCCAAATTGGCAGCCATCCACTAGATCAGGGCTGTCCAACTTCTACCAGCCCAGGGGCCTGAATTCCGGTCACTGATGACCTGGAGGGCCGTAGGGCCTGCCCCTCGGCTCCGCCCCCACCCCTGGCTCCGCCCCTCCCCGCCCCCTCCCCGCCCTCTCCCCGGCGCCCTCTCCCCTTATTTTTATTTAATATTAAATATATTTAATTCCATCCTCCCATCTCCCCTTATTTCATCTTTAAATATATTTAATTATATATTTAATACATGAGGGGAGATGGGGGGAGGGAATGAGGAGCCCCCTGAGGAGCCCCCTGCTTCGGCCTACCTTTTTCAAACGCGCAGGATCCAGGAGTACCCGGACGATGAGAGAGGTGACGACTGACTGAGTCGAAGAAGGTCCTAATCGCGTCTGTGGGCCTCAGCGATCCGGTAGTAGAGTAGCCGAAGAGTATCGCGAAAATACGCACCACACGGGATTTCGCTGTCAACGGCGTGATCTCGCGTTGACAGCGAAATCCCATGTGGATTGCGTATTCTCGCAAAACTTGCTCAACCCGGAAGTAGTATTTTTAAAATTTTTATTACTTATTTTATTTTTCAATTTTTATTTTTTATTAAAAAGCTTAGGGGGCCGGAGGGAAGGGGCTGGGGGGCCTTATACGGCCCCCGGGCCGCCAGTTGGACAGCCCTGCACTAGATCTCTTGTGGCAGCACTAATTTTGGTTGGGTTAGGCAGTAAAGAAGTCTGACTTGTTTGTAAACACTGTGTTCTTTTTGTGTGTGTAAATCCACTACTTTAACAGGTGGGAATATAGTTTGGCATGACACGTTGAGTTCAGAAGTTAGTCTCATTGTATACAGTGCAACATACTCTCCTTTTGAGGTCCAGTTAGAAACCAGCATTTCTGGCAAAACAGTCGTTATAGGAAGTTGTTGTTGTGTGCCTTCAAGTTTTTTCAGAGTTAGAGCAAGCCTATAGCAAAACTAGCACAAGGATTTCTTGGAATATTATTTATTCAGAAGGGGTTTGCCGCTGCCTTCCTCCTAGACAGAGAGTGTGAATTTCTAGCCAAGAAAGGATTTGTACCCTGATCTCCCGGAGTCCTGATCCAACATTCAAACCAGTATACCTTGCCAGCGCTGTACTGGATACATTTTTGGTAACAGAGGAATAGAAATGAGCTATTTAGAATAACTGGTTCTAGAAAGGGACTCAAAATGAGACACATTTCCCTATTCCCAAAGGCACACACAACAATCAGAATCAGTAGCACAAAAGATATTGTTGCTATGATCAGATTTTTTCATTCTGTGCCATGACGTTAGCTCATTAGCAACTGCTCAGGAGCTGTGATCATTTTCTTTGTAAAGCGACTGGTGCCTGCAAACACTGGCAAACTCACCTTTCAACATATGGTCAAAGCACATGAGCCCATCTCTGAAATTTGCATTTTAAATAAATCGGTCAGTCATTCTAACACCCTAATCTCCATCTCTACTCCAGAAAAAATATAAATATAAGACACAGAGATTTGGATGGGATTTGTTGCAGTCTATTTCTCGATGGCTGAATACTGCCTATAAAGCCTACTTGTTGAACAATAGAAAGAAATCTTAAAAGATTCAGCCCCAATCCAATATTTATGAGGTGGGATTTCATAAACTGCATTATACAGATTTATTTCATCTTTGCCAATTTTGAGTTCTCCCTTTAAAAAAAGTGGAGGGGCTCTAAGGTGCATTCCTATTATAGTGAGTTTTCCAATGAAATGTGATGACATATCCTTGATGCCTTTGTTATATTTTTAAAAGCCTCTTACAAGATATATAGATTTAAGTATTTATAAGATTAACTACACTAAGACTGGGGCTGAACGTTTTGGACCTAAGGTGCATCTACACTGTAGAATTAATGCAGCTTGACACCACTTTCACAGCTATGGATCAAGGCTTTAGAATCCTGGGATTTGTAGTTTGGTAAGGCACCAGCAGTCTTTGAGAGAGAAAACTAAGACCATGTAAAACTACAGCTGCCATGATTATATGGCATCAAGCCATGGCAATTACATTGGTGTCAAACTGTATTAATTCCACAGCATAGATGTTTCCCTAAAAGTACTATGCTAAGACAGCTTCTCCTTTATGTTTCATTGAAATAAATGAGAAATTGGAGTTGGGAAAAAGTTCAGATATAGGGGACTATAATAAATCCAAATTCCCCAGTCAACACAGTCACATGCTGGTTGGGAGATTATTTCATTTCATTTCAATTTATTATTTGATGAGTCGCTCTCCACCGGAGTGCTCCAAGCGACTTACACAGCAATAAAACAACAAGCATATAAACAATACTTCTAGTTCCTAAAAAAAACTCTTTCAGGCTCTGTGAGTAATATGTAATAGCCTCAAGAACCATCCGGATGTGATGCTGGTGATATGACTATGAATAATTACATGGGGAAAAAAGAACATAAACTGTGGGCATTTGGGAAAAATGGGACTATACTGTGTGTATAGGTCAGTGGTTCCCAATCTTTTTTTGACCAGGGACCACTTTGACCAGGGACCAACTTGATTAGGGACTGCTCTCCAACATTAGTACCAAAAGGATTACGAATCAGTTTTTGGTCAACTTTAGATTTGGTTTGGGATGCTGATTCAGAACATTATATTGGATAAACCAGTGTTTTCCAACCAGTGTGCCGTGAGAAATTGGAACCTCCAATACCCTTTCTTCCCCCTCCTGCCAAACACTTTTTCTTCTCCACTCAGGCTCCCTTCTCCCCAGCCTCGCTCTGCTCGTTTTGCTCTGAGGCGAGTCTGCGCAGTAGCGCCCACACGGGTCGTGACTTCCTCCCTCCCCCTCCCCTCCTGAACATGCGCACGCTGCCCCCTCAGATTAAAATGGCGGCAGAAGCGGCAGTGTAGAAGAAAAAGTAAGTGTTCGGCAGGAGGGGGAAGAAAGGGCGCGAAGGGGAAGGGGGAGGAAGAGGTCTCTGTTCAAAACTGGCATGGGCAAACTTGGACCTTCCAGGTGTTTTGGACTCCAACTCCCACCATTCCTAGCAGCCTCAGGCTCTTTTCCTTTTTCCTCCTCAGCCATTTAAGCAGGAAAGGGCCTCAGGCTGTTAGGAATGGTGGGAGTTGAAGTTCAAAGCACCCAGAGGGCCGAAGTTTTCCCATGCCTGTTTTAGGGACCTTAAAGTGGTGAGCCTCCTTCCAACATTGTGATTCTGGATAGAAAACAAACAACAACATAACATAACATTGTTTGAGTCCACAGTGCTCTCTGGGTGTAGGTGAACTACAACTTCCAAACTCAATGTCAATTCCCAAGCAAACCATTTCAGTACTTTCTGTTGGTAATGAGGGTTCAATATGCCAAGTTTGGTTAAATTCCATTGTTGCAAGAGTTCAGGATGCTCTTTGATTGTGTGTTAACTATGAATCCCAGAAACTGTAACTCCCAAATGTCAAGGTCTATTTTTCCCAAACTCCACCTGTGTTCACATTTGGGCATATTGAGTATTCATGCCAAGTTTGGTCCTGATCCAACATTGTTTCAGTCCACAGTGCTCTCTGGATATAGGTGAACTACAACTCCAATACCCAAGGTCAATGCCCACCAAACTCTTACAGTATTTTCTCTTGGTTATGGGAGTTCTGTGTGGGAAGTTTGTGTCTTTCTGCCATTCCTGCCAGGATATCTATGTTGTGTTCATCGAAACAGGTCCAGGTTTCACACTGAGTGTATAAATACATTTAAAAACATATTAACTCTATGTATTACTGTATTAGAGTGTTGTTTTGATTGGTGGTGTGCCCCAGGATTTTGTAAATGTAAAAAGTGTGCCGCGGCTCAAAAAAGGTTGGGAAACACTGGGATAGACCACATCAGCTCTAGTTTCCGATACAGAAAATATGCCATGGTCAGCGACAGGGAAGGAGTGTCAGGCGGCGCAATAGTAGTGGAAATTAAATAAATAAAATTTAATAAAGAGGAAAGAGGCTTGTGGACTACATTTTCATCCTTGTGGCCCACTGGTGGTCCACGGCCCGCAGGTTAAGAACCACTGGTATAGGTGGATGAGGATTTTAAGATTTACACAGCAGCAGCTTTCCATTGCCCATGAACAACAGCCTGTTGCTAACAAGTACTGTCAGTTTACCCCCCCCCCACACACACACACACACACATACAGGTAAGAATTCAGTCTCTCTTTCACCTCATCTTCTCCCATTCTATTTTTTTTCACAACAATGGAACATATTTGTTATCTTTGAATTTCAATCACGTTTGGCCTTTTGCAGAAGTCTGAAGTCTATTAGTGTCATACTGGCATTTTAGCATTTGATCGTTGCATGCTTATTATTTTCAGCATAGTTGCAATGTTCTGATCATGTCAGTAATATATTTTAGATACACAATTTAGATGAATTATTAAGTGTGTGTGTCTTAGGCCTAGAATGAATTGTCTGAGTTACTAATTTTCTGGATGGCTGGTAGCACATTAACAGGCAGAACATTTACCAAATCTAAGTCTTTTCATTTTCTACTATTTGGCATAGATAAAAACAAGAAACCAAGAATACAATTAATATTGTCTTCATGTTTCCATACGCTTTTATAGGCACCCATTACTTAAACAATTATATTAATAAAGGTTTAATTATATTAACACTTAAAAAAGCAAACTTCAAGGTTGCAGAGCACAAGATTGAAAAAATAATCTGATTAGATGATATTTAGAATAATAGGACACAATTAATTTAATGTTAATTATATGGTTAGAAGGGCACAATGCCTGCTTGTATTAAATTGTTACAGAAATTATTTTAATTAAATTTGCCTCTATTCTAAATAATATACTAGGCATGGACTCTTAATCACTTTGCTCCCCCACCTTGCTTTCTCATCAGCTTCCAGTTTCTTTTTTAAAGGGATTTGCTATGC
The DNA here is from genome assembly GCA_030556195.1 of Anolis apletophallus. NCBI lineage: Eukaryota > Metazoa > Chordata > Lepidosauria > Squamata > Anolidae > Anolis > Anolis apletophallus. The sequence continues at coordinate 53,400,558 of JARBWK010000009.1, read as the reverse complement.
AAATCATTGCAAAGTCCAACAATTAATTAGTCATCATTGCAAATAAAGAATAATAATGTATTAGGCCATTTTAATGGCTTCATAAGAGAGTAAGAGAGCAGCATAACATTGAAATAAAGAATTCAGAATGCCTCAAAAGTCCATTAAGATGTCTTTTAAAAGCAAAATTTAAAATAAATAATTGTTTTAGATGTTTCAGATAGATAAAGCATTGTTCCTACTGATTATGTTATTTATTCTGTGCCTGAAAACATGACATTGTTTCATTCTTACTATACATGAATAGTAAGAACTGGGATTTTGTCCCAGGTGATGTCAAGCATGACCTCTCTCTCTCTCTTCTCCCTCCCCCCCCCCCCGGGTCAAATTAATAAAGCCAAATAACTGAAACCACAGAAATCAATTATGCGGACGTTCAGAGGAGCCCAGCATCAACCACCAGCAGGGCCGTAACCAGGATTTTGATTCAGGAGGGGCTGAGTTTGATTCGGGGAGGCGGGGCTGAGACTAAGTGAGAGAGGGTCTACCCTAGCAAACCTTTTGTATTGTTATCCCCATACATATACTGAGCACAGGCATGTAGCCGGGGGGGGGGCTAAGGGGGCTTCAGCCCCCTCCCAAATTCAGGGTTGTCCGCGAAAAGGCCTTACTGGTACATTATTTAAACTGTTATGTTTATTCTTATCATGATCTGATCACCATGCTCATTATATCCCACATTAATGGGGTTATTGGGATAACAATACAAAAGGTTTGCTAGGGTAGACCCTCTTCCACCCAGTCTCACCCCCCCCGAAACAACCTCAGCCCCCCCCCCCAAACAAAATCCTGGCTACGGCCCTGACTGAGCATGGTGATCAGATCATGATATGAATAAACATAACAGTTTAAATAATGTATCAGTAAGCCCTTCTCGTGGACTACCCTGAGGATTTGGGGCTGAAGCCCCAAAGCCCCCCGGCTACATGCATGGCCACCAGCAGTACTTTTTGAAACATTCTTTCCCCCTTTATTACATTATATTATAACTCTCATATAAATGTGCACCACGGTGGATTATTCTTCTATTTGATTCTTTGTGTCCTTTTTGCCTCCTGTGCCTTTCTTTCTCCTCTCCGCCTCTGGTAGCAGGCCCCCGGTAACCATTTGGCCCTATAGCCCCATCGGCCTTCAGAGCAGGGCTCCCTTCTTTCTTCTCTCCAGGACCTAACCTCTCTACACCGCAATGGATCCCAGATCACCCCCCAAGTATCCATGGTTCCCCCATGTGAACTGTTTCTTATTTTATGTCTTATAAATCCTTGGAATCATAAAGCCACCGATCAAGACTCAGGTAATCTTTTACTGGCACTCCTTGATCTTGGAATCCCTCCAGCAGGTTTTCTGGTCATCACCCCACAACAATGGATACAAGCACCCATCATCTCTATATTGATTCCCATAAAACCAGCTGTACAAAGGACAATAGGACCCGGAGTTGGGCCACCCTCACTTTGTGTAGCCACATGGACAACAAAAGGACATTAATCACCAGGCATTTCATCCCTGATACTCAGAGGTCGTGTCCTGTTTTCCAAAATTGTATTTCCCCTTTCCCAGGAACAGACTTCATAATCCCATCACTTTGGACAATGCCTTGATATGGACAACAATGGACATGGGTGCTGTGGGTGCCTGACCCTCCTTGATGGGTCACTCACAAAACAAAAGACAAAACCCATAACCATCAGGTACCTGATGGCCCTGCTTTTTTCATCTTGGAGTCGAGACATCATAATCTTTTCTTGAAACTATGTGTTCCTTTGTCCAGCTGGTCATCCTACCCCCTGTCAGCTATTGGAAAGAGAGAATCTGCATTGGAAGCAGGAAAAGCTCTCTGATTGGCTGGCAGGCAGTGCAGTCCCACCTTTCAGAGAGAATCCTCCCAGCTGGCCATGATGTCAATGCAGCTCCACCAATCGGCGCAAAGTCAGCTCCCACTGGGTGTGTGCAGGAAATACAAACGATCAAACTGTATAAAATGTCTGTTTTACTTGTGTCAGACATGTCCACTTCTTTGAACGGCTTACCACTGGCTGACACCCTTTCTGGCCAGATTGAATAAACTCTTTGGTGGCTTCTGCTTCAACTGGTGAGACTTTCTTTGATTGGGGAACATTGGGCTTAGTTTTCATCTTGCTTAGGCACAGACTCTCAATGGCTTGCAGCCAAATAGTTATCTGCTTCTTGGATCTTGCTATCCGTGGCCCACAGTCTAGATCTTTGGGGGGAGAAGGGCGGGGTATAAATATAGGAAATAAATAAATAAATAAACAGATCTCACTATCCACAACTGCCTTAAATCACTCAATTTCATAGGACCCAGACCAGATGCTTAAACCTGTGGGTGTTCAATATATGCCTTATATAAAATGGGAAAATCAAAGTTTGCTTTTTGGATTTTTTTAAAAAAAAACATTTGCAAGTCATGCCCGATGGAGTCCATAGATGCAGAATCCATAGATACAGAAGACCAACTTAAACTATATTACTTGTTATTATTTTGCCTCAGATCCTGATTTTAACATCCTATGTATTGGTGGAGTTACCACCACTTTGGGAAAGAATGTCTTAAAAGAATTTCCATGTAAGCACTCGTTTCTTCAAATATGAATTCAGCATAAGAACATAAGAACATAAGAAGAGCCATGCTGAATCGGACCTCAGCCCATCTAGTCCAGCATTCTGTATCACACAGTGGCCCACCAGTTGTACACGGGATCTCGAGCAGAAGGGAGGGCAAAACCCTGACCTGCTCCCGACCCCCACAACCAGTACCCAGGGAAATCCTGCCTACCTCAACCAACTCCGAGGTGGCACTTGAATGTCCTTTTCAGTAACTACCGATACACTTGGTATCCATGAATCTGTCTAATCCTGCCTTGAAGTTGTTCAGGCTGACAGCTGTCACAACCTCTTCTGGAAGTGAGTTCCATAACCCAATGACCCTCTGAGTGAAGAAATATTTCCCTTTATTAGTCCTAATTTTCCTACCTTGGAGCTTCAGGGAGTGCCCTCTAGTCCTAGTGTTTTGTGACAAAGAAAATAATTTTTCTTTATTCACCTTTTCTATCCCATGCATGATTTTATACACTTCGATCAAGTCACCTCTTAAACGCTGTCTTTCAAGGCTGAAAAGACCAAGGCGTTGCAACCTGGTTTCATAAGGGAGCCGCTCCATCCCTTGGATCATTCTTATTGCCCTTTTCTGTATCTTTTCCAGTTCCATTATATCCTTCTTAAGGTGCGGATACCAGAATTGTACACAGTACTCCAAATGTGGCCTTACCATCGATTTGTAGAGAGGTAATACAACATTTGCTGACCTATTTTCGATTCCCTTTCTGATCATGCCTAGCATAGAATTTGCTTTTTTCACTGCTGCTGCGCACTGGGTTGACATCTTCATTGAGCTGTCCACCAAGACCCCAAGATCCCTTTCCTGGTTTGTCTCGAAAGCTTTGACCCCATCAATTGGTAGGTGTAGTTGGGGTTCTTTGCCCGATGTGCATGACTTTACACTTGTTTAGGTTAAAATGCATTTGCCACTTTGTTGCCCATTCACTCAATTTCAAGAGATCTTTCTGGAGCTCTTTACAATCAGTTTCATTTTTAACTACCCTGAACAATTTAGTGTCGTCTGCAAACTTTGCTACCTCACAATTTACTCCTACATCCAGGTCATTAATGAATAAATTAAAAAGTAACGGACCCAAAACTGAACCTTGGGGTACGCCACTTCTCACCTCTTTCCACCCAGAGAAATGTCTGTTTATTACCACCCTTTGTTTCCTACAGTTTAGCCAGGTTCCAATCCAGGACAAGACCTGTCCCCTGATTCCATGGCTGAAGAGCTTATTTAGGAGCCTTTGGTGAGGGACTTTGTCAAAAGCCTTTTGAAAGTCAAGGTAAACAATATCAATTGGGTCCCCTTTATCTATGTGTTTATTTACACCCTCAAAGAATTCTAACAAGTTAGTAAGACATGATTTGCCTTTGCAGAAACCATGTTGATTTTCTTTCAGCAATGCTTTTCTTTCAGCATATTCAAACAGTACCCAGATTTTAACTACTGTAGTGTTAGACAAGAAGTGAGGTTCTCTGTATTTAAGTCTCCTCTTCCATCTACGAATTCCATCCCTCCCCCATCACATTCAAAAGTAAAAGCAGGAAATTGGGTGGAATTTCCTTCTATTCTATTAGCTCCTAGGCCTGATGATTGCTCTTGGAGAGCAAACAAACAGAATGTCTTCCTGTCTATTCCTAACCAGCAGGAGCTTTAAGGTTTTCGTTTCAGTTGTGAACCACAGAGGTCCTCACGTTTTGCTTCTTCAATACTGCACTCCAGACCACATCTGAGGGCCCTTCCACACAGCTCTATCAAGGCAGAAAATCCCTCACTATCTGCTTTGAACTGGGTTATATGAGTCCACATTCAGATAATGTGGGATTTCCTGCCTTGATATTCTGGGATATAGGGCCCTGAGTTTTTCTGCCTACGTAGATGCACCCTAAGTTGAAAGACTTGGCCCTAAGCAAGAATGCAGCTGAAAAGTCTTTCCCTTTAGAACATTTTATGAAGCTTCATGTGGACTTCCAAATGTAAACGCTTTTCCCTTCTTACTATTTTGAGGGTGAAAGCAGAGCAAGGAAAAAGAGACCCCTTTTGAGCTCTATTATCTCAGTCATTTGCTTGTCACAAGTGTCCATTTGCCTATGCCAGAAAAAAAATAGTCAAAATTACCCTTTGGATACACTCTTGAAGTACTTATGATGAACAACTCAAGGAATGTAAATGAAGATAAGGGAGAGGTTGCCTTTAGCTTATTTTGCCTGCCTAGCATAGATCCTGTGGTCATTAAATTGATAGCTACAAGACAAAAACATAAGAAGAGCCCAGCTGGATCAGAGCAAAGGCATATCCTTGCTGAGCACAGTAGATGAAAAAGGTAAAACATTGGCCTCAGGAAGGTATCAATGTGTGATAAATGCCCTTGATTCTCAGCAGTTTTTTTTGTTGAAAGAGGTACTTTATACCTGAAGGCATGGGATCAAACCGGCATCTGGTAATTTGCTATGTGGAGACTGATTGTATCTGCAGTGTAACAGAATCCTTTAAAAGGCATTACTGGAAGACAAATTATTTCCATAACTAATTTATGATCAAAGTGTATTTTTCAAGAGACATGTAAAACCAAAGACCTCCTTTCCACCCACGTCTCTGCATGGCTTGGAATCAGTTCAATAGTTAAGTTGCTGTGATAAGGGAGGTGTTTAGATACTCATTGCTCCCATATGCAAGCTGTTCCAGTATGCACAACAAAATGCATATATGTGGCCACTCTGCCACTCTCCTTAACATATTCCAAAGCAATTAATTTTTCATATATACAGTATGTGTGTGTGTGTGTGTGTGTGTGTGTGTATATATATATATATATATATATATCTGAAGATGATAGCAAAGAAGACTCTTTAGTTTTCATCTGAAGGCTAAGCTTCAGGTCCTGAGGAAGCTGCTGTTCAACATTGCATTGAATAATGTGTAGGAATATGAAAATAAATCTTGTTATTCCTAACACTTTGGCTGAGACAGGCTACCTGAGTGCAGCCTATGAAAGATTCTTCAAACCTCATAAAAGATTAGAAATGTTGGACTTTAATTACATAAGGCAGGCAAATCAGTATTGCAGCTGAACTCTTTGTTGGTGGTTCCTATCACATTGCTGTATGTGCTTTTGCCCCTCCCCATGATTCTGCCATCCCGAGCTAATGCTGGGTAAAACCCATCAATAGTTTGCTATGTTCACACTACCTACTGTAGTGTGAACATAGCAAACTATTGATGGGTTTTACCCTACTGTAGTGTTGCACTCCAGAACAGGAATAACCCTCTGATTTTAAAAACCACACGTTGAGTAGGAAAACAATTCTTTTGTATTGAAGATATGTAAAAACAGAACAGTAAAAATATGCTTTAAGAAAAAGATAAGTCCAATAAGATAGGAAGATGAGCAGGTATACAGTATTTCAAGGCAGGGTTCAGCAAAAATTCAAAAGCAAAATCCTGGCTTTTGTAATCAAATCCAAATAACTAGGAAAACATTAATCCACAGCATGAGTTTATAATCCCAAGAGGCAAAGAGTCAATCCATTGAACAAGAATTCTTTAACATGAATCTTCCAAGCAAGGCTTCCATGGAACAAGAACAAGGCTTAGCAGGGTTCTGAAACGATGCTTCATCTGACCATTATTTACCCTGAAAAGAACTTAAATCGCAACACCCAGAAACTGGTTTTGCTTTCCTAGACTGCCTCTTATCTCTCGAAGCCTAGCAGAATGGCGAAAACCTTGGCTAAGCTGTCTATTCTTGCTGAATTCCAGCTGTCTATCTATGTGCTCGTTATCTATCTGCTCATTAAGTCTTCCAGGTGTCAAGTTGTTTTCAAACCCCAAATCTTGGGAACTCTCTTGGTCAGGGAGTAAACTATCATCCCTATATGCTGTAGGAACATTCTCATGGGAAACTACACTTTGAACCGGTGTCCCTGTGTCATTTTCTGCATTAATATCATTGACCAAACCATCTCCATCTTGACTCTCAGTGACATCATTCCCCACATCAGAAGCACCTTGATCCTGAAACACAAACACAGGCTGAACTCCAACATGTAATGTGAGGGATCTCTTCTGCTTCTGTGCCGGCATGACAACAGTGATATGATGTGGGATTCCTCTCCCCCCTCTCCCTCCATTATCCTATTTCCACTGTATTTCAATCTTTGTACCATGTGTTTGGGGGGCTGGTGGCTCAATGGGTTAAACCACTGAGCTGCTGAACTTGCTGACCAAAAAGTTGGCGGTTTGAATCTAAGAAGCGGGGGAAGCTCCCGCTGTTAGCCCCAGCTTCTGCCAACATAGCAGTTCGAAAACATGCAAATGTGTGTAGATCAATAGGTACCGCTTCAGCGAGAAGGTAACAGCACTTCATGCAGTCATGCTGGCCCCATGACCTTGGAGGCAACTACGGACAACAGCGACTCTTCACTTTAAAATGGAGATGAGCACCAACCCCCAGAGTCAGACGCCTTTATCTTATATATTCTAGGAAGGTGGGGTAATGAGGATATGTGGAAGTATTGAGGGGGGGGGGGATAAAACAATTGGCAAACAGATGCGAATGTGCTACTGAAGAGAAGTATGATATCAGAAATGCTCATCATGGTATGTACCCATTAGCTACACCAATGTGACTGCCTCACAATAGTGGGCTGGTGTGATAATACATCAGGTGGGTTTTGTGTTTGTGTTTTTCACATTTTCTTCAAAATGTTTCCCTGAAAAATGTATACCTTTGAGAATCTAAGCACATACACAATAAACACCAGAAACTGGACAATCAACCGGAAACACTCAAACAACTCAACAGAGCCTACTTAAAAAAAAAAAGCAACATGTTTCCGTTTACAGACATACACAATGTAAGCAAAACTCCCTGTAAGCAAAACTTCCTGCAGATCTCTATTGATGACACAGTGAGAAAAATAGCAAGATTTTTTTTGCATTCCTACACATTATTCAATGCAAGTGATGAAGCAGGAGAGGAAAAGACCCCTCCTGAGGTAGTTCGGCGGGCGCAGTAACACAGGAGACGGACAACAGAGTTACCTCAAGAAAGCAGTTTACTGATTCCACAGCTGTGGAGGCCTCACTCAGGCACAACGTGGCACCTCATGAGCAAGACCCTGATCACTTAAAATTACACATATTTATACACACAGGGTTCGGCTTAAGGCCGCCCATGATCTTACTTATTGGTTGAAACCGATGATGCAGTTGTAATTCCATCCAATCAGCATTCAACACATCCCTTATATGGGCAACAGCTTGTTTAGCTGACTCGGGCATGCCTGGGCCTGTCCTGAATTCATTCTCTCTCATTCCCAACTCTTTTTCTTGAAAATATGTAGCAAAGCAATATTTACAAAAGCAAAATGCTAAATTATGGCTTTTCCAATCTGGCTTCTTGATTAGGTTTATGTATTCACCACCTCCAACTTGGCAACATCTCATCATCAGTGGAAAACAGCAAAACATTATTCCTACAAGGCACAGTATCAACAAGCCAATTACAAATACTGATTTCAGCCACCCAAAATTTGGTAACCAGCCGCGTGAGCAGTCCCACCAGTCACTCTCCTGTGATAGTTGGCCTGTACTTCTTTGGCTACTTCTTGTATCTTTTCAATATGTAACTCTATATCTCCACTCTTGTTGATGTAGTGACAACATGTTGTATTTAACCACACACAAAGCCCCCCCCTCCTTAGTTAACAAATAATCCAGGGCTAACTGATGTTGTAACATTGTTCGTGCTAATGATTCAGTTTCTACCTGTAGTACCCTTAAACCCAGCACTGTTTCATTTGCCAATTTTTCTAATTCATAGGACAAAATGCGAATTTGTTTTACATTGTTTGCCACCCCAAGTCCTGGCAACAAAATCCCTGCAAATCTTTCCCCTTCAGACAGGTACGTATTATCTGGGTCATAGCCATAGGTGGCTATCTGGTCCACCGACCTTCTATGCCTGTGGACATGATTGTGGAGATTAGTCACTTTGGTGCTTCTGGGATAGGCTATCAGTCCCCCCCATCCCTACTGTACCTATGGTGCACATCCCATGCCACGCTGGGGGTAACAATCTTCCGGCCCATTTCCCACACACCCAAAGCAGCCCTCGGGGTAACCCACCTATGTGTGCTCCTACATGTAGAGCTGCTTGGTCTTGGACCAGTTGTATTACCATGTTCCCCTTCTTATTACCATACAGCACCCACCAACACTGTGTTCCTAGCGTGGAGTCCTCCTGAGACGTATTGGTCCATTCCTCCCCACCATGATGCATGAGGACTGGTTTGTTCCCTTAATCTAAGGGTCTGATTACAGTTGGGATAATGCCCTAAACTTAATCTTCGCAGGGGGCGGTCGTCGGTGATATCATACAGCTCACTCTGGTTAGCCCTTGGAAGCACAAGGGGCGCAATCCCCCCTCCCGGTGGGTTATTAAGTACTGTGCCCTATCCTTATTCCTTCCCGTGTAATTGTTAGATCCCTTTGTTCTATTCAGGCCTTGTAGAGTGAGAGTTGCCGTAGGAATTATGGGCCACCCCTGTGCATGGTGAGAGGGTCCATGTGAGCATATCCAACAGTCTGTAACATTTATTTCTTGGGCCAAATTTGTAATCAGTTGATGGAACAAGTTGTTTTCCCATCCTGCCTGTGTTGGGGTTGCTATACCTAGCAGGGTAATAGTCATTATTACCAGTGTGGGGGGTATCTTTCTGGGACCTGGGTTGTGTGCTCTCCCCATTAAGATATCTAGAAACCATCTTAAAGATAGTGCTTTAGCAGGCCTTCGGCGAGGTGGGCCATCCAGCAACCGTGTTGACTGCAGGTCATTTGTTCCCGCAGGGATCAGCTTCATGGCCTTGTTGACCCTTTTCAGGGGGGTTGCTTGAGAATCTCACCTTAAGGGGCTGGTCCGATTGGTGAACACTTCCCACGATCTGGAAACTGGTGCCTTTTTCAGCCTGGTATAATGGATCCACGGTTTAACCTCCTTCACTTTTACCGCCGTTGGTGTGGACAGCAGTACGGTGTATGGTCCTCTCCACTTGGGGCCCAGCGGATCGATCTTCCACTCCTTCACGAGCACCTCATCTCCTGATGAGAAACAATGCAATGGAGTGGTAGGAAATGGCGGATTCAAGTCTGCGGTGTACTGATTTATTTGTTCTAGTTGTTTCCCCAACAATTGTACTTGCTCTAGGGTTTGTTGATTCCTATAACATGACTATCTGTGGACAATCCTGTGATCACTTTCAAATTTAGCGGTGGCCTCCCATACAGTCTCTCAAAGGGGGACAGTCCGTTCTCTTTCTGTGGAGTGCATCTAATTTTTAGCAATGCTAATGGTAAGGCCATTGTCCATTTTATCCCTGTTTCTTGTGTGAGCTTGGCTAGGGAATTCTTTAATGTCCGGTTCATTCTTTCCACTTTTCCTGATGATTGTGGCCTATATGCACAATGCAATTTCCAACTGATGTTTAACATCTTGCTAAGATCTCGGACTATCTGGTGTACGAACGCTGGGCCATTGTCTGAGCCTATCTCTAGTGGTATTCCAAATCTGGGGATTATGTCCTTTAATCATGCCCTCACCACTTCCATGGCCTTTTCGGTCTTCGTGGGGTATGCCTCCACCCATCCTGTGTGAGTATCCACAAACACTAATAGGTATTTTATTCCTCCATGTGGGGGCATTTCAGTAAAGTCCACCTCCAAGGCCTCAAAAGGCGTTGATCCCTCGTGCTGAATTCCAGGGGGTTTTAATAGTCCTTCTCGGGGGTTGTTCTTGGCACATGTCCAGCATCTTCTGGATGCTGCTGAAGTTAATCCATGTAGGCCATCTATGTACATCTGCCTTTCCAACAGGGCTGCCAAAGCTGATTTTCCTAAATGTGTCTCTTGATGTGCATGTTGGACTATGTGCCACGCAGTGTCCTTAGGGACAAAGACGCGGTTATCGGGCATCACAATTACCTGTCCTTCCCACTTCCCTCCTTCCTCCAAGGCCCACTTTTCTTCTCTAGTAATATAATGACACTTCTTTGTGGGGCCCAAGAGGTTGGCCATCACCTTGACCTGTGCAGGTCCCTTGGCTGCCTCTCTAGCGGCCAGATCTGCCTGCCTATTCCCTTGGGCTACTGGATCCTCCCCGTTGGTGACCCTTGCAGTGTAAAACTGCCACTTTCTTAGGTTTCCACACCACATCCAAGAGTTCCACTATTTCACCAGCATTTTTAACCCCTTTTCCAGCCGAGGTCAAAAACCCTCGTTCCTTGTACAGTGCTCCATGAGCATGTAATGTCGTGAACGCATACTTCGAGTCCGTGTACACATTAACCCTTTTTCCTTCTGCCAATTGGAGCGCCCGGGTCAGGGCCACTAGCTCTGCCTTCTGCGCGGAGGTTCCCGGAGACAGAGACCCTGCTTCCAGAGTCTCCCCTTCCCCCGTCACCACCGCATATCCGGCATGCCGGGTCCCATCTTCCACGAAGCTACTCCCATCCGTGAACAGGGTTAAGTCTACCGACTGTAAAGGTACGTCCTTAAGTCCGGCCTACTGGAAAAGATCTCATCCATCACCTGACTGCACTGGTGCTCTAGTGAATCTCCCGGGGCGGGCAGCAAAGTTGCTGGGTTTAATGTTGCGCATGTCTCTAAGGTCACCGCAGGGTTGTCACACAGTATCCCCTCATACTTTGTCAGTCTCTCATTCGTAAGCCAGCGATGCCCTCTGATGTCTAGGAGCGCCTTTACATGATGTGGTACCCTAACTGTCAGTGGCTGTCCTAGGGTCAATTTGCTTGCTTCCTTTATTAGTTCTACTGCCGCCGCCACTGCCTTGAGGCAGGGTGGCATTCCTTGAGCCACTGTGTCTAACTGTTTGGACAAATATGCTACTGGTCTGTGCCATGTGCCTACATGCTGTGTCAAAACTCCCACCGCTGTTCCTTCTCGCTCGGAGGCGAATAGGAAGAACGGTTTCTCCAAGTCTGGCAGGCCCAATGCTGGAGAAGACATCAGGGCTTGCTTCAAGGCCTGGAACGACTTTTCACATTCTCCAGTCCACTCAAAGGAGTCCATCCTGTTCCCTCTGGTTGCTTGATATAAAGGCTTCGCTAACACTGCATAATTAGGAATCCACTGTCGGCAATAACCTGTTGACCCCAAGAACTCTCTGGTTTGTTTTCTAGTGGCTGGGGTTGGTATGGCACAAATCACCTCTTTCCTTTCTACCTCCAATGTCTTTTTCCCTTCTGACAGTCCGAAGCCCAAATATTTAACTTTTTCTTGGCAAAGCTGAGCCTTTTCTTAGAAACCTTGTATCCCTTTTCTTCTAGGAGCTTAAGCAATGCCATTGTGTGGTGTGTGCACTCCTCCTTAGTGTTGCAGGCGACCAGAAGGTCATCTACATACTGCAACCATGTTCCCTCCTCTTTTGGAATGTCATAGTCTGATAAATCTTTGGCCAGAGCCTGACCAAAGATGGTGGGGCTGTTCTGAAACCCCTGGGGTAAACGTGTCCAAGTGTACTGGGTTCTTTGTCCAGCCTGCTGTGTTTCCCACTGGAATGCAAATATGGGCTGTGATGCTGGTGCCAATCGGATGCAGAAGAAAGCATCCTTCAAATCCAGTACGGAATACCATCGGGCCGTGGCGGAATAAGGCTCAACATAATATATGGATTTGGCACCACTGGCGTTAGAAACTCTGTGGCCGAATTTACTGCCCTCAGATCCTGAACAGGTCTATAATCTGTCCCGTCTCCTCCTGGTTTCTTTACCGGAAGGAGCGGGTGTTCCATGGTGAACTGCAGGGTACGTGATGCCGTGTTGTATCAGTCTATCGAGGTGTTTCTGGATCCCTGCAGCAGCCTCTCTGCTAACGGGTACTGGGGCCTTTTACTGGTGCATGTCCCTTCTTGACCTGCACTATTACTGGCGGTATGTTAATTGCTAACCCTGGAGGATTATCTTCTGCCCAGACCAACGGGGTTTTGTCCCAAGGCCATAAGGCTGGGTCCCTTTTACTTCCTTAACCTGGAACAGCCTCCATTCTTCCTCCATAGGAACGGTTAGCTCTAGTCCTTTCTCAAGGAAGGCTATTCTAGCCCTTACTTTTGCCAGTATGTCCCTTCCCAGTAGTGGTACTGGGCAATCGGGCACATATAACAATTGATGGGATACTTCACGCCCTGCCAAATTGCAAGTCCGTTCCTTAAGATATGGGCATTTTTGAGGTTTCCCAGACACTCCCACTATCTTGGTGCTTTTGTTGCTTAATGGCGCTACTTGAGTGTTGACAACGGATTTTTCTGCTCCAGTGTCAACTAAAAATTCTACTGGCTGGTCCCCTACTTTCATTGTCACCAATGGCTCCCCGGGGTCCAGCAAAAGGAAAGCCTGGCTCCATCATTCAATATCTTCCTCTTCTTCCTCATCCTCCAGGGCGGCTGCCATTATCGCTCCCTGTGCTTTCTCTGTGTATGGCCGATAAGATCCTCTGCCTCCTCTTCCTCTTCCTCTGTTTTCCACCTCTCCACCCTTCATTCCAACCTTGCTTCTGTCCATCTCCTCCTTCCATCTTCTCTGTACATTCTCCTTTCCAGTGCCCGAACTTTTTACACTTGGCACACTGGTTCCACCCCAGCCGGTCTCCTCCTCCTCTTCCTCTTCCTCTGGTCCTCATTCCCCCTCTTCCTCTCTGCCTCTCATCCATCATGTTCAGCAATGCCCTGTACCCCTCTTTCTTCTTCCTGTCTTTCTTTTCTTCTTCCACTTGATCCCTTGCCATGTAGACCTGGTCCGCTACAGCTAGTAGTTCATTAAGAGTTTTTCCCAAAAATCCTGTTTGTTTCTGAATCTTTCTTCTGATATCTTCTGATGACTGTGCTATGAATGACTGCCGAAGTACCATTTTCCCACTATCCTCTTCTAAATTGTATGGGCTGTATTTCCTATATGCTTCTTCTAACCGTTCCAAAAGGCGGCTGGTGACTCTGCCTTGTCCTGTTTAACATTCTGGATTTTCTGAATGTTGGAGGGTCTTGGTGGGCCCTTCCTTACAGCACTTAAGATAAAATCTTGAAACATTTTCAACCTTCCCGGTGGCCTGCATCATTAGGATTCCACCCGGGGTCTGCCTCCACTGGAAATCTAGCGGCTCCATATGTGGCCGCATCTTGTTGACCATGTCCTTCCTGTGCTAGTAAGGTGGCCTGATTTATTATGCTCCTTCTTTCTTCCGCTGTAAACAAGGTGTTTAATAGCTGGCGGCAGTCACGCCAGGTGGGGTTGTGTGTGGCAAAAATCCCTTCTATAAGGTCAGCCATTGCTTTCGGCTCCTCAAAGTATGGTGGGGTATTATTTTTCCAATTAAACAGGTCGCTGGAAGTGAATGGGACCACCTGGAAGGTTGGTCTGGCCGCGTCATTTGAATCCAGGACCGTTACCTCCCATATGGGGAAGGCACCAGGTAGGGCAGCGGCTGCCGTCTGACTACGGGTGCGGGCTGGCGAATCATCACTAGGCATATTGGAGGGGGCTCTTCTACGAAGTGCATTGGGGGTTGGGCTAGGCTGAATGGTGATTGGTGGAGGGGTTTGGTAAGAGGAGAGGTCCTCACTTGGGTATAACCTTGATGGGGTGCTGTTTACGTAGGATGGTGGGGGATTTACTAATATATTCTGGCCGGTCGTCGACGTCATCGCCGGGGCTGTTGGTGGGACAATGGCTGGACCAGTTGCCACAGCTCTAGGTCGCCGGGCATTAGATGGGACACAAATGTCCTCTGCCGGAACCTGGTATACTACCTTTCCTTCCTTTCGCTGCTTCACTGTCATACATTTGCCCTGTTGGCACCTCAATACCCACCAAACTTTTTCCTCTACCACTCTCTGCCATGTGGCGGCATACACCCATTGGTCTGGGTGGATGTCGGCACAGTATTGCTCTAACCTATTACACTTTGCCAAATCGAATGACCCTTCCTCTGGCCATCCTACCTCCTCAAATGTGGGCCACTCATTTCTACATAAATTCCTGAGTCTAAAATCCTTTAAGTCCTTTGCGTCTCTCTCTACTGCAATTGCCTGGGGATTTCCGGACACCCTTGCTGTGAACACACAGCAAGAGGGGATTGCTATTAGCTTCATCCAATTGCAAGTACTTTGTGTTGGGGAGATACCCATGCGCCTCTCAATTGTATTGAGACACTGTGTCTTTTTCATTGTATGTTTGTTACATTTCTAACTGTATAATAGATCTCTATTTTGCATATACTTGGGTTGTGTTTCATTCAGACCTTCAGCAGATACAGTCTAATTACCATTTGGCTTCTCCACACTGTTGTTTGTGTTAGAATTTATACCAGCCTGCTCGTCTTTTTTCTGTATATTGTCTCTTGAGCAACTATGGATGTAGTTACATCCTTTGAAGCCCAGGAAAGGGCAGATATTATTCAAAGATATAAGATATTTAATAGAGAGGAGACACAGGACCCAGATATAGAAACACAGGAGGAACTCACTGCTGATGATTTGCTAACCAAGGAATGTAGACTGATCAATGTTGAACTAAATGCTGCCTCCCTAGCTGAATATGTAAGGAAGTCCATGATCCCCAGGGGAATGAGAATGAGAATCCCCCAGGGCATATATTTGTCTGATGAGAACTTTACTAAAAGCTGGGATGGAATAATTCAGAAGTGTTCTTTGGATCTGATGACCTTGATTGTGAAAAGAGCGACACAAGAATGTGAGGTCCTTAGGACCGAGATTACAGAACTTAAGGAGACCTTAAAAGATAAAATCCAACCTGTTGACCTAGAGAAAATTAAAAAAGAGTGCGACGCCCTGTATAATGATATCAAAAAACGAAAACTTTCAAAATTAAAAAGGGATGAAAAAGACTACAGGGAGGGGAACATTTACAAATGGGCCCCTAGGACATCTGGCTATGGCCACAGAAAGATCACCTTTTCTAATGAGTCTTTGGACTCTACTGGGTCACAGGGGAATAGATCCAATCCTCCTGAAGAGAACCCTCAACCAGGGACATCTTCATCTTACTCCTTAAGAAACCGCAAAAACCAACCCAACAAGAATGCCAACAATGGCCAAAATTTTCACAGGGGCCGGGGAAAACGAAACAAAAGATAGTGCTCAACCTGTCTAAGTATATACTTTCTGAAAAGGAAGAATCCCTCTTGAATAAAGGATTGTCATTTGTGCATACTCCCAGGTGTGATGATTTTGACATAAGGAGGGACCTTTCTTCATTATTCAGAACCATTAGATTAAAATATCATTTCGCAGGGAGCACATCTTCCACCTTCAGAAATAAATTTGCCCTTAAGAGTCGATTTACACCTATAAATCCCCCACACAATATTAAAACCTTTGAGGAAATGGTCTTGAAGGAAGCCACACAAATTGATCATACACAAGACAAAAAATTCTCCAACATGCCCTATGATGACATTAAAATATTACAACAACTGGGAAATAACCCCAACATTGTCATCAAGGAAGCAGACAAAGGGGGATCCATTGTCATTTTAGACACTGAGACATATGATATGGAATGTTACAGACAACTAAACAATCCTAGATATTATAAAAAACTTCTCATAGATCCCTCCAAACAATATCTCCGCATCATCAATTTGACTATTGAAGAAGCTATAGCTCAAGGAGATATTGACAATGTGACTGGACAATTTTTGTCCAAAGAACATTATAGAATTCCTAAATTCTATATTCTTCCAAAAACTCATAAAAATGTCTTCCCTCCTCCTGGGAGACCCATTGTCTCCGGATGTGATGGCATGCTCCAACCCCTCTCCATCTTTCTCGATGAATTCCTTCAACCAGCTGTGAGATCGACCAGGGCGTACATACAAGACACCACTGACTTCATTAAAAAGGTGGAAAACTTTGTATTATCCCCAGGAGATATCCTATACACTGCGGACGTTTCATCCTTATACTCCAACATCCCTTTACCAGAACTCAGAGATGTTGTTGAGTTTACCCTTAACCATAGGAGCAATGACCAGGATCCACCCACAGGCTTCCTATTAAGTCTCTTAGATATTATTCTAGACTACAATTACTTTCAATTCAAAGAGGACTTCTTCCTTCAAATCCATGGGATTTCCATGGGTACCACGGCAGCGCCATCCCTGGCAAACATCTTTATGGACAACCTGGAGACCAGATACATTTTCCCGACCATTCCCAACACTTTTTCTAGTGCGGTCAAGTTGTACACCAGATATATCGATGATATCTTCCTGATTATTAATAACTCCATTTCCGGTACCGACTTTGGACAATGGCTCAACAGTTGGCATCCATGTATTGAGTTCACCTCTAATTATAGCTCAGAACAGGTGAATTTCTTGGATGTCACTGTCTACAACAGTAAAGGCCGCATACAGATTAAAAACTACCAGAAGCCTACAAGTCAAAACACCTATCTTCATTTTCATAGTTTCCACACCCACAATCTCAAAAGAAACCTCCCTTACTCACAATTCCTGAGACTGAGGAGAAATTCTTCTTCCTATTTTGATTTTAAAAAAGATGCTGACAAAATGGCTCAGGATTTTGCTTTAAGAGGCTACCCACAGAACATAATCAGGAATGCTAGGAAAAAAGCTGAAACCACTAACAGACAGTGCCTTTTTACTCAAAAGACTAAAAGCAGACCAGATAGGATAATTTGGCCCCTAACCTATTCGCCCCACAGTAACACACTGAGATCCATTGTCTACAAATATTGGCCATTATTAGACAACATTGAAGGCCTATCTAACAGACCCATGGTGGCCTATAAAAGGACCAAGAATCTTAAAAATTACCTGGTCCACACAGAACAACGCCAGCCCAGTGTCAGGAGTACATTGTCACCGGGCACAGTTGCATGCACCCATTGTTCCATCTGTGCTAACATCTGTTCTGACAAACAGATATTCAGCCCTGCCAAAAACAAATACTTTTGGGTCAAGTCCTTTGGGACATGCAGTACGAAGATGATAGTATATGCCATCCAGTGCAGCTGTGATTTAATTTATGTAGGCCAGTCTAAAAGAGAACTTAAAACTAGATTTGTGGAGCATCGCTCTAAAATAAATAAAAAAAGCCATGATTCAGCATTTTACTCCCACTGCACACAATTGAACCACACTCCTGCCTCCTTAAGAGTAAGGATACTAGAAAAGGTCACCTCTAGTACTCAAACAGATATCAGTGAGCAATTACTGAGACTAGAAAATCTATGGATCTTAAGGTTAAACACAGAATGGCCAGCTGGTTTGAATGACCCAATCTGTATCAGCTCCATTTTACTATAAAAATAACCTGTTCCCCCATTTCATTACCTTTGGGTCACCCTACTCCACACAGAGCGGGGTTATGTGTTATCCTACACCTGATATGGTATGTATTCACCTATTATTTCTATAGGCTGTGTTTTAGTGTCTTCATGTATTATTTGTGGATATTGATTCCCTTCATTGTTATATTTATAGTGACTACTGCTTGGTACTAGCCATAGAGCCTTGAGAAAGGAGCCCATGATTTAAGCCCGAAACGGTTGAATAAGCCGCGGATGAATTTAGCATTATGCTGGCCGTCGGCTCTGCTACCCACCGAGCCTTTGTGTGAGGAAGGAGCCACACCGCATCTTCCTGCACATAAGTCCTGAGGCATTTCCCCTCCAATGGAGCATTGAAGCTCTTTATTAGACTACTGAATGTTTGTGAATCCAACCCATCCTGAGATATATCCCATCACCCCCTTCCGTGTCTCTACTCCCGGGATTCCCTCCTAAGGAGCTCTATTGGCACGCCCTGCCGCTCACCCGGCCAGGGAGGGGTGGGAAAGTTGTGATCATCCTTGAGAAGGACGCCAGGGATTCCCTGGATCTTTGCCTGGGGATTTCCCCATCACCGCTATTCTTTGATCCGGCTATCCCTCCCCCACACACGCATCGTCACCTCTACAGCGTCACAGCGCCAACGACGTGACCCACCCACGCCGCCTCACGTCACCACCCGGCGCCGTCCGGAGCCGCGCTGACGCGCCACCTCACGTCATCACTCAGCCTCAGCCGCGCCGGCACACGCCGAACTCGACACCCTTGCTGTGAACACACAGCAAGAGGGGATTGCTATTAGCTTCATCCAATTGCAAGTACTTTGTGTTGGGGAGATACCCATGCGCCTCTCAATTGTATTGAGACACTGTGTCTTTTTCATTGTATGTTTGTTACATTGCTAACTGTATAATAGATCTCTATTTTGCATATACTTGGGTTGTGTTTCATTCAGACCTTCAGCAGATACAGTCTAATTACCATTTGGCTTCTCCACATTTTCCATCCATTCCTAGCAAACATTATCATTTCACAACAAACACCTGCTCTTTGCATATGTTTGTTTGCCTGTTTGTTTTTGGAAGCTCAGAAAGGCTTTCCATGTCTGCATATGTCAATGTATTACATGTTATTTTGCTAACCGTGCCCTCAACAGTCTGTTCTGTAGCTTTGAGTTTCATAAATAGGTTGTATCACACTTGATTTGAAGCTTGTTTCCAGGTTCAAGAACCACACACATACAAATGCATGTGCTCACATGTACATTTCTATTGACGCCTATAGGAAAGAAATGTTTCAGAAAGGAGAAGTCTCAAGAAATGCAAACAAAATCCACAATTTCTTCTTCAAGGGCCTATTCTATAATATTTAGAAACAAAGTCCACGTGAAGAGCACTCATTATGTACATTAAATGTAAGATGAAGAGCTCACTTTTTATATTTCATAAAGTTACTGCCAGAAACACTTGGATGAACAGACTCCAATCAAGGGGGAATTTATTAAAATGGGAAGTGACCGTTGAGAGGGTCTTAACATTAAGCAAAGGTCAGAGTACTGGAGAGGAAATCAGAACTGTAAGAAGCACGGGGGGCTGAACAGCAGGAAGGCAAAGAGCAAATAATGAGACCATATGGCCATCATTAGAGTGTGTGCTTGTGTGAGCCTGTTCTCTCTGAAATTCATATTTTATTCCTTCTCCTTGATGAGTTTGTTCTATGCATGAACTGTCTCCAGCCACACATCCATGCTGAGGGAGTATATCTGTTATATTTATAACAGATAAAGCCATTATCTAGTCAAGCTAGATCAAGGGAATGGAAGGTAAAATTGGATATGTTTCATAATGGCTTTCAATTTTTGATAATAATAATAATAATAATAATAATACTTTATTTATAACCCGCGTCCATCTCCCCATAGGGGACTCGGAGCGGCTTACATGGGGCCGTGCCCAAACAACAAATCAGAAAAAATATCAAAAACATCAGAAAACAATAAACACAATTAAAGCAATATACCACATTAATAGAAAAGATTAATAGCACAACCCCCATAACTGTGGGACCAATATCCAACTTCATTTACCCACAGCTGACTAAATATATTCTTTCTAGGCATTTTCTAATTTCTACATTAGTGGTTCCCAATCTGTGTACCGTGGCCCAGCAGTGGGCTGCGGAAACGAAAATCTGGTCCACAAACCTCCTTCCTTTGTATTTATTTATTTATCTATCTATTTTATTTCTGCTCCTTTCTGACCAGCGCAGTCCCCTTTGATACTAATATTGGAGAGTGGTCCCTGGTCAAAGTGGTCCCTGTTCAAGTGGGCCTTGGTCAAGTGGGCCCTGGTCAAAAAAGGGTTGGGAACCACTGTTCTGCAAGGTGACTGTGGTATTCTTGGACCAAAAGCTTTATTTCAGTAGGATTATCTATGGTTTCATGTATCACTTAATTGTTTAAAGCAAACTCTGTAGAGTACATTTGAAGGTTGAATTTAATGTACTGAGGAAGTGAGAATCAGAACTCACTGAGAGAGAATGAATTCAGGACAGGCCCAGGCATGCCCAAGTCAGCTAAACAAGCTGTTGCCCATATAAGGGATGTGTTGAATGCTGATTGGATGGAATTACAACTGCATCATCGGTTTCAACCAATAAGTAAGATCATGGGCGGCCTTAAGCCGAACCCTGTGTGTATAAATATGTGTAATTTTAAGTGATCAGGGTCTTGCTCATGAGGTGCCACGTTGTGCCTGAGTGAGGCCTCCACAGCTGTGGAATCAGTAAACTGCTTTCTTGAGGTAACTCTGTTGTCCGTCTCCTGTGTTACTGCGCCCGCCGAACTACCTCAGGAGGGGTCTTTTCCTCTCCTGCTTCATTTCCTGGTGACCGCGACGTGATTCCGGTGACGGGCCTTATACCCGAGACGCGATCCCGTTGGCAGGACGACATCCATTCACCGGCGGCGGCGGGAGGCGACGATCGTGGACTGAGAAGGGGGCCCCCACTACGACCGGTTGCGAGCCTCCCCTCCGCGACGACGCCGAGTGACCCGGATAGTCGCAACACCGTAAGAGTTACCAGGAAACCAGTCTAGGGACGTGCACGAGGAGGAGAGTCCGGGGGCGAAGGGTGATCCAACGTCTACAGCAATCCGGCAAGTATACTGGTCAAGTTAGACAGTAGAAACATACATCGGTACCGAAGGGAGGAATACACTAAGGACCCCATAATGGGAGGGGGAGGTTCAAAGGGGACGCCCTTACAGTGTTTGCTAGATAATTTTACGAAGTTTCAACAGTTGCCTGGGGATGGCTCAACAGTTGGCATCCATGTATTGAGTTCACCTCTAATTATAGCTCAGAACAGGTGAATTTCTTGGATGTCACTGTCTACAACAGTAAAGGCCGCGTACAGATTAAAAACTACCAGAAGCCCACAAGTCAAAACACCTATCTTCATTTTCATAGTTTCCACACCCACAATCTCAAAAGAAACCTCCCTTACTCACAATTCCTGAGACTAAGGAGAAATTCTTCTTCCTATTTTGACTTTAAAAAAGATGCTGACAAAATGGCTCAGGATTTTGCTTTAAGAGGCTACCCACAGAACATAATCAGGAATGCTAGGAGAAAAGCTGAAACCACTAACAGACAGTGCCTTTTTACTCAAAAGACTAAAAGCAGACCAGATAGGATAATTTGGCCCCTAACCTATTCGCCCCACAGTAACACACTGAGATCCATTGTCTACAAATATTGGCCATTATTAGACAACATTGAAGGCCTATCTAACAGACCCATGGTGGCCTATAAAAGGACCAAGAATCTTAAAATTACCTGGTCCACACAGAACAACGCCAGCCCAGTGTCAGGAGTACATTGTCACCGGGCACAGTTGCATGCACCCATTGTTCCATCTGTGCTAACATCTGTTCTGACAAACAGATATTCAGCCCTGCCAAAAACAAATACTTTTGGGTCAAGTCCTTTGGGACATGCAGTACGAAGATGATTGTATATGCCATCCAGTGCAGCTGTGATTTAATTTATGTAGGCCAGTCTAAAAGAGAACTTAAAACTAGATTTGTGGAACATCGCTCTAAAATAAATAAAAAGCCATGATTCAGCATTTTACTCCCACTGCACACAATTGAACCACACTCCTGCCTCCTTAAGAGTAAGGATACTAGAAAAGGTCACCTCTAGTACTCAAACAGATATCAGTGAGCAATTACTGAGACTAGAAAATCTATGGATCTTAAGGTTAAACACAGAATGGCCAGCTGGTTTGAATGACCCAATCTGTATCAGCTCCATTTTACTATAAAAATAACCTGTTCCCCCATTTCATCACCTTTGGGTCACCCTACTCCACACAGAGCGGGGTTATGTGTAATCCTACACCTGATATGGTATGTATTCACCTATTATTTCTATAGGCTGTGTTTTAGTGTCTTCATGTATTATTTGTGGATATTGATTCCCTTCATTGTTATATTTATAGTGACTACTGCTTGGTACTAGCCATAGAGCCTTGAGAAAGGAGCCCATGATTTAAGCCCGAAACGGTTGAATAAGCCGCGGATGAATTTAGCATTATGCTGGCCGTCGGCTCTGCTACCCACCGAGCCTTTGTGTGAGGAAGGAGCCACACCGCATCTTCCTGCACATAAGTCCTGGGGCATTTCCCCTCCAATGGAGCATTGAAGCTCTTTATTAGACTACTGAATGTTTGTGAATCCAACCCATCCTGAGATATATCCCATCACCCCCTTCCGTGTCTCTACTCCCGGGATTCCCTCCTAAGGAGCTCTATTGGCACGCCCTGCCGCTCACCCGGCCAGGGAGGGGTGTGAAAGTTGTGATCATCCTTGAGAAGGACGCCAGGGATTCCCTGGATCTTTGCCTGGGGATTTCCCCATCACCGCTATTCTTTTGATCCGGGCTATCCCCCTCCCCACACACGCATCGTCACCTCTACAGCGTCACAGCGCCAACGACGTGACCCACCCACGCCGCCTCACGTCACCACCCGGCGCCGTCCGGAGCCGCGCTGACGCGCCACCTCACGTCATCACTCGGCCTCAGCCTCAGCCGCGCCGGCACACGCCGAACCCGGACACCCTTGCTGTGAACACACAGCAAGAGGGGATTGCTATTAGCTTCATCCAATTGCAAGTACTTTGTGTTGGGGAGATACCCATGCGCCTCTCAATTGTATTGAGACACTGTGTCTTTTTCATTGTATGTTTGTTACATTTCTAACTGTATAATAGATCTCTATTTTGCATATACTTGGGTTGTGTTTCATTCAGACCTTCAGCAGATACAGTCTAATTACCATTTGGCTTCTCCACACTGTTGTTTGTGTTAGAATTTATACCAGCCTGCTCGTCTTTTTTCTGTATAAAATAAGTCCTCAGCTAGATGCTATTTCCTATGCAAAACGCTGTTTTCATTACAAAAATACCACATATATATTTTCTGCAGAATTAGACTAGAACTGAAAATGGTCTTCAAAAAGTAATGTAGTTTTTGACGTTTTTCTCTTAGCAAGATGAAAATTGCTAAAATTACTTAGTTCTTCATTTGAGAATGTCATTATATCCCTAGCCCCACTCGATGGATTGTCACCTTGTCGTGGTGAGGGGGTGTTCCAATGAACCTGCTAGCATAACCACTAGAGTCATGCGCTCCCAGGAGGGGCCACAGGGGAGGTTCCAGACCAAGCACAATCTGAAGACCTCAATGACAGATCAGGCAGAAGACAACATGGTGCATGTTACAACAGCTGTGAAGGTGGAAGAAGGCTGCTACAGATTGAGAAATCATTGTCGTCATTTTAACCATGCTACTGGTTGGGACCCTTATTCTGTGAAGACTGTGTGTTGATTGGCCATGCACTGACCTCCACACACACACAAAAACTCACGCACAAGCATCTTCCAAGAACTTGGAAGACCATCATACTCGGACAACAAAAGATAGCCTACAAAGAAGAAGTGTTCACAGCTGTGCAAAATGTATAGCCAGGGGTATGCATTATTACACTACTTGAGCCATCTCACTAATATTAGAGTGGGGATGTTGTTCAATTCAGCAATGACAATAGAAAAGCAACTTCACTGGTTTTGTCCCAAACCGAAATGATAATTGTTGTTTGGCTACCTCAATAAATAAAATTTGATATGGTACTCATGGTGTGGCAGTGGAGAATATGACATTACCTTACCTTATATATGAGTGCCCTGGAGGGACAATTTTTTCAGAATTGTAGAGTTAAAAGCCATTGCCTTGCTTTCATTTTGAAGGTTATTTTGATAGCCTTTCATTTGTTGAAATGTTCACTAGGCATAGTGATCATCCTGAGGCTGCACTTTAATGACACTGCATCCTACTAGGATTTGTAGTTAATGAATGCATGTTTTGCAAGCTAAAAACAGTCAGCCCTTATTAGTACTTGGATGGCAGACCACCAGTGACTACAAGATGCTATAGGCTACATTTCAAAGGAAGGAACCAACAAAACTACCTCTGAATACTCCTTGCCTAAGCAAATCCAACAAAATCAACAGGTGAATTAAAGACATACTCTCTCAGGCACAGGGCTCTTCTATACTTGCTGTAAAACCCAGAAGTAAGTGGGTTAAAAGGGGTGGTGACTCAACCACTTTTAGTCAAAGGTTGGGAGATACCCGTCAATTAAAAAATCTGGGTTGATTTTGTGAAGATGTTTTACCCTCAAATCACCCCAAATATTCCAAATCCATTTTAAAAGGGCTCAATTTGCTCCCCAAAACCCATTAATTCCCTAAACCTCCTTCAAACAGACAAAGAAAAACAGATTAGTCAAAATAGTGGCAGGAAGGTGGCAATGCAACTCACCTCGCACTAAGGAAAAATGATTTCTGCGATGTTTGGAGGAATCCATCCTCTGGTTTAAATGAAATTATTACTGGCTAATTTGACTTGCACTACACTGAGATCATCTACAGTTATCAGAATGATTACTCTCAGAGTGCATCTACACTATAGAAATAATGCATTGGACACAATTTTAACTGCTATGGCTCAGTGAAATGGAATTCTGTGACTTGTAGTTTGGTGAGGCATCAGAACACTTTGGCAGAGATTTTGTAACACAACAACTCCCATGATTCCATAACATTGGGTCATGATGTCAAACTACATTAAATCTAGAGTGTAGGTGTACATGAATCCATAATAACATTTCTTGTTCAAAAAAAGAGAGAGAAGGGAAGAGTTAAGATTGAGACATAGACAATGTCTACAAAATAAATTTCCTGCTGTTTGCAGCAGTTCAATTTGATTTGGAAGATCTCATATCAGTATCTATTATTAGCTGTAGTATTTCAACACGCTCTGAAGGCGTGATGCGATTGAATTACATGATCACTTTAAAATCAGATTTCATTGTTGAAATGTTGAACTGGAAATGCAATACAGTGTGTGTGTGTGTGCATGTGAGTTTGTGCATGCACACTAAAAGGCACACTTCTATTCCTAAGTCAGTCAGCACATCAAAACAAGTCAAGTGTGTATTTTCCCTCTTCTGCTACATTCAACAAGAATAGTTGTAGATTTATGCTTCACTAGCCGACTCATATTTGATCTTTTCCAACATTGGTTACTTGTAAAATTGATTGAACGATATTATGCACAGTTTGAATCTACAAAATTATTCAAATAGGCTCTTGGTATTCTAGAAAATACCTTTTACCCTTTCAAATTCCATTCACTCTTGGGAAGAGTGAATGGAATTTGAAAGGGTAAAAGGTATTTTCTAGAAGGTTTTTGGAGAATTTTTCTGTGGATTGGAAGAAAACTGGTGAGCAGATGATTTCAGTGCAGTGGAAATTAACAAACTGAAATGAATTCTGGGCCATTTCAGAATGCATAAAGTAACAGAGAAACACTTTGTATCAAAGCAAATCCTTAAATAACCCTCTGTGTTTGTGTGTGTGTGCGCCCTCTGTAGACATTTGTTTTTTCTCACCTTGGAGAAAAGCGTAGAACTGAAAGCTATGTCTCCAATTTTTAAGCTAATTGGTAGGGTTGGTCTCTGCGGTTTAAAAATTATTTGAAATCGGATTAAATTCGTATAAAAAGTTAATTTAATTGTTTTTTGAACCATTTGCTCCAACCTGGAAGTATAATTTCTTTACTGAACCTGGGGGCCGCCATTTTTCTGAATTATTGTAATTAGATCGTATCTTCCCTCTCCGTTCTTCTAACAGGAATATTTATCTCCTCCAAAATAGCTTTTCAGGGTACTTACAGACATATCACGGCCCTTTGCCTGGTCGGAGGATAATTAAAGTAAAAGGCCTCCTGGAGGAAGTGAAGAAGCAAGGGGAACCATAGAGAAAAAACGGGGGCTCCTAGAGTGCCTTGGAGGACTGAAGGGAAAATAGTGCTTTAAACATCCAGAAAATTGGGGTAGATAGAAGGAAAGGAGGAGAAGCAGAGAATAAAGGCTGAAAGAAGAGGAGGAGGGAGTGACAAGACCACAGAGTGAAGAAGGAAAAACTACAGAAGCAAGGGGAAACCATAGAGAAGAACTGGGACTCCTAGAGCGCCTTGGAGCTAATGCGCTGGAATAAGAACTAATAATGAATTTCATTATTAATTACATATCAATTAAGAATTTTTTGGAATTTTTTTGCAAGTATTTCTATTACTAATAAAAAATCCCCCATTGTATTTTAGAACATTTTTTATGGATCAATCAAGCCTACTAATTGGTCTTGAAGAAAGCGTGGGAGAAGTTACTTTTCAGTCTATATCTCCCAAAATCCCAAAGCTTACTTGCTCAGTGGTCGTTGTGTTTGGGAAACTTTTGAACTTACAGTCTTAAAAAATGTATTTTTCCAAACCGAGTTCTAGTTCTGAATTAGACTGAGGAACTGCTGGGATTGTGCATGCTGGGAAATAGACAACACCCTTACAATGCAGCTATCTTAATGTGAAGTTCTAATCAAATCAAGTTTGCCT
Source organism: Anolis apletophallus (assembly GCA_030556195.1). NCBI lineage: Eukaryota > Metazoa > Chordata > Lepidosauria > Squamata > Anolidae > Anolis > Anolis apletophallus. The sequence goes on along the minus strand of JARBWK010000009.1, from coordinate 53,373,493 downwards.
GTAATTTGCTTTATGTTTATGTTCTGTTCCCTTTCTCAATTTTTATGTTTCACTTCTCCTGCCTAACTTTCGTTGGACTGGATACTGATTTTGTCATATGTCTAACAATAGAGTAGAACAAAACTCAGGTATGTACCTTTTGGACTGTACCTCTCAGAATTTTAGACTACATTTTCCAGAGAAGAACCCCAGAATTCCACTTCAGGATTTATAGCTATCTGAGGTCAACTGTCAGACATAGTGAGTACAGTCAGCCCTCGATATTCAATAGGGCTGGGTTATAGAATCCCTGAAAAACTGGAAAAATGTAACACTTTTTTAAACTGGAGAGAACACTTATTTAGAAATCTGTAGATCCTCTAGCATAACTCTATGGTCAGTTTCCGATAAAAAGAGAGCATCAAATTTATTTATTTATTTGTTTATTCATTTATTGTATTTCTATACTGCTTTTCTCTCCCAAGCGGGACTCAAAGTTGTATACAACATAATACATGAGAAGAATTCAATGCCTCACATCCATATAAAAACAATATATTACATATCTAAAAACAATAACATATAACTATAAATTAAGATGAATTAAAAACTATACTAACTGTTAGACAAACCATAAAACATTATAACATTTAGACATTGCATCAGTCCTTCAGAGAAACTTCAAGCAAGAATTTTTCCCTTTATTTTTAAAACCTTTTTCAATCTTTCAAAGTTATGCAATATCGAAGCCACTGGAGGCGCTAGAAAGACCCAGCAGCAACTGTACCCCAAACAATATCGTGTCTTAACACTTTAAAATGTAAAAATTGATATTTTTTGTGTAACTTGTATTGATTGTGTACTGTATCAATCCCCAAATGTATAAACTTGAGTTGAATGTAATATGAAGGCATTGATCCCCCCCCCAAGCAGCCCCCCCCATCACTTCTGGGAATGGGGATTGCTAAACAATTAAGGAAGTCACCCCAGGAATCTCCCAGATCAGATAAAATCAGTTCCTTTTTATACAGATATGTGAGAGATAATCCCTTTACCACCAGGGCTGTGTCCAAACTTTAATGCTGTTTAACTTGATTTCAATACTGTTTTAACTTGAGTTTTTTAAAGACATATTTAAAATAGAAGTTTAAGATTTGTATTAAAATTAATTAGTATAGTGATGATTGTACAGCATCTTAAATTCTATGTTAGAAGAAAGTTGATATATAAATTAAATAATAAATAAATAAGCAAATTAATAAATAGCACCCTTCTCCCTCTCGATTCTTAACATTGTCTGGCATCTACATGCATACTATTGCCATTTGGGCAGCCTTCTCGTAGAGATTTACTTGTCAGACATATCAGAAACATTGATACTAGGCAAAAGGAGAAAATAAATGTTTTTAATATAACTGTCATAATTTGCTGAACTTGGCATCTATTCAAAATCTAAAATGAATTGGAGTGTGTAAGCTGATTATAATGTTTCTGAGATCTTTTTCCCCCTCCAGCATATGACAAGGAATCCATTCAATACTTTCAAGCAAGTCTCATGTTGGGTTTTTAATGTTTGGGTTAGGAAATACTTTTCTAGTCATTATTAATTACGCAGCAGTGCTTCAACTGTTTTCTGTATCTGTAAGTCCACAATAATTCAATCTTGCAATAATAAATCCTTCTATCTTGGAGAATGCTTTTTGCAACTTGGAAAAAATGTCAGAACCTTTCCTTTACTATGACATTATATACAGCATTATCTCCATATCCAGTTATCCAGTCTTGCTGAACAGAGTAGTATATTTTCTTTCGCTTGACAAGTAACTGTTGACATCGCTAGTGTCCTAACTACAGTGAGCAACAGTGACATCCAGTACATTACTGTTCATATACTGGTGCTGGTTATTGTTATTTTCTGACACATATTGCTCTGGTTTGCCAGACCAGTCTCCAAACTTCTGAAACCTAAGGCACTTTCTCCCACATGCTTTTCTGAAATGACACATTTGAGCATTATTTCTGCCCCCAGCTTTACTTTTGGAATTGGAAAGAAATTCTGAAGCAATTACAATTGCTGTTCGCATGTTGCCAAAAAAAGAAGATGACAAAAAGAAGCCATGATTTGCATGTGATTTGCATATAATGATACAGAAATTTATAATGTCTAGGACTCATGTATTTGTCTATGGTATATGTAGGAATCTTCTCCGCCATTATATTTTTAATGAGTTAATTTGCTTCCTGTCAGCTCTCTTCACTGTTCAACTTTCACAATTGTACATAGAAGTTGGAAACATAATCTCAAGGATCATCCTGAATTTAGTATTCAGTGATATGTCTTGACACTTTAGGCAGTGTTTCGACAGCTCCACAGGCTGCCAACACATTTCTAAGCACAATTCAAAGTGCTGGTTTTAACCTACAAACCGCTATATAACTCTGGCCAGGTAATCAGAGGGACCACATCTCTTTCTATGAATCTGGGAGACATCTATGATCTACTGGGGAGGGCCTTGTCTCAGTCCCACCACTCATTCAAGCATGCTGGGTGGGAACACGGGAGGCTGTTTCCAGGCTGTGGAACTCTCTCCCAAGAGAAACCAGAATGTCCCCATCCCTGATGGCCTTCCACAAGCAGATCAAGATCTTTCTCTGCCAACAGGCTGCTGGGGAAGAGGGTGGGTGGGGGGATTGGGGGAGATATAAAATTTAAAAATCATTGTAATTTATTTGGTGTATTTTAATTCTGTTAACACTGTTATTATTTAACTGTTTTTTTAAAAAAAACTTTTGTATTGGTCTTTTAAAACTGTTTCGTGTGGATAGATGTTAGCCATCTTGAGTCCTCATGAGAAGAAAGGTGGGATAGAAATATGATGTCATCTGTTTGCCTTAGATTGTTGTTGAGCCTGTTTCTTTCCAAAGCTTTGTATGTAATACATTTGTCATTTACTAGGCAATTTAAACAGATAGGATGATAAAATGCATCCTAATTTGACCACCTTGCCAATTAGAAATTATTTCTCTATAATCTGTCTTGATGGTAATCTCTTTTCCTGAGTACAGATTACTCATCAGGACAATCAGATGTTGTGGCACGCTTATTTCTATAAGAGTCATCATTAGTTCTTCGCAATTTTTACTATAATCTATAAAGCAGAGACTGCTTTTCTTCCCAAATTATTTGGTGTGTGCTCCATTACCCAACATATATTTGCCATATGATCCTATTGTCTATCTTTTCATGAGGATCTGTTAATTCGATGGTTCCCTACACTCAATCTTATAATCTTATAAGGCATGAAATACAAGGAAAGGGGGCTGATGGGTTATTGCAGCAGATGCCAGCTGTTGTTCTCTCTTTCAGAGATAAGAGTAATCATAATTTGAAATACATTTTTGAACAATAAAATTAAAAATAATTTTAGGCTATATCTCTAGGGACAATGTGGAAGAGTGGCATTTTCATTTTTTGTGTTTTTCCCCCTCCCTGGCCCATTGCAATCTTTCCCTCATATCCTTGTAAGAGTATTGTTGTTTTTTTTACTTTGTGGCTGCTGATGGTGGTTGTGGCTGCCATTATGAGTGATGAAAATGGCAAAAATGGCAAAGGAGAGGAAGGAAGAGAAAGAAGAGAGGGAAGAGAGAAGTCAGAACATATTGTGGTTCACAGGCGTGCATAGAAGAAAACATCTAGGCAGAAAAAGTGGGGGGAAATGAGACAAGAGATGATGAGGCAAATGAACCAAGTAAAGGTAAAGGTGTGAAGGGCTGTGGAAAAAGAGAAGAGAAATAATAGAGGAGTGAGAGAGACAATTAGTTAGCAATCATGCAGAAAATGGAAAACACCAAACTGACATTTGGGCAAGAAACAAGAGAGACACTTATGACCTCATCAGATGACGGCAGAGATGCATCTTTTCCCTGCTTCTCTGTGCTGCTGGAACCCATCACATGACACAGGACTACTTCTGGTGGGGCTCCATGAAGATCTGTACCAGCAGCATGCTGGCAGTGCAGCCCAGAGGAGTCGGGTGTATACCTGATTTCTCATCCAAAAATGGCAGAGGGGCCAAAGAGGAAGGAGGCAGAGGATGGACTCCAACAGTAGGGAACACAGCCAGATGGATTCTCTATACTGCCCCACAATTTTCCCCGCTGTCCCTCATTTTACAAATAACTATCTGGTGAGGTCCTTAGAAGAAGGAATGAAATATAAAGGGAGGGAAGAAAAAGGATACCAAAGAAGGATGGTGACCAGGACACATGGACATTTGAAGAATTAATGCATAGCATTGGGCCATGCAGTTAAATCTGACATCCTAGATACTGGACTTGCATCATACTTGCATCATGTCCAGATAGAGTTTTTCTCAACTGCCTTGGAGCTGGAAAGGACGTCCAACTGCTCAGCCATGTCAGACATGGCTCAGTGCAGCTGGGCAGCCACCCTATCTCCTGTGTCAAGGCTGTCCCCAGCTATGACGTCAGATATCAGCCAAAGTGCAGCAGAACAAGGTAGGTGGGGTGTTGAAGCTAGGGATAGCAGTTACATGGGGGGGGGGGGAGGTGGAAAGGAAAACAGAAGACTGCCATGCCATTTTCCTGAGCCACTTGAGAAACTGGTCCAATTGCCTTGGAAGACCTTATGTTGTGTGTAAGCCAGAATCCTGGGTCAGGATTTGGGCTTTCACTTGACTTGACTTAACCCAGGACAAGACAGTGTTAAGGCAGCCTTGCCCTGGGTTAAGCCAGATCAGGTCCATGCAGTGTTTATCCATTATGAGATTGACCTGATGACAGTCTGACCTTAGTAGTCAGTGCATATGCACTCAGGGAGCCATGGATACATGAGGGATGGAACATGTATTAAAAAGTTGCTTGAACAAAAATTAACGGGACTCTTAAAATCTGGGTTCATTTTCTATGTACTAAAACGAATCCCAAGATTTCTGTATATTTATGTAATATTTGACCAAAAATAGTCAATAACATATAAAATAGATTTACTGTTGTAAACAGATATATTCACAGTCTTTCAAAAGTCTAGTAACAAAATTTCTGGCTCCGACTAATGGCATTTTGCTGTCCAATGCTATTTCTAGATCAGGTAATCAGATAAAGTAATGGGGAATTAAAATAATAAGTTAAGAAGTATTTTTCTCTAAAGATGGATTTTTCTGCCATAATGCAATTGAAGGAGAGTCTTAGTTCACACTTGCTATTCAGGGATAATAATGCTATAGATCCATTTAACAATACGTATGCCTAATGATTAATTTCAATATCAAGCATTTCAAAAAGAACAAGTGGACAAAGGAATATTTTTATTACAAGATGAGATTATGATTCTTTATTATTTCATTTTAAAATAGATTTCAATTTTAAAATTTATCAGTTCATCTGTCTTCTTCGACATGCCAGAGCTGTTATTGCTGTTCACAGGTATTATTGTCATTAAAGATGAATATAAAAAGGTGGAGGAGCTACAAGCAACCACATCTGGCTTATAATTAGAAACCCTATTATACCGTCAAAATAAAAAGTGCCAATCCTGGCAATTCATAGGTTGAAAATGTAATTGTGAAGTGCAATTATTGTCATAAACTACGAAGATCATCAATTTGGCAAGGTGGTCAGCTCTAATATGAAGCAACTCTGAAAAGTCTTCATTGTTCAGAGTATTGAGCAATGTATACTCTTTATCATATAACAAAGAGCATATAGTATGATCCCTATATCTGCGGAACCAGCATTCATGATTTCATTTACCCGTATCTGATAAAATATATCCTTTCTAGGCATTTCCTAGGTCCTCCTGCATGACTCTATGGTATGCTTCTGCTGGAATTTGACCATAGTACAGGGCTGGAGGACCTAGCAATATCTACTGAGAGTTGTCCTCTTTAGGCACTTCCTAGGTCTTCGGGTATGGCTTAAAGGATGTTTCTGCCAGAAGTTGTTCATTCATTAGGATCCACTATTATTTGTAAGTTTTTTGCTATTGTGGTAAGGACATAATTGCAAAGGCCCATGGATTTGCCACACATCATGGCTAATCCATGGGCTTCCCGGGGGGGGGGGGGGATAACCCATTTTGCTGTGGCTGCAGCATAAGCTTCTTCTTCTTCTTCTCTTTTGGCACATTGCCCAGCCAGAAGTCCTTGAACATAAACTAATGGGCTCCATGCTGAAAGTTGCGAGCAAGTGGCATCCAATAGTCAATTCAGCCCATCTGATGAGTTATTAAGTTGTGAATGTATCCCCTGCAGAGGGGGACATGAAAAGAGCCTCCTCCAAGACTGAGTAAATACAGTTGGACGTTTCCCGGGCAATGTTTCTCGTAAATGCTAATCTTTCCAAATCCAAAGGCATTGCTTTTTAAAACATTTAAAACATTTTAAATTGGAGGTGAGTGTTTTCTCCACATATGGATGAACACCAAAGATTATCTGCTTTAAAATGGATTATATGGCAGTGTAGACTCATATGATCCACCCTGGACATTCCACAGATATATAAATCCCATTTGCCTTGTTTCCAGCAGACCTCACCACCTCTAAGGATGCCTGCCATAGATGTGGGTGAAATGCCAGGAGAGAATGCTTCTGGAACATGGTCATACTGTCTGAAAAACTCCCAGCAACCCAGTGATTCTGGCCATGAAAACCTTTGACAACTCATATAATCCTTGAAGGGACTCAGGGAAAAGATGGAGGGAGGAAAGAGAGAAGGAAGGAAAGATAAAAAGGAAGGAAGGACAAAGGGTGGAAGGGAAGGGAAGGAGAAAAGAAAGGAAGGGAGGGAGGGAAGGAGGAAGGAAAGAGAAAAGGATAGCATGGTGTGAGAGAGGGCCTGAGAAAAGAGCCCAAGGGGCCGCATCGGTCCCCTGGGACTGGGTTTACCCATACCTGCCTTAGATCAACAATAAATAATACTGAAATACATCAGGAGCAGGAAGGCAGCTAGACCACTGAAGAACAACAATTTTAAAGTTGGTTCCGAAGTAAACTAAGGAGATTGTAGATAATTGGAATTAATTCTGTTTATCTGTTAAAGGTACCCAGGCCCGGATTACCCATAAGGCCACTCGGGTGGCACATTTGGGGGGGGCAGCGGATCCGGACCTCCCATTTTTTTAAAAAAAATCCCCCAAAAAATAACCAAAAAAGGGTGCATGCGCGCTGCCCCCTCCCTTTGCTCTGCTTTAGGAGGGAGGGAGGATCAGCTCCACTCCTTACTCCGCCCCCCGCCTTGCCGGGTTGAAGGAAGTAGGGCGGGGTGAGGAGGAGAAAGAGGCGCTCTCCTGCCGCGCGTCCTGTGCACCGCCCACCCCTTTTCGGCGGGGCTGGCACGACACAAGGGAGGAGGGGTAGCAGTGGGACTCCTCTCTGCCTCCTCCCTGGCATAGCATCGCCAGGCAGGGAGGAGGAGGCGAAGCTGCGCCGCCGCCCCTCCTCCCTTGCGTGGCGTGGCGACGCAAGGGAGGAGCGGCAGCGGCACGGCTTCTCTCCGCCTCCCTGGCTTGGCATTGCCAGGCAGGGAGAAGGAGGCGGAGAGAAGTCGCCCTGCCGGCCCTCCTCCCTTGCGTCGTCATGCCACGCAAGGGAGGAGGGGCGGCGGGGCGGCTTCTCTCCGCTTCCCTGCCTGGCGACGCCACGCCACACCAGGAAGGAGGCAGAGAGGAGTCGCGCCAGCCCCGCCAAAAAGGGATGGGCAGCGCGCAGGACGCACGGCGGAAGGGCGCCTCTTTCTCCTTGCCCCGCCCTCCTTCCTTCAATCCGGTGAGTAGGGGCGGAGCCGGGGGTGGGGTGGGGCGGAGCCGGGGGGTGGGGAAGGCGGAGGCAGACCCTTTGGCCTAGGGCGGCAAAAGGGCCTGATCCGGGCCTGAAGGTACCAAGGTAAATATTGGGAACTATTGTTTTTAAAAAGGGATAGCAAGGAGCTGAAGTGAGTAGTAATTATATGTGGAGTAAATTGAATGCCACATTTACAATTTGCAAATAAATAAGTTTCCTAGTCCAGATGGTATCTGTCCCAGAATTTTCTAAGAAAATAAAAGCAGAATTGCTTATCTTCTAACTAAAAACTACAACATAAACAACATATTGCTAAGATCAGCATCTATAGCAAAAAGATGTACAAAGTAACACTTTTTTGAAAGGGCTCTAAGGGAAACTTGCCACTTATGAATGGATTTAGGTTGGTTATGGATTGAGGCAATTAAATGTTCAAGGGAATGAAGCAACTACCCCAAAAGAGAACTGCAACATGTCGGGGGTGGTTGGGGTGTGCTTTATTTACAAAAAAGGCAAATAAGAGGAGACAAACTCTGGAGACAAAGATTTTAATCCCCATTAGCAAAACAAACAAACAAAGAAAAACATTGGGTTACTTTGGACAAGTCACACTTTTTCAACCTCAGAATTAGACAAAGGAAAACCACCAGAACTAATCTTTCCAAGAAAGTCCAACAATAAGTTTGCATTAAGGTTGCCATAAAAGCATGACAGCACTAAACAACAGCAAAAGAAGACAAGATGGTGGTATAAATACAAATTTAGATGGGTGTAGAGAAAAGAGATAAATATCAACTTTTCTCTTTTTTTCAAAGTTTTAGAACATATGGGTACCCTTTCAAGGTAAACTGTGGGAAATTTTGAATAGATGAAAGGAAGAACTTCTAAACTGAATTTACTACTGCGACACAATGAATTTATGGCTGCTGACTTCAACGGCTAAAAGGGGGATCAGATAACTTAATGGCTACCAGTCAGGGTGCCTATATGTCACTTTTAGAATTAGAGGCAGTATTTCTTTGTATCTGTTCAGGATGTAGTTGGACTAATGTCCTGCCAACCAATTTCTGCCCAGTTGGATTTTTGTGAACAAAATGTTGGACTCAATAGGCTTTTAGTTTGATCTAATGTGACTCTACTTAGGTTCTTGTCTGTTCTTATGTTTCTGACCTTTCCAAACACTGCATGAGGGAATGAACTTAGAACATGAGAAAACTAATGCAGAATGATGTAATTTTTCGACTACAAAGCAGAGAACCAAGAAAAGTGAAATGTAATAAAACTTGGAGAACTATGATTTAATAGTTTGGATGCTGGACTAGCATATTGGAGACCAGGGTTCAAATCCTGTCTTGCCCATGGAAACCTGCTGGGTGACCAGGCTAGTTACATTCTCTCAACTTCAAAGAAAGGCAAAGGCACCCCCCCCCCCTGAACAAATCTCGCAACAACAACAAAAAAGCCCCATGATAACTTTGCCTTTTGGTCAGAAATAACATGAAGGCACCTAGCAAATACAACATTTTGTTTTAAATGAGGACTATATATACACTTTGTGTGTGTGTGTGTGTGTGTGTGTCAGAGAGAGAGAGAGAGAGAGAGAGAGAGAGAGCTTCTGTTTGTTTGTTTGTTTTTAAAAGAATGGGAAATATGAAGAAAGTTTGAAAGGGAAGAGGTAGGATCTGAAATAAGAAAAGAAATGCACAGTCCTTTGCTATTGGTCTAATATTTCTTATTTCAGTTGTCCAGAAAATGGCCTAGGAGAATTTCCATTGTCTCAGGAGAGTAGAAACGCTCTTGGAGGCTTTCCAATGTCTTGAAGATCTTCACTAACTCCCCCTCCTTCCAGTCAAATCAATCTGATCACTTTAAATTATTTTGAGTTTTGGTTCCTTGGTCAAAATTAGTTCCATAACATAGGCATTCTTTGCATAGGACCATCTGCTTGAAATAATAGAGCTGCCTCTTGTTGTAGTCAGTAAAGCCCTCATTACACGGGGCTAAAATTGGCAGCATGTGCAGATTTAGTCCAGGTCACTCATGGAGCCAGCTGGCTCCCATCAGATGCCGCTGCTCTGGCTCCATGAGTGAATGAGGGTGGAACTGGTATGTGCCGCCACCATGGCTACACAGGAAGCTTTCTGTTTTGCCATTTAATTTAATGGGAGGAAGCTGCATGCACCACATGTGCAGCATGCTTCCCCCCATTGGATCAGCTGCCAGAGGAGCTGGGCGATGCAGGATGTGGGGTGGCAGCTTCCCCATGCCCTCCAGCAAAGCAGAGCAATGTGAGACATTTTCTGTGGCTGTGTGACAAGGTTGTAACTTACATGAAATATCTATAGGGATGCTAATGGAACAAAAGGTAAAAATTAGGATGCTAAAATACAACATCATATTAAATATTTAGGAAATGAAATTAATCTGGAAAATTTGTTATCTGCATAGCTATTTCTTCACGCGTAAGAACACTTCAAAAGGTAAGCAAGGAAAATATGCAATATACTACATTCCACCCTAAACAGTAGACAAGCTTTTAGTCATCTTGCCTGTCAATCTGGTGTTTTTAGCAGCTACTTAAATAGCATGCAGAGAGAAGGAGATAAACCTGGGCCCCAACAGGAAAGAATGACACTATGAGAAATAGGAAGCAAGCTAAATAGAGCCATTATAGAATCCCTTTGGCCATTTTACACAAATAGGGAAATCTGAAGCCAGATGCTTCAGTTAACTAAAGTGTCCAGCTAAGATGAGCACATCATTAAGTCCAGTTTGTTAGAGCAAATATTAGACTTATCTTGTCTATAAAGAGATAATCAATGACTTTTCTTCTTTTCCTCAATTTTTAGATAAATCCTTTGTTTTCCTAGGGGATGGGGGGGAAACAACGTGCCTTTTTTCTTAAATGCTTAATACAAAAGTGTAGAATAAAGAATCGTAGCAATGATTTCATCCAGATTGTCAGTGTGTTTAACTGCATAGTTTATCAGGTGGGCTCTGAATGTGCATTGGAAAAAACATGTGGATAGATTTAAAAACTGAACAGATGTTCCACCCTGGTGTCTGCAGATGGCAATACTGTCAAGACAAGATATCATAATGTCATGCAAGTATAATTTTCTAACAGGATGGAGTTATTTCTCCTGATAGGCAGAAATCTAATGAAATGCTAAGCATGATTACTCTCCCTCTGTTCGGTTTGAGCCAGATTGAATCTGCAAAGCATAGACCACAGTCTTCATTCATAGTGCAATCCTATGAATGTCTCCCAAATAAGTGTACATAGGACATCAGCCTTAATGTAGCAATAGTATCTATATAATTAAAGCATTCCTTTTAAAAGTCAATTTTACATTAAAGATATGACTTTGTAGAAATGAAGCAATATTCTCTTTAGGGCTTCCTACAATATTTTTAGAAACAAATGTCTGAAAAGAAAAAAAACCCCAAAACACATTTAAAGCTGCAGAAATCAAAGATATAAAGCACTTGTATGTAATTTTATAATATTGCCTGGCTAGAACTCTTTAGAGATTGAAAAACAAAAGTGTAAATAGGGAATTTGAAAATCAAATCGTATTAAAAATGACTCAATGGTAAGTGTGACTGCACAATTATTGTATTTTTAGATTATAGCTGTAAAGAGCCTCACCACTCTTTATTTGAGAGAGTAGGTGCTTTGCTTCTTCATGGAGACCTTAGTTTTCTGGTTCATTTCCACTGTCATATAAAACACTTGCAAATTAGGAAGCCAAATTAGCAACATAAAAAGCCTGTGATAAACCATCAGTAACTGTGACACAAATGTCAGCAAATACTGATAATGAATGATGGTGATTATATTATTATTATTATTATTTATATAGTGCCATCACTGTACATGACACCTTACAATGAAAGACTAATACAGTTTCTTGCGCTCAGGCCTACAGTCAAATTAAGATGTAACACAAAATGAAAGGGGGATGGCAGTGTAGGAAGGGATTAAATACGGCAGATACTGTCTTTTTTCTTTTCCTCCAAAGATGGGGCAATGGCAGTTGGGATTGAGGAAAGGCCTTTCATCTACTTCTGGGTTCAGGCATAAAGGACGCATTTTTGCCTCTTCTTCTCTCCCTCTAAAGCCTGGAAATATTATATGGTCTTTTTTTAGTGTGGCAGTTTCTGACAGTACTGAGTCAAACGGAGAATGACAGAGTAAAGAGACACAGAAGGTCAGAATTAAAGGAGCTGTCCAAGGTGCTGAACACATGTAGAGCACAAGAGTTCATCATTTGGGAAGTTCCTCAAAAGATTAACTGCTGACACGTCTGACAGAACCTAATATTTTCTTGGGCTCTGACTCCCCACTGCACTTAATAGTGTCAATGTAAAATGCATACATTAACAGAGGAATTGCCTCCAATAAAAGATCATATAACCATTATGTAATCATCTAAGATTTGTTAAGATTCATTACAATGAAAATGAATACAGCATATAGTGTTTCACATGAAATAGGCCAAGCAAGCAGTCCAAGTGCTGGTTCTTTCTACTTGCTAGAATCTCTCAGAAAGAACAGAAACAAAATGGGCAACATGATTGAGATATCTCCATTCCTACAAGGAGAGCTCCAGCCTATGAACTAGACTGGTACTTAAGAACCACACGGGAACATCTGGAGGATGTCCAGCCTCCCACTTACCCTTACAGTGGAACTATCACAGGCGAACAGCTGAAGTTACATGGCTCACTGACAAAAAAAATCAACCAGTGTGAGATTTTGTAGGGATTACATATAGCTAGATTTCCCAGACCTTTTTAGGAAAGTTATCATTATCAGGCCTGGATAGCACAGGAAAATTGATGTTTTCAATGTGATAGTGGGATGCTGCACCATATGGTCATCAAAAGGCAGGAACAAAATACAACATGGCCTTGTTGACTTCCCTTCTGCCTCTCTGGTATGATTTCTGCTTTTTGAGAAATTACAACCAGTGTGATTTCACATTACAGAATGATAACATTATAACTCTACTTTAACTCTCATGGTTTCATATGTTGGAATTGTAGTACTGAAGTCCAGGAAAGGGTATTTAAACTTCCCAGCCAAATATTGATAATATCTGCCCAAACTAAAAATGCTTAATTTCCATTGGATGCAGCAAGAGCAATTGACATTATTGAGGTATAAATAGATCCCTACTAAGGAGTCTTACATTTGGAAGAGGTCTCAAGCAATTACATCAATGCTTTGGGAAAATTAGCTCGTGCTGTCTGGAAAATTCCAAGATCTATAATACTAAAAAAATGCTTTCCAAGTTCTGGTTAGGTCAAACTTCCAGGAAGTTTGTAATCCTGGGGTACATGCTAAATATTGAGTTCTCCTGTAGGCTTCTTTTCTTGCAGCTATTTCTCTCCTTTTCTTCTTAAATTTGTGCTGTGTCTGCATTTTGAGACTCTTGACAAATTTGATACCTCCTGGTGTGCTGTGCAGCATATGATATAGAATAAGATTTATGGGAAAGGGGCTGTCTGGAGGCATTCTGAATGCAATAAAAACAACCGAGATATGTGGAATTTCAGAAAACCGGTGTTAAAAGAAATGATGCTGGTTGTAATGATCAGCAAGGCCTATGGGTCCCAGGCATAGCCTCCATCACTAATAGTACAACTTATTCATTAAAATGGAAGAGATTGTATGCCTCTGGCTACTATTTGGAATTTGGAACCAGAAATCTGATGCAAAGGAGACATCTGACATCCGGTTATATAAAATAATATTGAAGGCTCATGGTGCTATTATAATCTTAAAATTCATTTTTCACAAACTGCAACAACATACATTCCACAGCTGATTACCTATGCAGAAACTATGTTCCATAGGGAAGTGTAACTATTCTTAAAATAATATGGCCGAGACACATTGTATGGGCACTCTAGATGTCAGGTATACTTCCCTTTTAGAATACAGACAAAAATGTTACATGCTATAGGATTTCTGTATGCAATAAGTTAAATTGTATTGTTTTAATTGCTCCTTTTTTGTGAGTGAGACAACTCCTTTAAACCTCAAACAAACCTACTTCCAAAAACCCACAATATTTCCTTTTTAAAATATCTTTGAATATCCAAGATACTTTAGTTGAATGGAAGTGTCAGATCCCCCTCAATGCCTCTTTTCCTCGCCCTCTCATTAGGCAACTCTACCATGGTTAACTATCCCCTCACCCCAATTGCCAATTACTAACTGCCACCCTGGGGATTTTCCATTGATTCTATGCCCTCCTCAGTTCATTTAGAGGAATACTTACATATTGACAGTTGGATTGTTAAAATTCTTTGTTCCAATTAACCAGTAGTCTATATCCCTTGCTGATTTTCAGTAGATGAGGAGAATCGAAGTACTCTGTGCCAGAAAACATTAAAACCTGTTTTCTTTTGCTTTATTGAAATTCTTTTCTGTCACGGTTGCCAGCTTGCTTCTTGAATTTTCTCTAATTTCTTTAACAACAGTTTTACATGCATAAATTATGGCATGGTGATAGCATTGTGTAAAACAAACTCAGTGATTACTATTTAATCAGTACAATATGGACATGCAATATCCATCCACCATAAAGTGTTGATGACACATTGTTTACTTGCAAACATGAAGATTTGACTTACACTGTGTCTGATCATTGCTTTATCCAGCCTAATATTGTCTCAGGCTGTCAACAGTGGCAAAAAGGTACACCCAGCCCGAAGTTGGTGTTGGCGTTCTAAGCGAGATACGGCTATTTCCAAGGAGGGATCCATCTTTTCTTAGCCTTACTCCAACTTCCTTCTATACTAAACAATGTCAGGAAAAAGACTAGTGTTTCCTGGAAATGCCATTGTGGCCTTGTGTTTCTTTGCCATGTGGACAACTGGATCAGATCTCATTCAGCCTAATCAGTCAGCAGAAGTTGTGCCATCTCTCTTCACAATGTGGTTAGCATAAAGAGGAAAACAGGAGATGGGTCAGATGCTAGCTGGACAAGGCACACTGTTTCACAGAATTTAGTCAATCTGGGGCCAGTCTGGAGCACTGTGAATTTGGTCAATCTGGGGCCAGTCTGGAGCACTATGAATTTAGTCAATCTGGGGTCAGTCTGGAGCACTATGAATTTAGTCAATCTGGGGCCAGTCTGGAGCATTATTTATTTATTTATTATTCGTATTTATATACCGCTCCATTCCCTTAGGCTCGGGGCGGTTTACATGGATAAAAACAGGGCAATAACAATAAAACAGTTTTAACACTATACATTAAAACACTATACACTACTAAACAGCTGTCCCAATTTATCATAATACAGTCAAGTAGAACCATTGATGTTAAACGCCTGCCGGAACAATGTTGTTTTACAGGCTCTTCTAAATGCAGATATTTCTGTAAGAGTCCGGGTGCTATCCGGCAGGGTGTTCCATAGTGTTGGAGCTACAATAGAGAAGACTCTTTGCCTCGTAGAGGACAGGTGGTAGGTTTTGACCAAAGGGATCTCTAATATTGTGCTAATGTTTATTGTGCCATTGTGTATCTTGTATTGTTGTTTTTATCTTGTTCATTGTGCTGTGAGCAGCCCCGAGCCCACCGGGAGTGGCGGCATAGAAGCCTAATGAAATAAATAAATAAATAAATAATAGGTTTTGATCTCCAGAACGTAGTGATCTCTGGGGAGTATATGGGGAAAGACGTTCCCTCAAGTATACAGGCCCCAGGCCATGTCTGGCCTTAAAGGTTAATACCAACACTTTGAACATAATCCGGTACTCTACTGGGAGCCAGTGCAGCTGCTGCAGAATAGGTGTTATATGGCATCTCGCCGGGGCACCGGCGAGCAGACAGGCTGCAGCATTCTGCATCAGCTTGAGATTCTGGATCACGGACAAAGGAAGGCCAATGTAGAGGGTGTTACAGTAGTCTAGTCTCGAGATGACCGTTGCTTGGATCACCATGGCCAGGTCGCCATTTGACAGGTAGGGTGCCAGCCGTCTAGCCTGCTGCAGGTGAAAAAATGCAGATCTGCTGACCATGGCGACCCGGACCTCCATAGTCAGCAGCGGGTCCAACTGGACCCCCAGACTCTTTACCAAGGTGACGGGAAAAGTGCCACGCCATCCAGGGTAGGCAGCCGGCACCCCCCTCCCATTGGGCGGCCCAACCAGAGGATCTCTGTCTTCGATGGGTTCACCTTCAACCGGCTAGCTCGCAGCCATCCAGTCACAGCCTCTAGGCACTGATGGAAATAATCGGGTATGGAGTCCGGTCTACCCTCCATCCTCAGCATGAGCTGGGTGTTATCAGCATACTGATGACACTCCAGACCAAAATTACATACCAGTCGGGCCAGTGGACGCATATAGATGTTAAATAATAGAGGGGAAAGAATGGCCCCTTGAGGCACCCCACAATCAAGGGGGAGCCCCTCGGAGACCACTCCGCCCCTCACCACTCGTTGTCCCCAATTGTGGAGAAAGGAGGACACCCATTTAAGGCCAGTCCCCCTCACTCCAGTCACGGGTAAATGATGGATTAATAATGCGTGGTCTACTGTATCAAAGGCTGCCGTGAGGTCCAATAACACGAGCAGTGCTGAGCCACCTTGGTCCTACTGACTATGAATTTAGTCAATCTGAGGCCGGTCTGGAGCACTATGAATTTAGTCAATCTTGGGCCAGTCTGGAGCACTATGGATTTAGTCAATCTGGGGTCAGTCTGGAGCACTATGAATTTGGTCAATCTGGGGCCAGTCTGGAACACTATGAATTTGGTCAATCTGGGGCCAGTCTGGAACACTATGAATTTGGTCAATCTGGGGCCAGTCTGGAACACTATGCTCCAGACTGGCCCCGATTGACCAAATTCTGTGAAACAGTGTGCCTTGTCCAGCTAGCATCTGACCCATCTCATTTTGTATATTGATCTTTCTATTGAGAAAAGTCCATAGCTGTAGTAGAAATCCTGCAGACAGCAGTGAATTCTGGGGCATAATCTCTAGGTTCACCTTTCCATTGTTCTGCGATGTCATCAGGGTAAACTGAACTTTTATCATGCTATTCTTAAGGGGCACAAAGCTTCTGCTTCCCTTGGGGTGATTGAAAGTATCCTCAAAACTCCAAGGCTTCATAGAATTATAGAGTTGGAAGAAACTTTGTGAGCCATCCAGTCCAACTCTCTGCAAATAGGAAAATGGCATTCAAAACACTCCTGACAGATGGCCATCCAGCCTCTGCTTAAAAACCTGCAAAGAAGGAGCCTCCACCACACTTTGGGGCAGAGAGTTCCACTGCTGAACTGCTTGTACAGTCAGGAAGTTCTTCCTAATGTTCAGGTTTTATCCTTTCGTGTCCAACAGGTTTATGAAAGACTTGTTTATTAAGCTATACAAGTCGTAACTGTGATATAGGTTCAGGAATTGGATAATGATAGTGCACAATAAGTGTGATAGAAGTTCAGGATTTTGATAATGATTCACAAAATCCAGTAATTGCACATGAGGAATTATTTTACCTTATTGTTAACTGGATATGAAAAATCGAATGCCTTACATAATATCCATGTTTGGCGCAAACCATCTCAGATTACCATGTGCATGTGAATGTGTCTTCATGGCACCATTGTATTTCACATATTCGTGACCTGTTTCTACCCCAAACTCTTTTGGACAGTCAGAATTATTTTTGCTTCCACCCTTTGGGACTGATTTAACCTGAATTAGATCTTTCCATCCCCTATCTCTCAGCACCCTATTGTTCAACTTAAGAGCCAAGAATTACTATTTGGGAGCTGCTATAGAATTCTGTGAAAAATGGTTGAAAAGGGAACAGGAATCCTTCACATAGTCCTCGATAGGTTTCTAAAGGTTCTAGAATTTAATATAGAAGTGTTTGAATTTAATGTAAGGTTGTTTAAGACAGCCCCAGAGAATATGAGAGATGCAATCATGGCGGGCATGAACATTTCTTAGATTTGATGGCACTTGAGAGATATAATAGTTTTGGGACAGGAACATTATCTAGGTTTTGTGGCATGGCCTTTCAAAAATGAGACATCCTAATCAACATATTCTAAGTTTCCTTGCAAGAAGCTTTTTGTGCCGTTTTTAGAAAACTTTTCTCTATACTAACCAGGATAATGCTTCTTGCATAGCTTTATCTTAATGGATCTGAAACTGAATATAATGCTGCAATTCAGATTGACCCTTTTTTCCATGTTCCTTCCAAAAGTACACTTTCTTCTTTAATCTAGCCCATCAATTCCACCCCAAATGAATATTCATGGTTTGCAGCACACAGCCTACATCAAATTTGTTTCCACAGCACAAAACACTGTGGCAACATAATTGGTCTGTGTATATATTGACAAAACCATTGTCCTTAGAACTATTATGCTTGATTTAAGCTACTTTGTGCTTTGCATCTGCCCTTGGATGTTCAACCAAAATTTATTCAGTCCTGTCCCATAAGCTCCACATATGAATGAACAAATTTGTAAGCAGCATTTTTATTAAATTGTTATCAAATGCATATCTGCCTTGAAGTTGCTCTGTCTTGTCTGCAGAAAATACTCAGAGGAGGTTATATAACGTAAAATGGAAAGCAAAAATGCACATTGCAAACACAAGAAATGGCAATTTCTTAGAGCTCTGGGAGAGATCATAGCATGGCCAGAGAAGATATTAAATCCTTTCCTCAGCCAAGTATTATGCTAAAAATTGCCAAAGTTTTAGTCCGACCTGGTGAGCTTGTAAATGCATTCTATCCTTTCGCTCACATAAACCAGTAGATTGGAGAGATTGCTTTGAATGGAAAGATGTTGGACAGGGAAGGATAAAACAAGCAGTTCCTCTATCCAGATGCCTCTTTCTCTCAAAATCAATACTTCCACAAAGCTGTTCTCCATTCTTAAAAGGGGAGGTTGGAGGATTTTCCTTTGTATTTGTGTGGTGGCAGTTCTTATGAAATGTGCATTTTGAAGCCCTCCAGGGACTCCCTCCCAAGAGAGACTAGGATGGCCCCATCCCTGCTGGCCTTCCACAGCAGGCAACTGGGGTATTATTATTAATAATAATTAATAATAACAATAATTCTTTGTATCACACTTTGCTACCAAAACTGGGGCTCAAAGCAGCTCGCAATTCAAACAAATACTATGACTAATTCAAAACATGAATATTAAAATAGAATAAAACTCTTTACGGTACTAAAAAAAATCAAATATCAAATTCAAATAATAAAATGTAATTAAAATACACAGGAATATTAAAAACAGTCCAGTTAATTATACACTATCCCTTAGTCCGTTCTTTAGAAATTCTATGTATTAAACGCCTGTCAAATTAAAAAGTTTTAAGCTTGCTGATGGGAGGCCAATAGTGAGGGGAACATTCTAGTCTTCCTGGGGAGATAGTTCTAGAATCTAGGGGCAGTCATTGACAAGGTCTTCTCTCATGTCTCCGCTATTCATGTTTGTAAAGGAGGTGGAACTTAAAGAAATCTATCTTCTGATGTTTTCAGACCCCAGCAGACATATACAGGGGGATATGGTCTATCAGATAACCTGGATTTCAACCATATAGAAATATATATGTGGTAACCATCAGTTTGAATTCTTTTCAGAAACAAACTGGAGACTAATAGAACTGCTTTTAAGTAGTGTGGTCTCTATATCCTGCTCCAATAAATAACTTGGCTCCATCTCTTTAGACCAGTTGAACCTTCAAAGCGAGGACCACATCACACTTGCCAAAACAAGCATCCTAGGATGTTTCGATCTTTCTTTGGAGATGGAACCCCACGCCAGCCATCACATGCTGTTGTGTGACTTCTGGCAGAGGCCCCATCCCCAACAGAAGTAGAAGCATCCTTGGATGCTTTCCTCAAAACAGGAGCCTTCCTGGGTTGTGCTAGCTCTATTTGAGCCAGCATGCTTCTGCCCAGTTTGGGCAATGCTTTCCTGTGTGATGTGGGAAGGGTCATCATGGAGATTTTGAGCTTTGTTTAAAAAAACCCCCATAAAAGTGATGAAGTCACCCCTTGAGTCTGTGGTTTCACCACACTTGCTATCAAAATGGCACTGGGAAGGGGGCTTCCTCATGTGATAAGGTTGAAAGCTTCAAGTAGATAGATTTCAGTAATGCAAATGGGATGTAACTAAGTCATGTACCGCCATGGCAAGAGCTGACACCACAAGTAATGGGCACAGTTGGTGTACAAGCTTTACAAAAGCACTCCTGACCAGGACAGAAATCCTGGCTTCCAGGTTCAAAATTGAATGCAGGAGCATGCCCAAACTGCAGACAAAACAAAATTCTGAGGGATGCCTCAAGCCAACAATGTAGATCAGGGGTGCTCATTAGGTAGCTCGGGAGCTACTAGTAGATCTTCGGCCCTCTTCCAGGTGATATTTGGGCCTCTCTAGCCGGATGGGGCACTCCTGCCATGCGCGCGCACACCCTGCGCACACGTGTGCTCCTGCTGCTGGCTTCCGCTCTCGCAGTGCTTCTTTCGCCTGCGGGGCATTGCAGGAAGAAGGAAGCGTGAGGCGGGGCCTCTGGAGGGAGCGCCCTGCCTCTCTCTCGTACAGAAGCAGTGTGCAGCCTCTGTTGTCGGCAAGACAGGCAGGGCGGAGTGCACCCTCTGGATGCCTCGCCTCATGCTTTCTCCCTCCTGCAATGCCCCACAGGTGGAAGAAGCGCTTCATGGGCAAAAAACAGCAGGAGCACCCGCGCTGGCGGGAGCGCGTGGGAATGCACGGTGGCGGGGGCAGGTAGATCTTTTGGACTTGGTTGCTTTAAGAGTAGCTCGCATGCTGAAAAAGTGTGAGCACCCCTGATGTAGATGAACAGGAGCCCCTCAGCACCACCTTTTGGGTTGGCTTCTCTAGGAAGGAATGTAGCCACTGTAGAACAGGGACTTCTAGTTACATCCTAGCAGCCCAGAAGGATACCACATGAAAGTATGAAAAGAACCAATAGGGACATATCACCCCTGGCCAGTTCCCTGTGTAGATTGTCTTCCAAGGCAACCACAGCCATGACTGTTCCGTAATCAGAATGAAATAGATCTAAAAAATCTGTTCCATATAGAATTCTGTGGAACTGGGAAGTCACCACACACCCCAATACCTTCCCCAAAAATGGTATGTTGTCACTGGCTGATAATTATCCTTTCTATAAGGATTTGGGGATGGCATTACCTCCATCAAATTGCCTATGCCTCATTGTCAACAAACTGGTTTTTAAAATAGATTTTATTGATTTTCAACAGGAATAAAAAGACAAACAACTCAACAAACCAACGAACCACCCCTCCCTTCCCTCCCTATCCCCCCCCTACCCTCCCCCCGCTCGGAGCCAATAGTACCAATACGACTTCCACTCCCCGTTTCCCACCGTTCCATCTAATGCTTCTTAGATATTTTAATCTTTCCCCCAATCTCTTGGCTTGTTTAGCCAACCGTCACCGTTTCAATTATTTACAAATGTCGTCATTTAAACATCCTTTCATATTTCTCAGTCCTTTTAGGTAGTCTATTAGCGGAGTCCAATCTGTGGCATCCCTTTGGTTCGTCATTGCTTTTGTTAGACAGTCCATATTCATGACTTCCAGAATTTTAGTGAGCCAGTCCTCAGTTTTCGGTGATGATACGTCCTTCCAGCGCCTTGCTATCACCATTCTCGCTGCAGTAATGCAGTAAACAAAAAGTTTTTCCTTATTTTTATCTATTACAAAGTCCAGCAGACCCAGTATCATGTATCTGGCCTTAAAGGGGAAATCCAACCCCAAAGCTTCCTTAATTATTCTGTATATTTTCTCCCAGAATTTTTTGGTTTTTTTGCAGCCCCACCACATGTGGAAGAAGGATCCCACCTCTTTATGGCACCTCCAACATTTGTTACTAATCTTATTGTTAAATTTGGCCATGCTGTTTGGGGTTAGGTACCACCTGTGAAAGATTTTTAATCCGTTCTCCTTTAGGTCATACGCATAGAGAAGCCTTAGATGGACTTTCCAATACCTTTCCCAGTATTTCAAATGGATGGTCTGCCCCATGTCCCTAGCCCATTTCACCATGCAATTTTTAATGGATTCGTTTTCAGTTTTCCATTGTAGTAGGTGTTTATAGAGGATGGTTATCTTCCCTTTTTCTTTTGAGCACACTTTATCCCATATTTCTGCACTCTCTGCAAAACCTAGCACTTTATCCTTCTTATATACCTCATGGATCTGTTTATATTGGAACCAGTCTAATGATTCGTCTAGTTCTTTTAATTCAACCATGTCTTTAATGACATAAACCTGCCCTGATCTTTTAAGAATTGAGTCGTACCTTAACCAACTATCTTTGTCGTACTGTCTCCTAAAGTGCGCCTCCTGTGGCGATAGCCACTTAGGAGTTTTGCTGAAGAGTCTGTTCTTAAATTTCAACCAAGATCTTAATAGTGCTTTCCTAATGCAGTGGTTGTTGAAATTTCTCTCAATTCTTGCTTTATGGTACCAGAGGTACCCATGCCAACTGTCCCGGAGGTCGAAGCCCCTCCAGTGCCAGAAGTTGGGTATCCTCTAGTAGCGTCCACTTGGTGACCCAATCCAGCGTGCTAGCCTCATAATAAGTGACTAGGTCCGGGCTCCAAGCCCCCTCTCCTATCATCTATCAAATTCTTCCAATTGATTCTAGCACGTTTCCCTTTCCAGATAAATTTCCTTAGCTCTTTCTCCCAGGCAAGTAGCAGTTTATCCAAGGTCAGGATTGGGAGGCATTGAAACACGAAGAGGAGCTTGGGGAGTACGTTCATCTTTATGAGGGATAGCCTACCAAGCAGTGATAGATTGAGGTGACTCCACTTTTCTAGATCCCGTTTGACTTGAGCCCATCTTGATTCATAGTTGTTTTTAATTAGGTCCATGTTTTTAGTTGTTATAAGGATACCCAAATATTTGACTTTGTTTACTATAGCCAAGCCTGACTCCTCCTCCAGCTTCTCCCTTTCCTTCGGGCAGATGTTTTTCACCAATAACTTGGATTTATTCCTATTCATCTTGAATCCGAAACTTTCCCAAATTCCTCCAGTTTCTCTAACCAGAACTTAATTTTCTCTAACGGATCTTCCACAATGCAAACCAGATCATCAGCGAATGCTCTGATTTTAATCTTTTCTTTTTTTATAGTTATGCCTTTTAAGTTGGGATCCCTTCTTATATTCTCTAAAAGGGTCTCTAGAGCCCAAATGAAAAGGAGAGGGGAGAGAGGGCAGCCTTGGCGGGTTCCTTTGTGTATTTTAAATTTATTGGCGCTGACTCCGTTTACACTTATCATAGCGGATTGGGATGAGTATATGTCCCCCACCTCGTTTTGGAAGTGGTGGCCTACATCTAGTTCTTTCATCAGGAGTTCTATGAAAGACCAGTTCATTCGGTCAAAGGCCTTCTCTGCGTCAACAAACATGAAGGCCGCTTTCTTTTGGATATTGCTTCTATAGTACTCCATAGCATCTACCGTTAGTCTGACATTATTCTTAAGTTGGCGACCGGCAAGAAGCCTTTCTGATCTTGTTTTATCCACCCACTTAAGAAGCCTTTCAGCCTCTCGCCAGGATGGAAGCGTAGATTTTATAATCCACATTCAAAAGTGAGATGGGTCTATAATTCCCATCCCCGCTTTGTCAGAGCCCTCTTTGTGGATGACTATAATCCTTGCTAGTGCCCAGGTCTCCGGGAGTTTTTTGGACTCTAAGATTTCATTCATCGTTTCTAGAAGGTAGGGTGTTACTTCTTCCTCAAAGACTTTATAGTACTTGGCTGTAAAGCCGTCCGGCCCGGGGGCCTTATTACTCTTCAAGTTTTTGATCGCCCACTTTATCTCTTCTCTATTTATCGGGTGATTCAGGTCCCCCCTTTGTTCCTCAGAGATCTTGCTAAGATGTAAGCCACTTATATAAGCTTGGACATCCTCTTTCTTTATGTTGTCTCTTGAGTATAGCTGTTTATAGAAAATTTGGAATCTTTCACTTATTTGGGCGTCTGAATTATAGGCTATCCCTTTATCCACTATTTGTGTAATATGGTTCTTCTGTTTTCTTTTTCTAATTTTGGTCATCATCCATTTCCCCGGCTTATTAGCATTTTGGAAATGGTTCTGTTTTAAAAATTTCAAATTAGATTCTAATTTTTCCAGGTCCAGCTTTTCTTTTTGCTTTTGAAGGGTAGTCAGTTGCAATTTTAATTTCCTATTTTTAGGGTTCTTTTTTAAATTTGTATCTACCTTTTTTAGTTTATCCTGTAGGTCCGCTTCCAATTTTTGCTCCTTTTTTCTTTTAATAATACTCTGATGGATGAAGTGACCCCTCATAACTGCTTTGCTTGCCTCCCACACAGTATGGATGTGGGTGTCCTGTGCTGTATTAATTTCGAAGTATTCCTTTAGGAATTTTCTGCCTGCCTCTTTTTGTTCTTTGGTCCTGATTAGGTCTTCCCTGAGGGACCATGTCTTTGTCATTCGGCTCCCCTGTCCGATTTGAAACTGTAGCATGTTGTGATCCGAAAAAAGCTGTGGAAGGATCTTTATTTTCCCTGCTTTAGTTAGCAGGGTCTTTGACAACCATACCATATCGATTCTTGACCAGGAGCCATACCTGCTGGAGTAGCAGGTATAGTCCCTGGCTCCTGGATTTTGTTCTCTCCATCCATCAGCTAATCCCAGATCTTCTAGAGCCTTTTTCCCCTCCTTTGGAAGCTGACCCGATCTCTTGTCTTTCACCTTTCTGCTGGACCTGTCCCACTCTCTTTCAACCACCGCATTGAAATCACCTAATATGATTAATTCATCATGACTTTCCTTCTCTATATTCCTCCTAAGTTCCCTGAAAAATTTTACCTTTGGCCCATTAGGGGCGTAGATATTACATACCAGGATGACTTTGTTGTCCCACTCAATCTTGATCGCTACATATCTCCCTTCCATATCCCTGAATGCCAATTGGCTCTTCACATGCTCCCTGGTGTAAATTACCACACCCTTCTTTCTTTTTTCACCGCCTGAATAAAAAAAATTCCCAAGGGCTTTATGCTTAAGGAGTGCCGCATCTCTCCCCCTTATATGCGTTTCCTGCAACGCCACCAAATCAACTTTTTTGGATTTCAAAAAATTAAATATCCTTTTCCTTTTCCTAGGCTCGTTAATCCCGTTCACATTATTTACCAAACAATTAATAGGCATAAAAGGACCTTTTAGAGTTCTTTTGGGTCTGGAGCCTCGTTTGTCGTCTCTGGTCTTCCTGCCTTGGTGCTTGTGGGGATAGGGGGGGTTCTTCGGACTCATCGTCTCTTTCCACCTCCTCTCCTTCCTCTTCTTCCCCCTTTTCATCGTTTTCCTTTTTATCTCTCGCAGGGTAGTCTTCATCCGACAGTTTCTTAAACATCGCCCTTGCTTTGTCTTCGGATGTGATCCAGATTCTTTTGTCTTTTAGAGTCATCATTAGACCTTCCTTTTTTTCCCAGCGATACTTTATGTTCCTTTTTTTCAGCTCATCCATGAGAAAGAAGTATTTCCTTCTTTTCTCTAGGGTTATTGCGGGAAATTCCTTGAAGATTGTTACCTTTCTTCTATTGAAGACTAGTTGTTCCCGGGCAGTGACACGGAGGATCTCGTCTCTAGTCGATTTTCTATTGAAGTGGACCATGACATCCCTTAGTGAATTGTGTTTTTTTGAATAACTTGACGTGATTCGGTATGTCCTGTCCAGCTCCTTTCCCATCTCCTCCTCTGGAATTTGGAGTGCCTCGGCCAGGAGTCCCGTCATGACCCCCCGAATATCCTCCTGTTCGTCTTCGTCCACATTACGGAATTTTAATTGGAACTCCTTTTCTCTAAGTTCCATGAGCTCCTGTTGTTCTTCGAGCTTTTTACTTAGTCTTGCGAGCGTACCATATTTTTTGTTCATCGAGGTTTCGATGGCTTCACATTTCGCTTCCGTCGTCTGACCTTTCTGTTTTACTATCTGTATCTCTTCCTGCATTGTAGTCAGCTGGGATTTTAACGAAATGATTTCTCCTTTCAGTTCTGTTTTCAGATTAGTGATTTCATGTTTGATCAAGATTTCTTGATTTCTAAGAAGGGTTTCTTGCTCCCCCTGTCTTGCCGCCATCTCCTCTTGTTTCTTTGCGATTTTTATTAGTTCTGCAAAGAGGTCGTCCAATGTTAATTCCGTGTGGCCAGATTCTTTTCTGCCCGGTGTCTTACTTGGTTTGTTAGCTTCCTTAGGTCCCCCCGCATTCCCTTTGAATGTCATCTCCACAACGATTTAGCTTATTTCCTTTCCCAGGGATGATATGGGTGTGATTCTGCGAATGTAGAGCTTGAGTAGCGCTTGGAGGAGGTTGTATAGGGCCAACTACACTCTGTCCCAGTCCTGCGTGGGGGTTCTTCTGTAGACTTATCTTGCGACCTGCCTTGAATATCAGAGTTTGGGTGCCTCGTTTTGCCCTTTCTCTTCTCGCTTCTTTTAGCCCCTCCTGGGGTCTATGCTTCCCAGCTTCCCTTAGGGTCACTATATATGCATGTGCGTGTGTGGGGGGTATTTTATTCTCTGCCCGTTTCCCGGCTGCACGTCCCCCGTTATCCGTGTCTAAGGCGTCTCCGGCGTTATATCCAGCCTTCTCCCTTCACCCTTCTCTTGGGGACTCTTGGCCCAGGCTGCAGCTCCCTTCCCTGATCTTACCAGAATGTCTTGTACGGTTCTCTCCAAAGGCAGTCGATCTCTCCTTCTTCTCCGCTCCCCCTCGCTCTTTGTTCACGAAGGATCCTATTTCCGGGTTCCTCGTCACTCCAGGTGGCTCTTTTACTACGTCACTCAAGCCCGCCCCCCGTCAGGACGTCCAGGCTTCAGCGTAGTAGAGCGTGCTACATCACTGTTGAGGGCCCGCCTTCCTCCCAAGCGCTCCTCTGTCTTCTCCTACTCTCTCGGGACCCGGTTACTTGCTGGGAGACCTTGGCGCCATCTTAACTCTTCCCTTCGAACCGGCTCGTCCTTCCTCGCCACGACTGATGGGATCCCACCTTTGGCCCGCCCTAGTGGTAGTAGGTGTGGGGGCTTTCCCTTCTTTTCCAAGTCTTATCTTGCACTGATTTTCCTTTGTTAGGTTGCCCTTGCCGCAGACACCGGCGGCTTGGGCAGCTCACCTTTTTCTTTAAAAACTGGTTTTTAAAGATGCTTGGAACTGCTGGTGACCAGAGGTGGTGCCTTGCACTTTCCCCTTCCCAATCTCCAGCTCTATACTGTGTTCAGCAATTAATTATGCATTTTAGCATAATGCTTCTAATTAGGTAGCCTTCCAAACAATTACTTCTTCACTGTCAAGCTATGTTCTTTCTTTTCCCTATTAACTAATGCAGTGTGGTTTGTTTAATTGTGTATTGGAATCCTTTAAAAGCCATTCAGTCAACGATCTTCTAAAGATCTTTTTCAGCACAGTTAAAGAACTATAATTTTACTTTATTTTCCCCAATTCCATCCTGTGTAATCTTGGGATTTGCAGTTTAGAGAAGGATATTTAAAATTCTGGAGAGGTCTAGTGCCTCAGCAGTTATAGTATCATAATCACCTTCATCATCGGATATTACTCATGGCTGAATATGATTATCTTCCAAGTTGTAGGGTCTTGGCTTTACATTCATAGGTAATTGTAGAAGCCTATTCTTTATTCACGTGTTCTTCAGCAGTGAGGACATCAGTTTCCAGATGGAAGGTGGTCCTGGTCAGGATTGGCTTGACGTGCCTTCCTCTTGACACGTTTCTCCCTTTTGCCCTCAATTCGTGCCTGTTCTAATTCCACAGCACTGA
Organism: Anolis apletophallus; assembly: GCA_030556195.1. NCBI lineage: Eukaryota > Metazoa > Chordata > Lepidosauria > Squamata > Anolidae > Anolis > Anolis apletophallus. The sequence goes on along the minus strand of JARBWK010000009.1, from coordinate 53,345,868 downwards.
TGGTGACAGCTGACCTCTAGTCAGAATGGAATCAAAATTCTCAGTGTCTATACCACAGTCTTTAAAGTTAGATTTAAAAATTGCTTTTCCTGTCCACCAACATTCCATTTTCCATTCTTGAGTATTGTAACTGCTCTAGTAGAAGGTGAGTGACAACATTGTCAGTCCATCAGCTGTAACTGTTTAATTTATTCATTAATGACCTGGATGTAGGAGTGAATTCTGAGGTAGCAAAGTTTGCAGATGACACTAAACTGTTCAGGGTAGTTAAAAATGAAACTGACTGTAAAGAGCTCCAGAAAGATCTCTCGAAATTGAGTGAATGGGCAACAAAGTGGCAAATGCATTTTAACCTAAACAAGTGTAAAGTCATGCACATCGGGGCAAAGAACCCCAACTACACCTACAAATTGATGGGATCAAAGCTTTCTGAGACAAACCAGGAAAGGGATCTTGGGGTTTTGGTGGACAGCTCAATGAAGATGTCAACCCAGTGCGCTGCAGCAGCGAAAAAAGCAAATTTTATGCTTGGCATGATCAGGAAGAGAATCGAAAATAGGTCGGCAAATGTTGTATTGCCTCTCTACAAATCTATGGTGAGGCCACATCTGGAGTACTGTGTACAATTCTGGTCACCGCACCTCAAGAAGGATATAACGGAACTGGAAAAGGTACAAAGAAGGGCAACAAAAATGATCCAAGGGATGGAGCAGCTTCCTTATGAAATCAGGTTGCAACGCCTTGGTCTTTTCAGCCTTGAAAGACGGCGTTTAAGAGGTGACTTGATCGAAGTGTATAAAATCATGCATGGGATAGAAAAGATGAATAAAGAAAAAATATTTTCTCTGTCACACAACACTAGGACTAGGGGGCACTCCCTAAAGCTCCAAGGTAGGAAAGTTAGGACTAATAAAGGGAAATATTTCTTCACCCAGAGGGTCATTGGGTTATGGAACTCACTTCCAGAGGAGGTTGTGACAGCTGTCAGCCTGGACAGCTTCAAGGCAGGATTGGACAGATTCATGGATACCAAGGGAATAAGTGGTTACTGAAATGGACATCCAAGTGCCACCTCTGTGTTGATGGAGGCAGGCAGGATTTTCCCTGGGTACTGGTTGTGGGGGGTCGGGAGCAGGTGAGGGGTTTGCCCTCCTTTCTGCTAGAGATCCCTGTGTACAACTAGTGGGCCACTGTGTGACACAGAATGCTGGACTAGATGGGCTGAGGCCCGATTCAGCATGGCTCTTCTTATGTTCTTATGTAACTGTGTAGTATGAAAAGGGTGTTGCATAAACAAGCAATAATATTTTTTTCACATTCACATAATACTTTGTCAATTACTTTATCTAATTTTCATTATCTTACCAATGGAGACTGTTGCTCAGACAGAGAGACAGTTTGGATTGAGTCTAAAGAAGAACTTAGGAAAGTTCCTTTGACTGACCATACTGCCTGGGAGATAAGCTTCCTAATGTATGGTATTAAACTATTGTAACACAGGAAAAATCTTGTTTTTTTTTATTTTGCCAGAAGGGCAGTTCTTAGAGATTACACTAGGTAACAAAATTTGAAAAAAAATCTGGTTTTTGGTTTGAAAGTGTTATTTCTTGTTTAATTGTGCAGTATTTACTTTGAAATATACTCCAGAAACTTCATTTTTGTGGCTGCCACAAAGTATGTTGAATTGGTTGAGACTCAATGAGATATTCATTGAAAAACTATAGCAAAATGTGCTGCAGGGTGTAATTGTTTCCCCCCCATGTTTTTATGATACAAAATGACGTTTATAACCCAGGAATAAAAATCACATTACATAGTGTTAGTCTTCTCAGGAAAGCCCAAGATATTATGTTACATAAGATGAAGAACAAAGTTGTTCCCTTGCTAATGTTCAGTACAAAGACTCGATGTACTGCACCTGAAGATAAGAGGCTAGTTTACGAGGTGTGGGCCAAGTATCAAAAAATATAGCCACAAAGACATCAAAAGCCACAATTTTTGATAGAATACATTCGGACCATTCCCCGGTAGGGATTACCCTAAACTGGGGGATGAGGCAATATAAATGGAGGTTGAATGATACTCTTTTTAGATCAGAGGAGGATATACTAAAGAATAAAAATCTGATTAAGGAATACTTTCTTATAAATGACCAGGCCGGCATGGATATATTTACAATCTGGGAGGCGAGCAAAGCCGTAATGAGGGGGAACTTTATTGCACAGGCTAGTAATAAAAGGAAACAACATAGAGTCGAAGTGAATAACGCGCAGAAAGAGCTGTCGTCCCTAGAGAAGAAATTGAAGAATAATCCTAAAGATAAAAGGATAGAACTTAAAATAAAAATTTTACAAAACCAGATAAAAATGCTAGAGACCAAGGAAATCGAAAAAAAGCTGAAATTCTTAAAACAGAAGAACTATGAGGGTGGAAATAAGGCTGGAAAGTGGCTGGCCTACCAATTTAGGAAGGAAAAGCAAAAAAAGATGATAACAAAACTAAAACGAGGAGAAAAGATTTTTACAAAGGAAAAAGAAATTTTAGCAGAATTCGTCAAATACTACCAGGAACTCTATCAGGAGGATAAAATAAATAGAGAATACATACAGGAATATTTAAACAAACAAAAGTTACCTCACATAACAGATTTACAAAGAGAGAGGCTGAATATAGAAATAACGGAAAAAGAAATATACAAAGCCATAGATAAATTAAAAACAGGGAAAGCCCCCGGCCCAGACGGGTTAACTGATATTTACTACAAGAGTATGAAAAAAGAATTGGCACCATACCTAAAGAAGGTTATGAATGAAATACTAAAAAGGGGAAACATACCAGAAAGTTGGAAAGACGCAGAAATAACGGTGATTCACAAGGAAGGGAAAGACCCGGAGCTGGTTACTAATTACAGGCCAATCGCCCTATTAAATATAGATTATAAACTATACGCAAATATAATGGCAGAAAGACTAAAAGAATTCCTAAATACCTGGATCTCCCAAGCACAGACTGGTTTCCTCCCTAAAAGACACATGAGAAAGAACATAAGACTAATAATAAACATCATAGAGTACCTAGACAAAAACATAGACAAAAAAGCAATAATAGCCTTTCTCGATGCCGAGAAGGCATTTGACCGGATAAACTGGGGGATAATTGAAAGCCTACTGGCTGAGTTAGATATGGGGTACAACTTTCAATCAGCAATAAAGGCAATTTACAAGACTCAATGGGCCCAGGTGATAGTAAACGGTCAGAGATCAGAAAAGTTCCCAATAAATAAGGGTACGAGACAGGGCTGTCCATTGTCACCTTTAATCTTTAATTTTGTTTTGGATTTATTATTAAAGGACCTAGAGAAAGATACTGAAATTAAAGGCTTGACAATCAAAAATAGGAAATATAAGGTATTCGCGTTTGCGGATGACCTGGCGTGTGTAATATCTAATCCACTAGATAATATAGACAAGTGGATGGACAAATTAGAACAATTTGGTAAAATTTCGGGGTTCAAATTGAATAAACTAAAATCACAGATGATAACTAAAAATATAGAAAATAAAGAGGTCCAAACGATTGAAAGGAAAGCTGGGATCCCAATTACAAAACAGGTCAGATATTTAGGGATCAATATTACGGCCAAAAACTGCCAACTGGTCAAAAACAATTATGAAAAAGTATGGAATGAAATTAAGGGTGATCTAAGTAGATGGAAAAATTTTAATTTATCTCTATTAGGAAGGATCTCCACTATCAAAATGAAAATTTTCCCCAGGCTTAATTTTTTATTTCAAATGCTGCCAATTCTGAAAAACCAGACTCTGATTAAAAGATGGCAAGCCGATTTGTCAGCCTTTATATGGCGAGCCAAAAAAACCAAGAATAAGGCAAAAATATCTACAGGAACTCCCAGAAAACGGTGGCTTTGGACTCCCGGATCTGGTGGGGTACTACGAGGCTAATTGTTTAGACAACTTAAAAACATGGATAGATATAAGAGACAAAGATCTTCTAACAGTGGAAGGATGGGAAAACAAAGCAGGCTGGCATGCCTACTTGTTTTATGACAAAATTAAACAAGATAAAAATTTTAAAAATCATATTCTTAAAGCCCCCCTTTACAGGGTATGGGAAAAACACAAAAATTTAATGAGTCACAAGCTTCCATTGTGGGTGTCACCCGTAGAAGCCTTTACAATATATAAAATAGGAGAAAGGCCGTGGACAACTTATGAAGAAATAATTAAGAAAGAAGGTAATAGCTATAATTTGAAGACACAGGAGGAGTTGAGACAATATAATATAAATTGGCTTCAATATAATCAGCTACGGGCTAGATTTGTGAAGGATCAAGGTAGAGGTTGGGAAGATAAATTAACTGAGGGGAAAGATTATGTTGCACTCGGAATCAAAAAGAGTTAGTAAATTTTATAAATTGATCCTAAAAACTCAACATGAAAAGAAACCAATAAAGGATTTTATGAAGAAGTGGGAGGATAATCTAGGCTATAGTATTCCCCAGGGAAGCTGGCAAAAAGCATGGGCATTTAATTTAAAATTTACTTGTGCATATTCGTTAAGGGAAAATCTATTAAAGATGATTTATAGATGGTACTTGACCCCTGCCCAAATAGGGAAAATATATAAGACCGGGAACGACTCGTGTTGGAAGTGTCAAGGAAATAGAGGAACGCTATTCCACCAATGGTGGACATGCCCTGAGGCGAGAAAGTACTGGAAAAAGGTTCATAGCTGGGCAGAGGAGGTAATACAATTGAAAATTGATTTTAAGCCTGAGTTGTTTTTGTTAAATATTTTAGAAACGGGAAAATTGGAAAAGGACTGGAAAGACTCTTGATCTACGTAATTACGGCTGCTCGGTTTGTTGGGCAAGGCATTGGAGAGAGAAAACAATACCCGAAATTGAGGAAATTATTCATAAACTACTGGACATAGCGGAATCAGATAAGCTGACCTGTATGGTCAGAAGAGGTCCCACAAAACTATTCGAGAAAACATGGAAACCATTTATTGCTTATGTTAAAACTAAGAAAAAGGAAGAATTAAAGGGGTTTTGGTTATAGTAATATAGGCGCTGATAAAGAAAACGGGTTGCAAAGATACGTTTATTCCCTCTGTGTCCGATTTAGTGAGCAGAAGGTTCGATATCGACGGGTGAAGTCAACCCGTGAGTTAGATGTGTTTTAAATGTGTGTCATTGGATAGATGTAGTATGTGATGTGTCATGTTTATGTGTTGGTTCGTGTATTTTAAACAATAAAAACTTTATTTTTTAAAAAAAGATAAGAGGCTAGTTTACGAGGTGTGGGCCAAGCTGAGTGGCATAGCTCTATCCTACACCACCCTGCTGCCATCTTCCAGTATCTGCTGCCTGAGGCAACTGCTTCGTTCTACCAAATGAGCATAAGAACAGCTCTCAGCTTGTCCCACAAAATTCTTCAACCGGGAAACAACCATTCCTGCCAGCTTGTCAATGTACTCTCTACTTTTTATAGTGGATTACTCCAAAGGGTGAAAGGGCTAGCTTAGTGAAAAACAGAGAATGTTTCACAAAGGAAGAAAGGTCAGTGTAGGTGAACTGTGCCATCTTCACCAGTCCGGGTAATCATCATTCCCCCCTCCTTTGTATAAGCAAGCATTAGTTTGGGGATTGGCACATCTCCATCTGGCCAGCGGGTGCCAGGAATGTTGAGGTAACATGCCTGATGCTTGAAAAACTTTGCCATCTGGAAGCAACCTTGTAAATCTAGCTCTCCCTGGTTCACACAGTCATTTGCCAGCCCTTGTTCGTCTACAGATTTGGTCCAAAGAAGCTACGAGGCATTTATTGAAAGTTCAAACGAGGTTAGTAATTGGGACAAAGGAAATAAGATGAAGTTATATCTAATCAGGACACTTTTTGAATCAGAACTATTGACATGGGCCTTTTACTCTGATGTCATTATTTTTAATGATGCTGCAGAGACATAGGACAAAGCTCTATGCTTTATTTCTTCTGTTCCCCTGAAAAAAAGAGAAAGAAGGCATTCACTAGGCAGAGCCTGAGTAAGAATCCACTAGGGAGAGTGTAAGAATCAAGCACGGAAAAGCAGAGAGAAGTTTCTAAATTTAATCCTATCCCTTTTAGGTTTTCTTTACAAAGCTCAAAATCTGCAACCATATATATAGAGTGAGGAAAAATTGTATTTTCGGTCTATATACTTAAAATAGAGTAACCGTGCTGTTGAAGATCCTCAGAATTGTAGTTAAAATATAATTTCCTATGGCTTTGGCCATAACGGAGCTATCTACACTGACCATTTAGTGCAGTTTCAACTGAGTATTGATTAGAAAGTGGTTTTGTTATGCAGATGACTACATAGGAAATCCTGGAACCAGTTAAAGGACTGGGTGGTGATTATTATTTATTTATTTATTCATTATTTTGATTTGTATACCAGCCTTTCCAATTGGCTCAGGATGGTTTACAGCATATTGAACTATATATGATTACACATATATAGTACTGATGTGTGTTAAGAGCTTTCTTTTCTTTGAAGCAAGTTTTGGACTGTATTAAATGATCAGTGCAGATAGGTCCAAAGTCCGATCTGAAATAACTAAGGCTGCATCTATGTCAGGTGAAGTAATCTTGGTACAGTCCAGACTAGTCTGCTCTGAAGCTGTCCCAGATATGCCATTTTGCAGTCCAGAAAGGCAACTGTGTCAACCACACATCAGCAATTTTGCCCTGACCTCTTGGACTCCACTGCAACTATTTTGCCTACCAGAAGTAATTTTCTGGTGAATTCTCTGGCTGCCCTGTTGCGACTGCTACCAGCGAGAGTCTGCCTGAAAGCTGATTCTGGCAGTGAGTCTATTTGATGTGTGGACACTTGATCATCCCTTTTGTTCCTTCCAAACTACAAAACTGAAAATATCACTATCTTACTCAAGGTGTAAAGGGTCTACTGCTAAACCCTTGCAACTTCAGCTCATCAGGGGGCTCTCCACTACTTTGTGGGGTTCCCCAGAGGGGCCATTCTCTCTTTTCTCTCTCAAAAATCTTGAAAAATTATGTTGGGGCTTATTTTGGGGGAAACAGGGTAGTAAGTACAGCTCTTTTTTCCCCCACCCATTGGGACAAACAAATAACTCACAGAAGTTATAATTCCAGAGCTTCAAAATTAACTTTTATGGATTATAGCTTCCACACTCTGAGCCAGCATGGCTTAGAGATTTTATGTATTTATTTTATTTACAGCATTTATGTTCTGCCCTTCTCAGCCCGAAGGGGACTCAGGGTGGATCACAGAACCAAATACACAGCAAACATTTGATGACATTAGACATACAGGACAGACAGACAGATAATGGTATGTGTCTTGGCATTTTCCAACTTCAGTGTCCTGGAGGTTATGCTCAGTTCTGGCCACGGAGGGTGCTGTCGCTCCATCCTCTATGACAGCGAGCCTTTTTTTAAAAATCACACTTTCCTCCTGTTTGATCGCCAGCTTTTAAAAAATGGTGCCGTAAAATACCTCCCCACTTAAGCGGTGCCTAATTTCTCTACTCACAGCTACAGCTGTTTTTGAACTGCTTAGGTGGACAGTAAGCTGAGCTGAAGGTTGGATGCTCACCCCAACCCAGTCTCTAACTCCCAACCTTTTGGTTGGGAAGGATCTATTGGTGCTGGTGATTAACCAACTTTGCTAACTATAGCTCAGAGTAAGAAGCTTGCTAGCTCTGAGTAAGTGCTGGCACCTTTTGAATCACAGTTCTCATCTGTGCTATCTGCGGAGAATGAGAGAAGTGGCAGTCTAACCACTTTTGGAGGGCCAGTAGTTGCCCATTTCCATTTTCTAGTTGTGAATTCTATTTTATTTATTTATTTATTTATTATTTCGATTTAATAAACCGCCCTTCCCGAAGCTCAGGGCGGTTTCCAACATATAAAAACACATAAAAAATTTAAAACACATAAAATTTTCATCATAAAACAGTTAACAAACCCAACCCCTTACAGTCACATAAAATCATAACCAGACATAGCCGATTCATACAAAAGTGGCAATGGCACGGCAGGGTGGCAAGTTGTTGATTTTAACTTGCAGTATTACAGTGAAACTCTGGTCATATTCAGAATACTAAAGTATTATTTGGGATTGACAAATAATACAATCCCAAAAAATTGCACTCAAATCTTGCATTTCAAAGTTACCTTTGAATGCATGTTTTCTTGGGAGCAAGAATCACTGCGATCAGTGGGAATTCCTTTTGAGTAAACATGCACAAGATCAAGCTGAACCTGCATTTAAGAAATATTGAATCACCCCAACAAGATTTTGTCTGAAATGGACCTGAAACGTGCCAGAAATCGACAGCAATTATGTACCACAGTTTATTCCAATGACTTTTCCACTGCAGGAGTATAGTGCTACCCAGGTCTCTCAGCTCTTTATAGAAAATGATTTCTTGCCATGCAACATGATGTAGATGTCAAGCTAGGAATGTTATGAAGTTCCAAGTGGAGTGTCTGGGTTTTTTTAAGCCCATTGCCTAAATAGCCTGACACTCAATATTTTTGATGCATCTCAGTATGTGCTCGCTGGTAAGTTCAATTCAGACATAACAATTTTTTCCCTCTGCATGTTTCAATGTCGCTGTCGTGCTTAACAGATGGTGCCTTTGTAATATTGCATCCATCTTTCCGGAGGAATGCTTGCTGCATGGCTAAGTAGTTTAGTTGTTGTAACTCTTTCTTTTAAAGCTTTATATTGAAAACTGACATATTTGTTGTATCAGAATATCTGGAAAGGGAAACATTTTAAAATAAAATTATTCACAAAGCACTTTGGGTTTGGGTGCTAAAGCTGAGAAAGTGGAGGGGGTGTCTTAAATGTTTTTTTTTAAGTCTGCCATTTGCCTTTTATCTAAAACATTTTTGAAAGCAAAAGCACAGATAGCAAATGGAATTTGAAATGTCACCACCACATGAACTAATCAGACAAAATGTAAGAACTTTCACTTAGCACATTGTAGAAAGCAGCTAGCAAATGTTACGTTTAAGTGGCAAAATTATATTTTGTTTGGAGATAAGAGAGGCAGTTTTCCTTTCCCTATTTGAGTTTTACAGACTGTAGAGGTTCAATCTACTGAGTATTGTGAATCAGGTTTCCTTTGCTCAGTGAGAAAATACATGCAATATTTATAGAGATGTCTTCAGAAGTAGGGCGAAATCACAATACTCAGTAGATTGCAACCCCCCGGAATCAAAAAAATCCAGAGCTTGGGAATGACATTTATAGGACTATAATTCCCATAACCCCCTGCCAGATTCTAGAATAGAAAAAGAAAACTTTCCAATGATTATTAGCTGTGGTTCCCAGCAAACATTACAATTGCAGAAAATATCACATTTATATTAAAAATGCCCTTTCCCCCAGTATCATTTTGACCTAATGTAGTGCATGAAATAAGGGGTCCTTCTTCATGTCAGGGATCTAATTAAGTCTTCAAGGGAATATATGGTATTTTTTTCTAATTACCGTATATACTGGAATATAAGCAGACTCGAATATAAGCCGAGGCACCTTATTTTACCACAAAAAATTGGGAAAATGTAGTGACTCAAGTATAAGTTGAGGGTGGGAAATGCAGCAGCTACTGGTAAATTCCAAAATAAAAACAGATACCAATAAAATTACATTAATTGAGGCATCAGTAGGTTAAATGTTTATGAATATCTACATAAAACTAATTTAAGTCTGTCAAACTCTGATTAAACCATTATTCTAATCTTCAATATAATGTGCTTATTCTTCCAATAATAATATAATAAAATGATAAATGTAATTATAATAGAGGAAATAATGGAAATGTATTAATAACAATAATAGAGTAAAATAATAAACATAATAATAACAATAATAATACTACTAACTATAATAATAAAGATAAATTATAAATATAATAATAATAAATAGAGTAAATAATAAATGTAATAATAATAACAACAGAGTAAAATAATACATAACCTTGACTTGAGTATAAACCGAGCGGGGCTTTTTCAACCTTAAAAAAGGGATGAAAAACTAGGCTTATACTCAAGTATATACAGTAAATCATTTGTACTTCTACAATGGAATTTCCTATGTAGGAAATCACTCAATAACCAACCTTGTGAATTCACTGGTAAAGCATATATTCTGAGCATGCAGAAAATTCCACATTCAGTACCTAGCAAGACCTCTAGATTTATTTATTGTTTAAGTATCACCTTGGAGATACCTGTGTCTCTGATCCTGGGGAACTCCTGCCAAACTAAATAGTAGTATGTGGCTAATTTGCAAAAGAAAATATATTCATGCTGAACTTTTGATGCTATATTCAAATGAGCTGACACATTGTTTGCATGTGCTTAAACCAGTTAGAACCATAAAATCAACATCTTTCCACTTCCACTTGCATACAAACAGAGGCAATTTAAATGAAAACTTCTTTGGTCGCTGCAAAAAAGTAGCGGAAGCTTGTTTATTATTCCAAGAAGAGAATGGAGGGCTGTTTAGAAAAGAAAGTGGCGTGGTCTTCACCAATTATTTTCAATGACTGTTGGCTGTAATATATTATGAAATGTAAGAAAAGGAGAAAAAAATGAAGAGGAAAGGTAATAAATTTCTGGGTGACAAATTCCATAAGACTATGCCTATATATTAAGGGTTTTTAAACTGCCATCCATGAGATTGGTGAAGTAAGTAAACAAAATAATGACCTCCCCTATTTCTTTTGTAATATTTTGAAAACTCTGTTCAAATGTATTTTTCTAGAAAGGAAATCAATATTTACAAGTAATTTTCACCAAATGTTACAAAGGATCTATAAACTATATAATCAAAGAAAGGATGTGACATGGAGTCACATGTGGCTGATATGGATTTTTCAGCCAAAATTTGTTGCTAGAATGGATTTTAGTTTTAAATATAAATATTTCCCTTGCCTGGATCATTAGCTTGAAGTTTGTTGTGGACATCATGCATATCACACAACAAGCAAATTGACTATGAGTCGCTTAATGTGCAGACTCTTCTTGTGTGATTTAATCCACCTGATCTACCCTACCCTTGTAGATATCTCCATCTACATGTGACTCACCTTTGCTGACTTCAGCCCATGAAGGTTCTTTCTTTATTCCTCCTGATCAAGTACCTTTGGTATGTATTTTTTTTACATTTTCTGTTGTATTATATACTAGATGTAACATTACCATTTTATGCTTACTTTGGGATTTGCGCTATATGTATTTGATAGATTATCCCTCTACTCACATATGTATGGACGCCCTCCTGCCGCATGTAATCCAACAACCTCTGGCTTCAACTTCGCCTTGTGGAATCCCCTTTTAGGGGCAAAATGGTCAGAAAAAAGGCCCCGATAGTGATTTCAACCGTTGGCATTGTCCTGCCCATCTCGGTGACATCAATCTTCACGCTGCCTTTGGTTGCCGTGTCTGCGACTTCATATTCAGCTTCGGCACACACTTTTTGTTGTTGATTTTGATCGGATGTGTTTATACCTCAGGTACTCTGGCTATCAAGCCATATTATTCAAGGGCAATACCATGCTTACCACAATCCACTTTGGAAATTGATTTGAGGTATAAGTATTATTAGTCTCCAGCACTTACCTTCATGGAACTGTTGGGAGAATATAGAATTCCTGCGCCATTGGGCATTACTTACCTCATGGAACCTTGAGTAACTAAGCCCACTACTAATATATAGGCTTTGGATCTTTGCCGTGGATGGACGTATTTAACTGGTTTGCAGACGCACGGACCAATATTATTATAAACGCCTACTTTGTGTATTATATAATGTATTGCCCATGTTTGAACTTTGACTATATATACTATCGTAAAATATCTTCATTGGATAGATTCTCCTAGGGTTACACCCTCTGATTATATGCGACTACAATATAATATGCATTTGGTACTTTTGTATACTTTTGTAAGATGTTATTGTGTATCACGCAATACATTTAACTGTTCATGTATGTTGTTATCAATATAACATTTATTATTGAATGCTTAGTCCCTAGACATACATATCTTTACTCTAAGTGCATGCTTTCTCCTTTCACACTTCCCTTTTTGCTTGGTTTGATTAAAGTAGGCTCCCACTTATTTTGCTCTTTGTGGTTCATTGGCAGCTTATCATCTGTTAGCACTGTCCGGTTTCTATTAAAAACCATCCAAGCAGCCTTGCATTTTCTTGCCCATTCGCCATTTGCCAAAATATTCGACTGTACTTGTTGTTCAAGATATACATAATCAGTCACTTCTTCAATTTCATCTCAATTTATAATGACGCAGCCCTGGACATACTGCTCATTTTTTATTCATTTTGCTTTCTTCACGTTCATTTCCAGTCCTACTGATTTTGGGAGTCGAGCTAGTTGTTGAAAGATCATGTTGTAAATCTTTCAGAATTTTTGGCAAAAAGGATGCAGAGAGCAATGGAAAGAAGGATGTGTCATGTGACAATAAGAGATAAAGTCAGCAATAAAGAGATGTGTCAAAGAACCAGGGTACCTGAAGGTCTAACCCCACTGTTCGCCTCTTTTGAGCGCCTCCCTTGGAAACACATTCTCCCACTACTATCTCATCTAGGGGTTTATCCATTTTTATCCTGCACATTTGGCCCACCCATTGTATTCTATTTCTTTCTTGTTCTTTTATAACTGTTTATTTTATTTTGCTATTTTATGTATCTTATTTTAATGTTATTTTTGCTTCATTGTATTTTATTTTGCTGTATTGTAATCCTGGCTTTGATCTCATGTTAGCCACCCCAAGTCCCCTTTGGGGAGATGGTGGTGGTGTATAAATAAAGTTTTTTATTATTATTATCAATGAAATCTATGAGGCAAAAAGAAGATGGACAGGACATTAGAACAAACAAAAGACAACTGATGGACATGTTGACTAAGGAACTGGACACCAAGAGAACACAAGTGGCCTTTCAGCAGACCTCGCATACAATGGGACGAAACAATGGTTAAGCTATTCAGTCAGAAATGGATGTGAAGGTAATCTGACTGCGACATCTGTCACCACATTGATCACCAGGGTTGATTCGGCTGATCTGGCTGGCTAGGCGGGTGTCCCCTTCCTCCCTCACCACTCCATGTATGTCCCACCTGAAGCTGCGCACTCGATGAAAGAGGACAACCTCCCAGGTATAAAAGGAGTGTACCGAGGTCTCCAGAAATGGAAAAGAAAAGCACAGGATTGTATATTTTGGCAAATGGCAGATTTGCATGAAGCCCAACGACAGTGGGTCAATGACAAATCAGATAGGATAGAATATATATCATACATTGGAAAAGCCACTTTCCAGTCTTTTTTCTCTGAATGCTGAAGTTTATTGAAAAAGAGCATATAACTTTTAAAAAATGGTGCCTAAAAAGTAGGTTTATCTTTTCACCAGTCAGCTCTTGCTATTTCATTTCTTTCCAAGACTTTTAAGGGTGAAAATGCTGCATGTCACTCCTACAGCCTATTATTGTAATATATCACCAGCATGAGGGCTAGCTGAAATGTTCGCTCCCATAATGGACCTCTATCATAAGTTTTATTAAAAAGTGGGGGGAGGGGGAGCTCCATTTATAATGGGAAAGTTACTCTGAGAGTTTGGTCATTCTATTAATAGTTTATATAGACCCATAAAACATTTGAAACAACATGAACAATGTATCTCTTTCCAGAAGTAAGACACATTTAAACATTTTAATAGTGCTAGAAAATGACTCCATTTGCAGTATTTGGTAGCCTCAATGGATACAGAAGTCTCTATTTCTTAGTTTGAAATAACCTAAGTTAGAAGTTGTTGGGAAATGGGGAAGACAGTAATGGATTTCTTAGACCAGGGCTGTCCAACTGCCGGCCCTGCAGGGGTTTTGGCCTTCAAATCCCAGAAATCCTAACAGCTGGTAAACTGGCTAGGATTTCTGGGAGTTGAAGTCCAAAACACCTGCAGGGCAGTTGGACAGCCCTGTCCTAGACAAAGTAATCAATTGGCAAGGCAGCATCTGAACAACAACCAGTCACACATCCACCCACTCACACAGGGTCTGGCAAGGAAAAGAAATAAACTTAGTTGTCTTTGTGAAATATTTAGAAGTAGCTTTATTTTAAATACTTGTTTATAAGCACATACATGCTCTAATTGAGAAGAGAGAGGGAAGAAAGCATGACTTTAAGTCAGAGTGATGCTGGATGTCAGAAGGCATGATAAAGGCAAACAGTGACTATAAAAATAACAGTCACCACATGATGCAGAGCCAACCTTAATAAATGGGCCCATAAAGTGGAGTCCACAACATGTAAGTGTGGAGAAGAGCAAACCACAAACCATCTATTACAATGCAGCCTGAGCCTTGTCACATGCATAATGAGCCTTGTCACATGTTGCACGCTGGGGGCCTGTAGAATGGCTATTTCTTGGACGTGACTTCTGTATGCCCAACGGGACGCCGGGGTGCCTCAGCTGGAAGGGCCCCTTAGTTTCCCCCAATGATAAAGGTCCTTTGAGGCTTAAAATAAGTTTAACAAAGTTCTTTATTTGGGAACAAACTGGATGGCTTCTTAAAAAACTGGTGACTTTCTCAGTCTGCAGCAACAGGGCCGGCAAACTGGGCAAAGCTGGTCTTCTGTTTCGGGGAAAACCTATGACCCTTCCCTTGGGCAATCTTTCTTTACCTTGCTGGCGTGAGGACCCTTCTTCCGACTCCAAGCTGCGTTATGGATAGCCAGACGTCCCGTACCACGCAAGGTTTCCTTCGATTAGCCAGGTTGTAGGATTGCAGGTGATCCCTTCACAAAGGATTGTGAAGCTATTCTTTTACCCCAGCAAAGTGGGATCTGTTACAGCAGCAAAGCTGTGTCTGTTACCCCAGCAAAGCGATGGTCTGTAACCCCAGCAAAGCTGTATCTGTTACCCCAGCAAAGCTGTGAGATTTAAAGCCTTTTCCAAGTTGGAAAGAACAGGCAGCCTTAAATCACGTCCTTTCCTGTAGAGTAGCTGTTAAGACTGAGGAAAAAAATCCTCTTTCCCCTCCCAAAACCTAGGAATAGGGGCAGGTCTACTGCTCTAGATTGATTGGTAGCCCTCTGGGCCCATGAATGCAAACTAAGAAAGTCACCTACAACATGAAATGAAAGGGAATGCAAACTTGCAATGCAACAAATGGAAAACAGAGCCCTGTTGGCACTGCTGTGCCAGAACAGAGGTCCTTCTTATACCAACACCAGAGGCATTCCAAGTGTCCAGCTACTGGTCAAAGGACATTTAGTATAATGCCAAGTCTTTAACTTTGTGCTTTTGAATACATTACAACTGTACCCTCAGTTCGTTTCTGATACGATAAATAAATACCATAAATATTTACTATGTCTTAACAAACAGAGAGTAATAGCACACAGAGGCTGTTAATTCTAACCTCAGGTTACTCTTTACAAAGAGGCTGGGTAGTTATCACCACATCGTCCAGTAAATTGACTTATAGCTCATTAGGTAGCTTGGGAGCTACTAGTAGATCTTTGGCCCTCTTCCAGGTGATCTTTGGGCCTCACCAGCCGGATGGGGCGTTCCTGCTATGCGCGCGCACACCCTGCGTGCACATGCACTCCTGCTGCTGGCTTCCACTCTCGCGGTGCTTCTTTCGCTTGCAGGGCATTGCAGGGAGAAGGAAGCATGAGGCGGAGCCTCTGGAGGGAGCGCCCTGCCTCTCTCTCATCCAGAAGCAGCTGTGCAGCCTTAGTTGCCGGCGAGACAGGCAGGGCGGAGCACTCCCTCTGAATGCCCTGCCTCATGCTTTCTCCTTCGTGCAATGCCCCGCAGGTGGAAGAAGCGCTGTGCGGGCAGAAAACAGCAGCAGGAGCACGCACGGTGGCAAGAGTGCACGGCGGCGGGAGCTCGCGGGAGCTCTGGGATCAGATCCTGGGGTATAGGGCAGTGTAGATCTAGCCTTTGCTGCCATGGGGAGACCACACAATGTACAGCTGGATTTGCAACTGAGGGCACTGCACTCAGCCATTAATCTGGCTCAAGGTGAAATAGAGTTTCCCGGAAGCTCAAGAGTAATCCTGAAGTTTGGGAGCTGGCTCTATTAGGATCTGGCCCAATCCATTGTTCACACATCTAATGAACCCACCATTGCATCACTGAGTTGAAGCAATTCTTTGACAGAAGCTTGCTGGTGACATTGCTTCTGGTGAGATCACACCAGCCTGCCCAGCCATGTGACCAAGAAATGAGAGTTTACCAGCAAGCCCCTGCTGATGGCCAGCAACAGAGCATTGAAATCAGCCCCAATGTGCCCCTCAGTCTGGCCAGCCATCAGGACATCCAATGGGATTCCAGAGATGCTCCTGGGTTGGCCTAAGGCAGATTCAAACTGATTTATCCTGAATTAAATGGGTGAACATAGACACAACCCAGAGCAATTTATTTGAGAGACAGAAAAGACAGCAAGATCTTGATAGAACTCTTTGACTTGTGGAACATAGTTGTTGTATAAAATGCCCACAACCAAGGTAAGTCTAAAATTTCAGCCAGTTTACGTTGTCTTGCAATTCTGCATCATATTTGGTCTCTTTTGCACTACAACTGTTGTAGTACTTTGACAGCACTTTAAATGCCATTGCTGTATATTTGTTATTTGGTGAGATATTCTCTGTCTGAGAATTCTAAATATTTCACCCAACTACGAATCCCAGGGTTTTGTAGCATAGAGCCATATTCATTTATATCATCTCAAAATGCTATAATAACTGCACAAGGTAACAGAGACCAAAATTTGCTGAAATTCAATAGGAAGCCAGAGTAAAACCAGGTGAGACTTCAATTAGCATGGAAACCATGGGGATAACTGGTAGAGACCGCAAAATTCACTCACATTCTACAGCACTCCTGATAGAGGCAACTGTCTTTTCATAGTATGTGCTTAGAACTAGTGTGGTAAAGATGTGGATGCGCCATTTCCTTGTTCCATGACACACACCTGGACCACACAGTTATTCTTGACATAAATAGAAGTTAAAGGGGGTACACTTTTCTCACCTCTGACCCGGGAAAGGGGATGAGCAGCTTTTGGGTAAACAAGTGGGTAATTCTCACATTGCTAATTCCCCCTCTGCATCTTTTAAAGCCTCTATTAGACTAATGTTATGTCTCATAGCATTGGCTGAATCCTGGATTGAAATTGGCATATTCAGACTGGTCTAGATTGATTTGGATCAGATCTGAATTGAATCAGATGGGTCTGAAGTGATTCAGACCCATCTGTCAGCTCAGACAACTTCAGTGAATGAAAGCCAAATTTTCTTCTAAATTGTTGCAAACCAGCACCCAGAAAGGAGAACAGCAGCTGGAGACAGGGAGAGTGTGCTGGAGTAGCTTTCGGCACGGGGCAAAACTCATACCAGAACTCATCAATCACATGCCTAATGGGCAAGGGAAGGATTATAAAGAACATTTCCTTAACTTTTATCTGGTATTCTATTGTTAGCAAATTTGCTTTTTTGTTTGTTTATTGAAAGATTTTGGTGGCAGTTTTTTACAGAACAGAACTGAAGAGAGTGCCTAACAAACAATAGTATGTTACAAAACAAAGTTTCATATTGCCATAGACTATTTTTTTGCCTGTTTTATATTGTTTTACTGTATTTTGCACTATTGTTATGTATTTTAATGACTTACATTTTAACTGTATGATCGGGCTTGGCCCCATGTTAGACGCCCCAAGTCCCTTCTGGGAGATGGAGGCGGGGTACAAAAATAAAGTTGTTGCTGTTATTGTTGTTACTACTACTACTATTACTACATCTAGCTGTGCTGCTGAACTTGCTGACCAAAAGGTCAGTGGTTCAAATCCAAGGAGTGGGGTTAGCTCCCGCTGTTAGCTCCAGCTTCTGCCAACCTAGCAGTTCGAAAACATACAAGTATAAGTAGATCAATAGGTACCACTTCGGCAGGAAGGTAACAGTGCTCCATGCAGTCATGGTGGCCACATGACCTTGGAGGTTTCTACAGACAACGGCAGCTCTTTGGCTTAGAAATGTAGATGAGCACCAACTCTCAGAGTCTAACATGACTAGACTTAATGTCAGGGGAAACCTTTACCTTTTAAAGCATAGTTTGAGGGGTTTTTGTGTCAAAAGTGACTTGAGAAACTGCAAGTAGCTTCTGGTGTGAGAGAATTGGCTGTCTGCAGAGACATTGCCCAGGGGATGCCAGGATGTGTTACCTTCTTGTGGGAGGCATCTCTCATGTCCCCACATGAGACAATTAATTAGTTGAGGTATGATTAATGCAGGTTGATACCACTTTAACTGTTATGGCTCAATACTCTGGAATCAGAGGAGTTGTAGTTTTGCAAGAGCTTTAGTCTTCTCTGTCAAAAAGTGATAGTGCCGCATTCGACTACAACCCATAGGATTCCATTGCATTGAGACACGGCAGTCAAACTGCATTAATTATACAGTGTGAAACATGTCAAAGCAAAACACGTCTTCAGTTTACAGCAACTTTTGTTGGAGAGAAGGCTGACTATGCACCATACGCTCAGTTTCAGCTCTCAGCACCCATGATTATGTGTTTGTGCTAGCTTGAAAACTATAAAAACCCTCAATTCACATTTTACTGCTTAATCGTCATTCTCCTCCTCTTCCTCATGGGCCTTCAAGACAAACT
Source organism: Anolis apletophallus (assembly GCA_030556195.1). Taxonomy (NCBI): domain Eukaryota; kingdom Metazoa; phylum Chordata; class Lepidosauria; order Squamata; family Anolidae; genus Anolis; species Anolis apletophallus. Next base: position 53,327,113 of record JARBWK010000009.1, on the reverse strand, counting down.
CCAACATATGATAACCAAGTTCAAGGACTTTCTTGGCAATGTTTATTTTGAGGAAATTTGCCTTTACTTTCCTCTGTATAGAGTGATAGAATCATAGAATTGGAGGAGACTTCATGAGCCATCCAGTCCAACCCCCTGCCAAGAAGCAGGAAAATCGCATCCAATGTGCCCCCAACAGGTGGCCATCCAGCCTCTGTTTAAAAGCCTCCAAAGAAGGAGCATCCACCACACTCTGGGGCAGAGAGTTCCACTGCTGAATAACTGTCCCAGTTAGGAAGTTGTTCCTCTTGTTAAGGTGAAATCTCCTTTCCTGTAGGCTGAAGCCATTGCTCTGTGTCCTAGTCTGCAGGGCAGCAGAAAACAAGCTTGCTCCCCCCTCCCTATGACTTCCCCTTATATATTTATACATGGCTATAATGTCTCCTCATCCTTCTCTTCTTCAGACTAAACATGCTTTAAGCTGCTTTTCATAGAGCTTGTTTTCCAGACCCTTGATCATTTTAGTCACCCTCCTCTTGAAAACATTCCAGCTTGTCAACATCTCCCTTAAATTACAGTGCCCAGAATTGGACACAGTATTCCAGGTGTGGTATGCCCAAGGCAGAATAGATGACTTCCCTGGATCTAGACACTATATCACTATTGATGCAGGCCAAAATCCCATTGGTTTTTTTAGCTGCCACATCACGTTGTTGGCTCATGTTTAACTTGAGGTCCACAATCTGTAGAATGAATGTGGGTTGACTTGACACCACCTTAACCTCTATAGCTCAATGCAATGGAATTCTGGGAATTATAGTTTAATAAGGTCATTTTCCTTCTCTGCCAAAGAGTGCAGGAACTTCACCAAACTACAATTCCCAGGATTCCATAGCATTGAGCATGACAGTTTAAGTGTGTCAAACCACATTCGTCCTACAGTGTATATTCACCCTAAGACTGGGAAAACAGGAACTAACAAAGGTTTTGCAGTGGCCGAGCAAAGATTTGAAAATGATCTCCTGACATTCTAGTTCAAAATTCAAACCACTACACCACAGTGGCTCACTCCTTATATTTGGTTTTTTACTTGAGTGTAACTTCCCATAGTCCCACCTCCACTACCCTCATTTTGGTTCTTGCTTTTTATGGGGAATATTTAATTTTATTTTGGCCTATAAGTTTGGCAAGTTTGCTCTCCTATTTCCCTTGTGCCTATGTGGATTTTGTATATGCCTCAGTCATACCTTCCAAGTAGATATTCAAACAAATAATGACTGTTTGTTTCAAACTTTTGGGACAAAGGTCAGCTTTAAAAGAGCAGATATTTTATACAAGTCGTTTCCATATTCCTGTCTGCTGAAGAATGAATAACTTTCTGTTGAATTATGCATTTCCACTGCTTGATTTGGAGGGGATTCATTACTTTAGAAGAAAGTTGGGCTATCTGAAAATCAGAGTTACTTCAATGTGGGACTTCTCTACCCTGAGGGGTTTTCATCTCTCAGAAATCTTAATTGGAGTTTTCTGTAATTGACATCCAGCTAATCGGCTGTATCTCCATCCTCTGTACTTAACAAAATTATTTTAAAATGCTGACAAGTGACTTGTGCTGGGTAAATGTGATAATTATAGAATCTGGGTTTTCACATAATGGGCTTAATTTCATTGGAAAGCTGAAAATAAATGAATGCTGATCATAACCAGAAGAGAAAACTAATATTAGGAATAAATGTACACTCAGCTGAGCTTGTTTGAAGGTTCTAGCAGGGGAGCGCAGCTATCCTATACCTGGGACCGAAGATTGGAGACCTCGGTACACTCCTTCTATACCTGGGATGTCGTCCTCTTCCACCAAGCGCACAGCTTCTGGAGGGATGCACATGGAGTGGTGAGAATGGAAGGGGACACCCTTCTAGCCAGCCAGATCAGCCAAATCAACCCTGGCGATCAATGTGGTGACAGATGTCGCAGCCAGATTGCCCTCACATCCCACTCAGCTGAACTCTGCTAATGTAAACAAACAAGCATAAAATCAATCAGAAAATATATTGTATTTTGAAAAAAAATGGTGTAATTTTGACCCAATTTTGCGTAATTCGGACCGCAAACCCACATGGAAGCCCCCCCCAAACATATGAAAGCATGCAAAACCACAACACTTTATTCATGCCCCCAGCAGCCCCACTGCCCAGAATGCTTCCATTTTGTCACAAGCCTTCTCAAAATGGTGGCATAAAGTGACACAACAGCTTCCAGTTGCTATTTTGAGAGCAAAATGGAGTCATTTGGGCTTGCTTCAGGTGGTCATAATGCTGTTAGTGTTGGTAAGAAATTTACCTCTGGTTCCCACACAGTTTTCCTGCTACAATATATCATCCCAGGGTTACACGATATATGGTAAGGAAACAAGATCACATCTTCCTATTTCAAACACTGCATATGCCTATCCTGCCACTGGGTATCAAAGTGTCCTTTTAAATAAAGCATTCATTAATAAAATCCAATACACGTAGACTTGAATATCATAACTGATATATCATGCACAACCCTCAGACTTTCAACCCTATCCAAACCACATGTGATCTTCTGGGGATAACAAAACAGGCAGCAGGAAGAAAAGCTGGAAATCATATATATTGTTGCATGAATATTACCAGAGTCCCCCAGGCAGCATGATCCTGTTTTTCTTTGGACTATTGTAACATGGAATTGCAGCTCTCATAATTTGCAGTTGGCCATGGCCTATCTGTGGGGATTATGGCTTCAATCACTCAACTAATACAGCATGAGACCAGTTTTAGGTACCACAACTCCCAGAATCTGCTAGCAACAGGGCATTGCCATTTCTGAAGTAGTCTATCTCTCAGGCCAACTGAACATTTTTGCCTGTCATCCCTCTCCTCATTCAGGAAATTCATGCCACAGCATGCATGTATGAATAATAGCAGAGACCGCATCTATATGGTGAAAATAAAGAGACTCACCACTCAGCTGCTCCAGGAGTCTCTATGATGCACAGCTGGATTTGCAGCAGAAATGCTGCATCCAGCCATCAATTTGGGCCAACAAAATATAGGAATTTCTCCAAAGCTTCCTGGAAACGCCAAATTGATCCCAGAGTTTTGGAAGTAGGGGACAACTGGTTCAGGCAGGATCCAACCAAGTCAATTCAGTGCTATTGGGATTTTAGTTTAGTTATGATCCAGCACTCTTTGGCAGAGAAGGCTGAAGACCTTGTAAAATGACAATTCTCATGACTCCATAGCATTGAGCATTGACAGTGAAAATCATGTCAAACTACATTAATTCAACAGTGTAGATGCACATCTAGTCAGGTCTTGTCCTTTGGCGATGTGTTATCTCCGCAGACCACCCACAAACAACCTGTAGAAGTTGCTAGCTCTCAGACTCCAAATATATCCTCACACAACTTTTCAGAAGAAAACTTACAGAAAGGAGAGATTTTGTGATGACAGAGTCATCTGAGATTACTCTAAATGAGCAAATTGAGACTGAAATCTCAAAATGGTGGCACAGCAGGCAGTCCAACCGACTAGAATTCGGGAAACAATTCATTCCCCTCTGCCTCCCACAGGCCTAAATTGGAAGAGAGCTAAAGGCATCATAAAGCAACAATATCAGCCTTCCCATGGCACAGATAACACCTTTTAGAGCGAGAGCACAGATTAGACTCTGCCTTATCACAAAATCCCTGTTAAGCAAACTGCAGGAAAAGTCATGCTAGACCAGCCTAGCAAGGCAGCTTTGAGCTATTATGTGGTAATTTGCCCTGACACCATAGACACTGATAAAATTCTCCAGATGTCTGAGGAGGAGAAATTATAAATTAGATCTACAGAAGAGCTCTGCTGTGAATGTGTTTGTGCTTATGTTGTGAGAAGGTTTTAGAGCAAGAAGGGTCAGGGACGGTTGCAGCCTATAAGGAAAGGGGTTTCTGCTTTATACAAAAAATGCAGTGCCCCAGTTTTCATAAAATAGCACCATTGAGAGTGCTACAAATACTAAAATGTTCCAAATAGGATAAGAGATTGTTATTCTACCAATGACCATTTCATCTTTTCCAGTCGAGACCTTCAATATTGGATGTTTACAATTTGTCACTTCCCATTTAATTATTACGTTGACTTCATTTGGGCAATTACTAAGGGCAGATCTAGATAGCCCCTTTATTGCAGAAACTTCTGGAAGAAAAAGGGGGCTGCCCAGATAACGTTTCGGACAATCCCAAATTTGTTCGCCAGAAAAACCCTGGTTTGTGGCGAATTAATTAAATAATTAATCTAATTTCTGGTTCTGGATTGCAGAATGCTCACTAGGCTTTGAATGCCACATGCACTCTAATCTCATCTTCATTTGCTTCATTGCTGCCAGCAATATGACTTGAAATTTTTTGCAATTTTATTCATAATTAGTGGTTATTTGTTTCTCTGTTGGCACCCCCTTATAATGGGGGAGAGGCTTGTGTACCCTAAATGAAGTTGTGAGCTATGCTGGTGGAGGCAAAATAGTCACTGGTAGGGTCTCCCATGCCAGACAGGTCACAACCGAAGGGTCTGACAAAGAGCGTAAATGGGCAGGATGGGCTCTCTAGCCTTTTGGCAACCATTCTAGGAAAAGGAAAACTCTAATTTCAAACCCGGGCAGATGGTGCTCGTCTAACCCTGTAAGGTCAACCATCTAAGAGAAGGAAACTCAAACTAAACCTACGACCTGAGGATCTCGCTGCCACCGTCCAAGCTTGCTAGGCCCCGGCAGACAAACCTTTGGTTTAAAGGATAAGGTCAGTTTTGTGCACACTGCGCTCCACCAAAAAAATCCATTGCACAGGCTTGAAGGACACATCCAGCCTCCGAATCATCAACGTGCTTGTAGAAAGCATGGGATGAGTTCTTCCTGAATCTTTGTTCATGAAGAAAAGCCAAGAAGAGAAGAAGTGGTTATTTGAAAAAGTATTTTTTTCTTTTACAAAATACATAAGGTTGCAGGTGAATGACAACTCACATCATGCCAGGTTAACCCCCTGAAACTTCCTCAGTGCTTTGTCATGTTAGGCAAGTTTGCTCAAGATTCATCATTGGTGGGGTCTGTGTGGTCTCTGACTGTGGGATGAACTACAGCTCCCACTATGGTGAGTCAATCTCCTCAAACCCCTCCAGTAGATTCAGTTAATCATGGGGGTTCTGTGTGCCAAGTTTGGTCCAGATCCATCATTGATGGAGATCAGTGTCTAAATGTAAGTGAACTACAACTCCCAGTACTATAGGTCAGCCCCCAAATCCCTCCAGTATGTTCAGTTGGTCATGGTGGTTTTGTGTGCCAAGTTTGGTCCAGGTCCATCATCAGTAAGGTTCACAGTTTCTCTGGTTGTAGGTGAACTGCAACTCCAAAAATCTATTGGATTTTATGTTTCCATGGCTCTTTTATACTGTAGATTTTGGACTTACATTGTTAATTTGTATATTACTGTTACAGATATTGGTTATCTCATGAAACGCCATTGATTTCTCCGCACCTGGCCGCTTGATTAAGCCTATGCCTGGCGAAACGGATCGGGCCCTGCAGCTCAACTGTTGTGGCGTGCCCAGCGTTTTTGTCTTCTGAGCTCCCTTCACATCGCTTTCAGCCACTTTGGCCTCCTTTCTGGCACCACGGGTTGTTTTGCTTCAGATAGGATACGCATTGGCGTACACAGCTATTGGCCATTGGACCATCCGCGGTGCTTGGATTACAAACAGGGAAACCTACTATGGCACCGCTATTACAGTGGCTTGGATATACTTACCTATTTTCCTGTGGACTTCACACCCTTCCTCGTTTGTTTTCCCTTTTCCCATCCAAACGACTGCCTGCCAGCCTTGAGGTACTGTAGCTGACTGTATAGCACTTGGACTTTTATCACCATTTGGGACTTCCTTTATATAATAATAATAATAATAATAATACTTTAATATTTGTGAGTCGCCCTCCACCAGTGGTGCTCCGGGCGACTTACATCATTTAAAAACCCTAAAAACAGCAATGTACAGCAGTTTAAATGAGACCAACTCGCATACATACATCCTCTATATTGAGTTATATATATGCTTACTATCATATGTCGATGCGTCTTAGCTCGGGACTCTTTGTTATGAAATATATTATCACTATTTTTGATAAGTATGGTTCCTTGTGTTGTTGTCTATGGTGGAGGAAACATGTAAGATCTGGGACAGGGGTGGGCAATTACCGGCCCTCCAGGGGTTTTGGACTTCAACTCCCAGAAATCCCAGCCAGTTTACCAGCTGTTAGGATTTCTGGGAGATGAAGTCCAAAACACCTGGAGGGCTGGTAATTGCCCACCCCTGATCTAGGATGAAATGGTCTCCGAATGATAGCATTTCTTGGGTGGTGGGCAGTATGTGGTTTTCAGGAGGACACTGGCAGAGTTTGGGCTACATGTTCATGGTGCTCGCTATAACCTGAAATGTCATTGGAAGGAGAGCTTTTGGTGGCTCCTCAGCATTGTGTGTTAAAGCTGTTTGTGGAAGCAGGAGTCTGTCTGTGGAAGTGGGCACCCCAGCCACATACACACATATATTTTCACTTTTATTATGTGTATAGATGTTTGCCATATTGATCACACTCTGATGTTGCTTGGCCTTACATCTTGGCTTTCATCTGTGAAATGTTGGAGGGTATGGCATTCCATTATTCTCATGCACATACACAAGCGTTAGTCTATCCCACACACATGCACGCACACACTAAAATAGCACTCTGCTGTTCTGGCATTTCCCTGCTACCCTGGGTGTTTTCCCAGCCCCTCTTTTAATATTTTCATTGCTATTTTAACAGGATACTGCAGTTCTGCCAAGCCTTCTAATGCATACCTCTTCTGCATAGATGGTTTAGCTACACATATAAATGAATCCCTTTAGTTGGTCCCAGCTTGAGTAGATCCAATGAATAATTTGCTTAAACTTGAGTCAACATACAGATAAATTAATTCAGTGGGGTTCTATCTGGAAATATCAATACAATTCAGGCTTAAAGCTGCTCTAAGTATGTAGAATGTGTAGCAAGGCGATGGAACAATGGCACTGAAGAAATAAAAGTCTGGTTTCAAAAAGCCATGGGAAGTAAAACTTGGATGAAAATTAAGGAAGCCAGAAGAAGAGTTGATATTTTAGGAATATGTTTTATTTATGTTCTTTAAAATTGTATAAACCATGTCTTTATCCAAAATATTTCAGGGCAATTTACAAAAACATCAAATATCAATGTAACAGCATAAGACCAAAATGTCAATACCAGTAAAACTGTATTTTTATCAGCTAGGAAATGTAAAAATAAAAGTTTAAAATGCCTGGAAAAATAACAGGCTTCTAACCTGGTATCAGAAAGAAGATTGAAGCTAGGTAACCCTGATAAAGGAGAAAATTTCAAAATTGTGGCATCAACATAGAGAAGGCTTATAATTTGTACATATTTGAAAGATGAAAAATGTACATATTTGAAAGATGAGGAATGGTGTCTCTGATGCCTTAATGCATGACAATATGTGGAATGTGTTGCGAAACCATTTTTGCCTCATTTATTGCCATTTTATCCCTTCTTTCCTTTACAAATAATTTAGGATACTATCAAGACAATTTAAAATGACAGAATTGTGAAATTGCTATAACAAATCAAAGAGTGTAAAAGGCCAAATTGAAAAGACAAAGTACCTCAGAGCTGTTTTACAACCTTATCACATGGGGGAGCACTCCCATCCCCCCATCCCTCGTTGATGTTTTACCAGAGGTAAATCTACTAGAGGTCCCTAGTATTAAGATCTGTAGGCTGTCGAGCACCCGGCAGAGAGCATTTACAGTGGCTGCTCCGACCCTCTGGAATTCTCTGCCGGAGGAGATACGAGCACTATGGGGTTTGTTGGCCTTCCGTAAGTCTGTGAAGACTTGGCTATATAGGCAGGCATTTGGTCCCAACTGATGCCTCCTTAGTGGCCAGCTGCCAACATACCGTCCTGCCATGTATTGCCTCTGCGTATTATTGCTTGCCGGGATCATTTGTGGGGAGGGGGCTTTGGGTATACGTCTTTTATCTGTTTATTGATGTTTTATTGATTTTATGCTGTAAACCGCTCTGGGCTCCAGAGAGAGCGGTCTACCAAATCGAATTTATAAATAAATAAAATAAATAAGTGTGGTGAAACAGCAAACCTGAGGGGCAACTCTGTTGCTCTGTTTGCCAAAACAGCATGGTGACACGTGTCCAATCTCATGGGAGAAGCACTGCCCAACAGGACACCCCACTCCATTGGAGCCAGCACAACACAGGAAGACTGCCATGTTTGGGGGGAGTGTCCAATGATGCTTCCACCTTGGTTGGGAGCAGGGCCTCCATCAGAAGTTACACAACAACATGTGATGGCTAATGTGGCACTCCATCCCCGAAGAAAACATCCTAGAATGCTTGTTTTGGTAAGTGTGCTGAGGCCCATAGAGTCCCCACAGCTAGCCAGGTAGACAGTATATCAGCACTGGTGCCCTGTTTTGCCAACCACAAGCAGCTCCAAGAAGCTGTCCATCAAAGCTTTGCTGACAATGTCACTTCTGGTGAATCACAACAGGTCACCCAGCCATGTGTTACATCTCCAACAAGGCTCTGCCAGGGAGCTACTTGGAGCTATTTTCATTTAGCAAAACAAAGGGGGGTGTTTTTGTTGTGTCAACATGGGGGCTTTTTTACATTGCCACATAATCCAGATTATCAAAGCAAATAATCCACATTATCTGCTTTGAAGTGGATTATATGAGTCTACACTACCAGTCTACTCTGGATTTTATATGGCAGTGTAGAAGGGGCCTGAGTCATCCCAGATCCAGCATAATCCAGCTGTCTATGCTTCAAACCATTCCAAAGTTCCCTGAAAGCACTGAAGTAAAATTACATTTCCGCTCGTGCAGATTAACTGATGGAAGCGGTGATTCTGCTGCAGAATCATCCGTGTGTTGCCTGGAGTGGTCGCAGCAGTTGCAAGATGAGCTTATTTCATTTGGCCCAAGTAGATCACTGGTTGAACTGTCAGCTTCTCAGTTGTGATGATTTTGCAACATTTATTGAAATACCTGTATTCTCATTCTATCCTTTGCTTTTATCAGGTTGGAGATTTTTTTTTTCCTTTCCAGGGAATTTAAGGAGTGCTTCCCCTCTTCACTTCCAGTTTTGTACACATTTCATTGAACAATTTTAGACACTTTTTCCCACTACCCAAAAGCACATGATCCAAAATGTATCATAAGCACCACAGTGATGTGATTTTCTGAGAGATTGTGTGATTTGTCTTAATCTTAAAAAAATGATTTTTTTTGTCTCCATAGCAGTTAGGCATAGAAAATGGGAAATAATGCTTCATTTATTCTTTTATGGCCTGAGATTATAGACTTTTTAACTAAAATTGAGTAAGAGTTAATATGATTTTATGTTAGAGAAATATTGTACATGAGATGTGTGTATTTTATAGGACGAATCTGATTTTGTTTTATGAAAGTAGTCGAATAAAAATAATTGCGAAAAATGTTTTGCAAAAGCTGTCAATTTAGAAAAAAAATCTGTTCAGAATACAGTATGATTCTCCATACCCAACTCTCAGTGGATCCCTGAAACCATAAATGATAATGAATTCTATGTTGTGACTATATTTGGGCTGGAAGCATTCTACGGAATCACACTGCAGGACCTAGAGAGCCTCAGGCCCTTTCCACATAGCTGAATAAAATCCCACATTATCTGCTTTGAACCGGGATATATAGCAGTGTGGATTCAGATAACCCAGTTCAAAGCAAACATTGTGGGATTTTCTGCCTTGATATTCTGGGTTTTATGGCTGTGTGGAAGGGCCCTCAGAAACACTTCCAGAGGTAAGAGTAGAGATAATATTTGGAGTTTGGGTTGATCAAACCATGGATATCAAATATATTGAAAACAAGTGTGTATTTTATATGTAGATCATTATAGCTAGCATATTCAAACAATAATAGATTACCAAGATAGAAAAAAGGCAAAGGAAAAGCTATTAGTTATTCATGTTGTGTATCCCTACTGCTTTAGTGTGAAATGCTTATTATTTGGTTCCATAGAGTATAGACATGAGAGAGTTCAGCAGTCTGCATTAGACAACGATATTGTTTCACCATCACAAGTGCTACAGATTATAGCAGAAGCTGTTGTGGATCACCCATCGACTAAAATAGAAAAGCTGTCTGTGCAAGCTAGATGACTTCCTGCTTGGCATAATAATTATATAGTGTTAGGGTTTGGGGAGCAGATGGATTCTCAAAAGCGAGAGAAAGATGGTGATTTAATATGAAGTTTCTCTTTAAATCTCCACCTGAGTCATCCGAGAGTAATTGGTAAACTGATGAGGATTAAGCCTATAAAAACAAACAGAAATAATAGCAGCATTTTTGTGGCAGTCCTTGGTATATTTGTTATGTGGGATATACTGTGTGTGTGTGTGTGTGTGTGTGTGTGTATATATGTCACGATCACGGACCTGGCGGGCCCCTTAATCACACACACAGAGACGTACTGAAGGCTAACTACTTTATTGAATATAAAAACAGTTCCAAAGAGTAAATAGTCCAATAATATGCAATTGTCCAAAAGGTAATAAGCAAAGTAGTCCAAAGTAACGTAGCAAATAAGCTGGAAGCGTGGCAAGGCTCCGCAATCCAATGCGGATCAGAAAACAGGACAAGGCTCCGCAAACCAATGCGGATCAGGAAACAGGGCAAGGCTCCGCAAACCAATGCGGCTCAAGAAACAAGGCAAATGCAAGGCAAGGCTTGATGACCACGGCTGGCTTGTGGTCCCACTCCGCTTCACGCCTGTTCAGGAAAGACGTGGCCGGAGAACTGAGGAAGGATTCCCACGGATCCTATACTTAATCCTTCGGCCGAGGTCCGCGCCGCTCTAGGCTTCTGCGTCTCAATCTCTACTCACGGACCTCGGCCGGTCTAGCACTCTAGACCAAGCCCTTCTGTTCGACTCAATGTCCCGTCTCCTATCAAAGGTTCGACCTTGCCTTTCAGCAGATGTGTCGCTATCTTCTTGAGAGCTTTCCTCCCTAGCACTTTCCCACTCGGTCTCGTACATGTTTACATTCTCGGCCTCTTGCGAATTCCTCCCTCCGGGTGTTCATAACTCCCTTCGCTGCTTCCCATGTCCACCTGGTGATCTATCTCTTCACTAGGTCCAAACATCATCTCATCCCATTCCAAGCTCTGAGCGGGGAACGAGGCCCATCTGAAGGGCCCTGTGCCGCCCCCAGTCATCTAGCTCATCCTCTGAATCAATCTCAGCTGCTGCAGGCCCTAATGCTAAGGGAACCCTGGACCGCTGTGTGAATACTTGCTTCTTGAACATTACACTTAATAGAGATAAAGTCAAGGTGTCTGGTGGAACGCTCAAGACTAATACATTTATTGCAACATAAGCTGTGGTAGTTCATTTCCTCAGATGTATGCTTTGGGTTTTTGTAAATGTAACAATTGCTCTTTTATCATAACTATAGTGTTGGGATAAAGTAAGCATGACTTCTTTTGGTGCTCATGAAACAAAATAATTGAAAATAATACTGAAATATGGACATACATGCTACTGTTTGATCAAGACATACTGTTGTAGTTGAGCCTGAGGCTGAGAGAGAGGCATCTGTAGTTAGGAATGCAAAACGATCTACTCGCGAGCAAGAGTCGGATGAGGAGCAAGAAAGGAAGAGATTAAGGCAACTACTTAGCGATTCTTCTGGGGATGAAACGTTTCTGGGTTTTTCATGATGGGAGTGGGGATGAGGAGCAGGCAATGGGAGGTTGGGATGAGGGGTCACAGAGAACTGAAGGTGACTCTAGTGAGATGAATTGGACTGATGTGCGACAGATACGAGATATCTGCTTGGAACCTACCAGCAGTGATTCGTTTTCAGGGTTCACGGGAGATGGGGAATGGAGTAATGGGAATGGGACTCATGGGGACTGTTGGGGAGAGTGAAGTTGCTGCAGGAGACGTATTGCCTGGTGTGAGAGACAAAGGGCGGCATGGGAGGAGATGCTGGTAGCTGGAAGAGATAGGGAAGGGGCGTTGGCGCAATTAAGCCCCAAGGAGGACTGAATAAAGGGGACTTGCAATTAACCATTTGTTGCAGCTGGCAAGGCATTGTACTTGCCATCCAGGCCATTGCTTCATGTTCTGGGTCACTGCTGAACTGTGTGTTTACTGACTGTCTGTGGACGTGGAATTCTGGACGTTGGTATAGTATTTCGTGGGTTTCCGTATCTTTGTATCCTCTTCTTGGTTGCTTTAAATCCCTTCTGCGCAAGATTCTGCTGCTCCTTCATTTTGGATTCCGGACTGACCTGACTTCGCTGCTTCGTTTGCATTCCTCCTGGCTGAATTAAAGGACCGTTTCGACTCTTCTACTACGTCTGCATTCCTCTTGGCTTGACCGAAGGACCGTTTGATGCTTCTACTCTGTTTGCATTTTGCCTGGCTGGTTGTGACTTTGAACTGATTGAGCACACTTTCTCAGCCTTTTCTCTGTTAAGAAGAAGTCTGAACTGGGTGTTTGCTTTGTGTTGGATTTCCCTATCAACTTGCTGTGTCTCTAGGCTCATTTGAGTCACAGGGGAAGTTTGGGACTCTTGTAAATAAACTTTAACTGCTACCTTTACCATGCCTGGCTTCTTAAGGTGGTCTGGATCACGACACATACTATCTGTTTTAGAAAGAGGATTGAATTAAGCTAAGAGAAAAGGAAATAGATGAGACTTGGATATTATTTATAATATGTTAAAATCACTGTTTAAATGAATCTTCTTTGTTACTCAAAACAAGGGAAGTTATTAATACTTTTTTAAAAATTAGGAAATGGCCCCCAAAACCAATAATTCTCAACACTCATCTCCTGTCTCTCAAAAAAAGACCCAGATACACTTCCTGGGAAACCCAGAGGGGGAGGGAGTCATCCTTTTGATGTGTGATAACACAAAGACACATTATTTTATTAGCTATAGAAAGAAGAGATTCCAGTGTGATGGGGTGGGTATGTATCTGATATGTATCAAGTCCTTATTGAGCCTTCTTAAACCATGAATTGTCTACTTAAAAGGTTTTCCCTGCAGTTTGTCATTTGAAGTTAAAAGTACATGAAACACTTTAAAAGATAGGAGCACAGCACCATTGAAAATTGCTTCTGCCACATGAATTATAAACAGATGAGCTGTCTGAATAAACAGGTCTTTAAATGCTGGTGGAAAGGGACTGGTTTGTCCTGTTGGACGCAGAGGCTGTTGACAGGCTCGTAGCTGCAGCTAGACCGATCACTTTCTCCCTCGATCCGTGTCCCTCCTGGCTGATTAAATCCTGCCTGGAGGGATTACGTGACCCCCTTTTGAAGATAGTAAATGACTGCCTTGAGCAAGGAGTTTTTCCAGAGGGTTTAAAAGAGGCCATGGTCTACCCACTGCTTAAGAAACCGGACTTAGATCACTCGGTTCCCTCCAGTTACCGCCCAGTTTTGAACCTGCCTTTACTAGGCAAGGTGATTGAGAGGGCAGTAGCGGGGCAGCTGCAGCAGTTCCTGGATGACACCGCCGGACTAGATCCCTTCCAGTCCGGCTTCCTTGTGGGGCATGGGATGAAGACTGTGCTGGTCTCCATCACAGATCAGCTTTGATGCCAGCTTGACCAAGGTGGAAGAGACCCAAGAAGGCTCTCTCTTGTGTTTTTCAACAGCCATGGCTGTGATGCTAGTGGAAAGCCTTCTCCAACCTAGGAAAACTCATTTATAGCCCTTTCACATGCCTCTATCCCAGAATATCAAGGCAGAAAATTCCACAATATCTGCTTTGACCTGGGATATCTGATTCCACCCCCAGATAATGTGGGATTTTTCTGCCTTGATATTCTGAGATATGGGGCTGTGAGGAAAAGTGTATAAACAAAGAGGGGATGTGCTGAAAACACTATAAACACTCAGCAGAGTTTAGAACAACGTAAGGTCTCTGATGTGAGAACACAATCTCATCTATATATAAATGATAATATTAATATTATGGTCTACAGATGACCTCCAACTCAATTCTGTGTTCCTTGGTTGGTGAGTCCTAAACAAGAAAACAAAGTCACTCATGGACACCCGCTTTTGGATCGGGATCCTCTAGTTAGAATGGCGTTTGCCAAAGGAATCCTGGAAGTATTATAATGTTGTTTTTTCTGTTTCTGGGTTATTCCCTTAGATAAACATTTACAGTTCTGTCTCCAATCATATGTGACTTCCAAATGAAGAAAGAAACTCACTCCACCGTTGTGATAATCCAGCAATGTTTTAATCCGAGTTATATCCAAGTGCCACAATTTTATATATCCAGTTAGAGTTGATTCAAATGATTCTGCACATCAGTGATTGTCCATCTACTCTTTAGTACAATTCCAAATATATCAAACATATGTATTGTATAGTTTCTAAGACGTGATCTGGTCGTCCCTCTAATTCATCGCCCAAGAGCACAATGCACAGACTCACAGAGAAAGATACAATATTTAGCTTTTCTTCAGTTCCATCTACAATGCCATAAAACTTAGTTTGGAACTGCCTTGTATAGTGTTTGTAGGCTTATATAATGCAGTTTAATTGCACTGGACTGCATTATATGAGTCTACGCTGGCCATATAATGCAATTTCAAACAGTGTAGATGGGGGTCTTCCCCTGGCTCATACAAGTGATCCATCTTTACAAGAGTTTAGGGAAAAATTTGACCAAGACCCTCCATCAGACATGTTTCCATCTGAGCCTTGAAATACAGTTCTGGAAAGTTGCCCAGCACATTTCCATCAGTTGGGCAACATCAAAAGCAGAGCCTCCTGTAGAGTCACATCACAATCCCACAATACATTTCCCAGTATTTTTTTTAACCTGGGGTCAAACTGCATTCAACTTTTTAAAAATGCATTCACCTGGGTGTGTCCCAGGCTAATATGAGTGTTACATTGAACTATGTAGCAATGCAGATGGGGCCACAGTCTTTCAAATACTTTGTAGAGGATGCACATGTAGGATTTAGGTCATGGGTACAAGGAAATGGGTAAACAAGTCTAAGCAACATCTTCTTGATACTACAATATTGCTCTTTCCTACAAATAATGTGATGTATGTACATGTGTTCAACTCAGTAGAATTCCATTATGCAGTGGCATTACATGCCAGTAAAAATGGTATCCAGCTTTAGAAAATTCTCACCAAAGTAGGTGAATACACTCTAGCAATATGAACATGGAGATTACTCTAAAGTGAAGATGTATCTTGTTTTCATAAATTAATGCTGCATTTTTGCTGTGATGGTATCACAAAGACAGGCACAGTTTCTCCAAATGTACTAAAACCTGTCATGTGGAGAGGAAAAATGAACTGCCACAGAATAAATGATTTTACTTTTTATTTTAGATGAACATGACTGGATTATATGGTGAATAATTGGCTATTCAGTATCAGGGAAGAGAGGCAGTATAATACATTTATGCCAGTAAACAAATGCATATTTGAAGAACTCAAGATATCAAAAAATAGAGATGTTTCAATATGTACTGGGTTATGACTCCTTTTTCAGTTCTGACACATATCAATGTACAGAACATTTATTCCACAGATGCATTGGGAAAATCAAATGATGTCTTTATGCAGGCAGCACAAAGCTCCATGAAGGCATGGGGGACTCAAATTTATGTATGTATTCAAATTATTGAAAAGTCTATGAAACTTTTCCAAAGACCTGTGCAGTTTTTATACTCTAAATCTTAGGTCTTGAAACATAGGGGGATGTCAATCTAGACAGAATTCAAAAACAGATCGACATATTAAGGGAGAAAAAGCACAGTCAGGGGCTCAGATACACCAGGTTTAATGTGCTTCTTTTACATAAGTGTCCAGTCCGTTTCAGAGTAATTTCTAGGGATGTAAATTAGTTTGGACAAATCCTGAAATCCAGACCAAAACAAATCATTTTAGTTACTGGAGAGATTCAGAGGTCAGGTGGATGTGTTAACTTGATGCTTCCTCTTGAAATCTTGTGAGTGATTTGGAGCTTAAAATGAGAGATGAAAAGAAATCTTACTAAATTACCTGTTTTGTGAGGAGACATGTTGCTTCTACATCATGGTAGAGACAGCTAGAGGAGTGTGTTAACCTCTGTGAGATATCTTTCCTTCAACACAAGAACATGTGTGCTTTTTTTTTCCTGGGGACGGGGTCAAAGTTTCCACAATTTGCACAAAATGTCCTGTAAAGCAAAGCATGATCACATAACACACAAAAGCACTAAAGAACTCTTGCTGTCAAAAAAGTCATCAGACACTTTTGACAGTTTTCTTCAATTTGTGCAATGGTTCCCACAAATGTGAAAATCTCACCATCTCATGAGCATTGAGGAAAAAAAATAGCCTTTCATTCGCATACAAAAGAAACAGACAAGCAAATGATGTATGCTTCTATTTCAAAGGCAAAACAATAGGCAGACAATTGACAAGGTTGCCTTAAAATTTGCATTGTTTTATAACATGTTTTCAGGTCACTCTGCATTATGGCATCTCATTTCATTTCAGTTTAACTGGCCTTACTACTTTACAGTGTTTCCTTCTTTTCATGATGAACCACAATGGACTTTCCTCACTTTCATATACACTGGTTACTTTTCACCCTTTTTTCTTTGTGATAGGAGACCGTTCCTGACCCTTCTTCCTGACATTTAGACATTCCTATATTCCTGTATCCTTGCCTCCATCTCATTTTCCCTCTTCATTTTATTTATTTATTGTTCCATTTTGTATACCGCCACTCCCCGAAGGCTCGGAATGGGAAGGCTTGGAAGGCTCATGCCACTACTAGGCATTCTAGTATTAACTTCTTAATGAAGTGTGGTTAAGTATATTGGTATTTACTATGTAACTGTTTTTTATTGATTGTACTGTGGGGCATTGAATTATTGCTGATGTAAGCCGCCCTGAGTCCCCTTTCGGGGGTAGAGAAGGGCGGGGTACAAATCCTCTAAAAATATAAAAAATAAAATAAATAATGTTTAACTACGGGCTTGTCTACACTGATCCTCAAAGTCATATTCAATGTGATTGGGCCTCTGGCAGTTTTCACAATGCACAGCAAGTTCTGGTGAATATCATTGCTTTTTTGTTCTTTAAACTGACTTTTGGCAAAGTTACAGAATACTCTGAAGTTTGCTTGAAATATCAGAATATCTTAGGACTTCAAAGCAGTCTGGACAGCTGGATCAGGTGTAATTTGGCTCAGTCTGCTTTCTGGACAGACAATGCTGCCATCATCCTTTTCCTTAATTAATGAGCATAGGGAAAGAAGATGGATCATAACGATATCACCACTGCTGCTGCACCTAACCAGCCATGGAGCACCATCCAAGTGTCTGGCCACTTTGATTGCCTCTGAACTGGATGCTGTCATGACTAGCAAGAAGGAGGTGAGATAAACCCTCTCCTTGTTGCTGCTTGCATGTGTGCCCCATTCAGACATTAGCAGAACTGACTATCACAGCCAGGTGCTTGGATGGAGTTCCATGGCCAGCTCAGAGTGGTGGCATGGAAGACATGACAGCATAGTGGGTCATTCACATGATGAATCCAGGGCTGCTCTGGGCCAGATGTATACAGAGCTAACTTGCCTAGTGTAGATGAGTCTTAGGTAATCTCTTCTAGCTCCCCCCCAAACCTGATGAAAACATCATTTACCCACTGTCTGATCACTGGCAAAATGAACCTCCTCTCCCCGCCTCATGCATCTGCTGCCCAGTAAAATAGGTTTGGTGGAGAGTTACAATAGTAGAAATTGTACAATGAAAAATGGTTACTTATGCTGAAACCATAGACTAGTTCAGGCATCCTCAAACTGTGGCCTTTGATATGTTTTGGCCTCTAACTCCCAAAAGCTTTCATCTACTTATTCAATGGTCAGGAATTCTGGGAGTTTGAGGGCCAAACAGCTAGAGGGCCTCAGTTTGAGGATGCCTTGGTTCAGAAAGAAGTGTATATCATGTAGATTGTACATAGAAAAGCACAAAGATCCAGGAATTGGCCACAATTTTCTTATGCAAATCTTCCCAGTATGTATAAAAATATCCATATTATTCACCACCACCCCTTTTCTCCAGTTCACAATACAATTTGAAGAATGAAAAGGTTTTGAGGTATTTAGCAGCACACTATTTTATAGTAGCACCAAGCACCATTTTGATATGTTTCTACTGTATGTATAAAAACAATCACACTACACATATTATAAAGAATAAAGCAAGTTCCCTACAAAAAATGGGGAGGGAATCCCTTTTAGAAACATCCCAGAAGGCTCCTAAGCCCTGAATCAGGCCCTTTCATATTTCACCATTATAGTGTAACTGCCATGGCTGCATCCTATGGAATCCTGGGGTTTATAATTTGGTAAGGCACTAGAAGCCCCTGCCTGAGAATGCTAAGTATCCCATGAAATTATGCATCCTAGAGTTCCAGAAGATGGAATTATGACAATATAATGACAGCAGCTTAAATTCTTTTAAATGTTAAATGGATAAGAGCAGACCATGACTAAATGCTACAAATTCTTCATCTTGTGTTTTGCCCTAAGTGTGACTCTCAGAGATCCAAGCTATTCTGGCATTCTATTGCATGTGTCCCCTAAACAAACGTGTTTAGAGAAATAAAGGCTTGGCTCAAAATCTATGATATTGTCAATTATTATAAATTTCAAAACACCTCCTTATAGAGAAATTTTCCAACCCCTTCTTCCTGATACTTTATACACTCTGGGCTTGTCTACTCTGACTAAAAAAAAACCCATACTTTTCTTGTAGCCATTGTGAGTTGGATGCATAATATTCTTGATTATTTCTTTGACACATGAAGACTTTAATACAATGCTAATAATCTTGATTTTCACACCCTTCCCCAGTTCTTGAGAAAAACCAGGTTTGTGGATGGATCAAGTCTACTTGAGGCACTTCCACATATGACTAAAACCCGTGCCAACATGAATTGAAGTAACTCACTTCAGTGCAGATTCAAGTCCACACCTCCTCCCGCAACCCAGAGATTTTCCTCCTGGGGTGGCTACATACTATCCTTATTGAAATTGGGATAGCATGAAGTCACCCCAAAGTCTCTGATTTACTCCCCCCCCCCCACAAAAAAAACTTACTAAAAAAGGCCCCTGGCACCCATGAAGCCTCTCCTAACATCCTCCTGGCATGAGAAAATAATGCTTGAAGAGATGGGAGAGGTGAGGAGAAAATCCCTTCTTGTTTCCTCACATGTTATTTTCTCGTGCCAGGAGGTTGCGAGGAGAGGCTTCATGGCTGCCAGGGACCTTTTTTTTAGTAAGTCTTAAGGGGTAAATTTGGGGGCTGGGGGGTATGGTGGGCCCAAAGGTGTGGGGAACATGACCCCAGAAGTTAGTCCCCACTGGCCCAAAACCTCATTAGACCCGGGCCTTTCAGGAAGGCATGGATCTAATGAGGTATTTAATTAATATGGAATAAACCAGAGAAACCTTGGTTTATTCCATATTAATTCAGTTTTACTGGAGGTGTTGTTTGGATGCCTCCGGTAAAAACCAAGAAACGTTCCGCATTTTTGGGCCTGTCTGGATTGACCCTTGGTGGGACAGTGTAGAAGTGCCCCTTGTAGCAGGTAAGCCCTGCTTCCCAATGTACCCAAGTGGCTGGAAGAATGTTAGACTTTTGTGTATTCAATATGAATATCTGAAGTGGCCTCTGAAACTATGTCAGTTTGAATATAGTTACAAACTTCTGATATACAGGAATCTCACTTTATGAAAGTTTCTGCTCACAGAAGCATTGTAACCTTGTTCAACCAAATACAGGTTTAATTTACACTCAGGTAATTTGACACAATGTGTGGGACTTAAACAGGATGTACTTACATCCTGTTCTGTTTGAGCTTTATGTATAATCAGGTACATGTTTGAATAGGGTACCCCATTTCATATGTGTAGCTGCTGCCTTACCACATGTCTCTCAGACACAGACTTCTCTGCATCTTCTACTGTTTCTCCATGCTGCCAAAATGGAGTCCCATGGAGCCCATTACATGATCTGAAGGGGGTAGCAACAGGTGGATCTGGATGGGAGGGAACAGAGTAAGATGGTTCACTGTCCCACACTGTCCCCTGCTTTTCCCCAGCTTTCCCCCCACCCATCTGATGAAATCCTCAGTCTTCTTACTATAGACTGTATCTCATGATGCAGGCAGACCAATATTGTGCATTTTGCTTCTGGTTAGCCTCATCTCCATAATTATGTTTCCAGTCACACAGCATTTCTATCACTTTTCTTGGCATGATGGATCTGTTCCACTTCTGTGCTTGCATCCCAGAAGTAAAGTGACACCAGAAGTCAGGTTTCTCTTCCCTTCTTTTTCATAATTCCAGAGCTGTCAATTTCCCTTTTATTTTATGTTGTGTAATGTATAATTATATTTGCTTTCTTTGTTTTTCAAAGCTGTAATTGCAAAATTACTCTAAAATAAAAATTAAAAAATGATTGAACCATGCAAGTATGGGGAGGGAGGGTTACAATGGTCTGCAGTAGGCTGGTGCAAAAGTTTCTAAAGTTTCTAAAGTCAGAATAAAATTCTTAAAGTTTGGAGTTCAGAAGTGATTTCTGACACATGGGTGTGGCCCATGCATAAAACTTAAGAATGATAACTTACCCAATCCTTTTTTGTTTGCATTTGTAAACCTTGGAAGGCTCCCCCCCCAAAGTCAGCTTCATTTTCATGGCAAGCAAGCCAAGCCAAGCCAAAAATGTTCCCATTCTTCTGTAAGGTAATGGCCTCTCACCATTAGGAAAGGGGAAGCAGGGAGCAGTGTTCACTGGAAAAGAAAACACAAAACTCTGAGAATTGTAGTTTGTCAAGGTGAGGAGCTTCATGGCAGAGAATGCAAAAGTCCCTACCCTGAATACATTTCCTAGAATGCTGCTCGCATCACAAAACCCAAATCAGGATAGAGGAGAGATTTGTCCCTCCGTAGCAGCAGCCAGCCAGCCAGCCAGAGTTCCAATAAATTGTTGAATCTGCAAAGAGGAGAACTGAGACTTCTAGTAAGTAAATCTCTGGGCTTAGCTGGGAGTCCCTTCCAACTCAATAGGGGGAGCATATCAATTAGTTTAGAGGCTGCATGGCCATCGGTCAGGAGAGTTTGGATTGTGCCCTTCTGCCTAAAGAAAGGCGTTGGACTAGATGGCCCTTGGGGGTCCCCTCCAACTCTAGGATTCCATAAAATTGTAAAATTGGTATTAGTTCCAATTGGTTAATATGAGGAACATTAAATGAAATAGCTGTTGTGGCTTTAAAAATGTTTTATCAAAACTCCCCCCCCCCCTATCATCAGTAGATGTATGAATATTTCCAAAAATTGGGGCGAATGTTCCCCTATTATCTCGTATCATTGGATAGAAAATTCCACAAAAATCAGTGAATAAGTGAAACGTTCTGCAACTTGGTTGGCTAACAGTAATAAATGTTTTCTTCCATTGTAGCAATTTTCACCCCAAAGCTATAAAAATGAGGGAGAAGATTCCCCTGTTATCATGTGTCATTGGATAGAAAATTCAAGGAGATTGTTCTTGTAGTCTTTTAAAAGTTTATAAAAATTTTGAAAATTTTCCTAAAATTTTTGGATAAATGAAACATTCTGTAATTTGGTGGGATAACAGTGGTAAATATGTTCTACCATTGTAGCAAGTTTCACCCTAATAGCTGTAAAAATGAGGAAGAAAGGAGCCTCTGAAGTTTCTCCATTTATAGTCATTATGTGCAATGACTATAATGAAAAAGTAACTAAAAGTTGTTACTCTTGTTATAGTAACAAAATTTCAATTAACTATACTTTAGAAACACTTTAGAAACAAAATGCCAGTGTCTCCCAGTTTTGTAATGACTTTTGAACCATTTAAATTAGGCCTGTTTTCGAACTTCGGATAAATCCGAAATTTGGATGTAATTCGGATGTTTTAGACTTTCGAAGCGATTCTGAAGAGAGTTAAGGAAACAGGAAGTGGATTTGCCATTCCGAAGTCTCTGTCGCCATATATTTGGAAGATATTTGGAATATATATATGCGCACTATCCACAATTCTGCGGCCTCTTTCAAGAAGACACTCTGGACGGGTCTCGAAGAGAAACAATAACGCAGAAATAACCGCAACTTGGAAACAACATCACCCAAGGAGACTTTCTGCTGTGCTTTCTGCAACAGGACTTGCCTATCTCAGATTGGCCTGTTTAGTCATCAACACGCTTGTAAAAAGCGTGGGATGAGTCCTTCCTAAAGAATCTTCGTTCGCAAAGTAATGCCGAGAGAGAGATTCGGATAGGGCTCATATGTCATTTCTGCCCATCCCATTGCGTTTACAATTTTTATGAATGTTTTAAATGTGTTCAATATTTTGTACCAGTGTGGCTAGTTTTGTCAGTAGTAGTGGTCAAAAACAGAGGGAAAGGGTATCCCCAAAGTTTTGACTGTCCCTTCTGCAGGTTTCTGCCCATTGCGCAATCGCAAACGCCATTAACGAAGCCATTCCAAATTTTGGAAGTACATCTGAATCAATTCCGAAAAAACTGCTGAAAACTTCGGAAGTCTATCAGATGCGGGGCGCCAGCACCCCCTACATGCAAAGTGAGTTTTGAAGCCGTTTTTCCATGATAAAACAGGCCTAATTTAAATGGATCTCACATGCCTAGTATGTAGAAATGGTATGCATTGTGAGATCATGAATGGTTGAATAAGAACAATTGCACAGCTGAAGAAAGTATGATGCCAAAGGTGCTGAAGTTCACATGTATCCACTATAAATGATGGCACGATTGCAATGCAATAGGGAATTCATGCAATGAAATCCTATGTTCAAAAATGCCCAAATCCATCATCCTCATCTCATGGGCTCCTTTCTTAATATCCTCTATACAGTATTGACCAGTGTTCTGTGTCACTGGGTAGCTGGAGGGGAAAACTTCTGGTGACCCACTATAGGAGACTGGAAATCAGACCACAACCATTTTAAGTTTAATAATTATGAAAATAGTTGCACCATGAAGTAAAGTTTATTTGTTGCACATTTCAGTCTCCTGGGGAGTGATGTCACAAAGTTTATGAGAGAATATATCACATAGTGTAAGAAAAGAAAATCAAAATAAAGCATTGGAGTGGAAAAAGAAATATACGCCTACTGTATCCTCTAGGGAAGTTGATGTTTAAAGAAAATGCTGCAGGGAACAGAAGAAGGTAGAATTTGAGTTGTGCAATGCAAGTGCAGACTTCATCCTGAACTCTTTCTTCATATGCTAGATAAAATAGAAAGAGGAGTGATGAATATTTTCAATGTGATAATAAAACAGATCAAGAGAAAACAAATCAAATTTTGGTTAACACATTTGAAACTACCCACAAACCAACCACAAAGCAAGTTATACATTCTTCTGTGGAACTCCCAAAAGAATGAAGAATTAATGAGAAAACATTTCCTTCCTTTGCGCATATACTACACACACACACACACACACACACACACAATCAATACCCCAATAATAAAATGTAAATATACACAATGCACAAATACACAAAATACAACCCACTTTATTCTTTTGTAAGCCTAAGAAATAGATGTCAGGTTGGACTTGTTGGAATAAAATGTGTCAAAAGCTAAAGGTAGTTGGAGCATGTTGAAGTTCTGATTGAAAAATACTCCAAACCACAAGTGCCACTACTCTGAACAACTGCCAAGTGGACATCAAAGCAAGAGACAATGCCAAGGTTCATTGTAGATTTGAGAGTGGAGCTCATACTCTATGTTTTCCAGTTCCGTTCCACAGAATACTAACAATGCAGTCAGTCTCAATACATAACTAACAATTCTATGCAGGAACCTGTCATCTTTGGTGATATGGCATGGACTGATCACTTATGAACACACCTCTTTATGCCATCGAGTCCATGTTCAAACAATGGGGTAGGGATTTAACTGGACCATTCCTTTCCATCCCACCACTTTGCCTCAAATTTCACTTTCTTTCTGAATGCCAGGAGGGATGAGGTTGATCGTATGTTGCTTGGAAGCGCATTCCACAGACAGGGAGCTACCACTGAGAAGGCCCTCTCTCTCGTCCCCACCAACCGCGTTTGAGAATTTGGCAGGAGCGAGAGCAGGGCCTCCCCGGATGATCTTAAATTACGAGGTGGAACATAGTGGCAGATGCGTTCGGACAAGTAAGCTGGGCCAGAACCGTATAGAGCTTTAAAGGTCAAAACCAGCACTTTGAATTGAGCTCGGAAGTGGACAGGCAGCCAGTGGAGCTGACACAAGAGGGGGGTGGTATGCTCCCTGTATGTAGCTCCGGTTAGTAATCTGGCTGCTGCCCATTGGACTAGCTGCAATTTCTGAACTGTCTTCAAAAGCAGCCCCATGTAGAGTGCATTGCAGTAATCTATTCAGGGTGTGACCAGAGCGTGGACGACCATAGCCAGATCAGACTTCCCAAGGTACGGGTGCAGCTGGCACACGAGTCTTAACTGTGCAAAAGCTCCCCTGGCCACCGCCAAGACCAACTTCTCTTCTCCTCCTGTTCTCTACATGCCAATCCCTGCCCTAGTATTTCCATTTCTTTTCTCTGACAAAGTAGATCTTATTTTCCACATAGACATTGGGCTATGTGGGCTTTGTTAAAAAACAAAACAGCACATGTTTCTTCTGATGTGCAATATTCTGATTACTATGGTTACGATATTTCTACTTCGTGTTTTCCTTTTAATGACCAACATTTTGTAGACATATATATGTGGTCCTACAGAAGTAGTTGGACTTTTCTGGCATTTAGGCCTTGTTTTCAGAAGTGGAATTTACGTATGGTGCCACTATGCATGGACATTTGAGTTGCACATTTGGGTATTTGTTCAGTTGTACAATATTTACATTTAGCACAAGGATTGCATAGCACAAGATTATGATTAATTGTATTCCCTCCCTTCATCATAATTTTCTCAGAGTAGCTATTATATTATACAAAGGAATTGGCAAAATCACCTCTAAGTATTTCTTGCCTCAGAAAACCCTCTGAAATTCATGGTTCGCCCTAAATCAACAGAAGACTTGAATGCACATACATACACATACAAATAAGGTGATTCATTTGCACATCTCAGAGATTTTCTGTAAGAGCCGAAAGATGAACATTACAATTTTACATTGTGATTAGTTTGTGATGCTGTTTTTAATTCTGCAAGACATGTACAATATCCCCCTGTTACAAAAGTGTTAGTAGGTATCCCTAATATTCATTATTATTTGTTTCTTCGAAGAATAATCACCATAATTGATTTCTTGGTTGAAAAATTGCTTCTCCTAGCCATTCCGTCCCCACTAATCACCTGGATTCATTTTGGCCAACATTTTTGTAAAGTTTTTTGGCCAACGCTTGGACAAACATTCAAGAACAATACAGTGATGAGAATGTTGCCATTTTCACTCATTATTTATACACCCTAGAGTAGGAGATTACTCTTCATGTGGTTTTCTGTGTGAGAATTATGAGGTTTTGCACAAAAACAGTTTCCAGCTGTGTAGTCATGTTTTTGTGCAAGATTGATCCCCCCCATGAAAAGCATTAATCTCACACAGACATACTTTATGCAAAAAAAATTGTGCAAAGCAAGCTTATACAAAAAAAAGGCATGGTTTTTATGTGCAAGATTACTGTTTTTTGTAAGTTTTTTGTTGTGTAAAATTGGTACATTTTATGTGTAAAAAACTGCATTCTTACCCAAAGAAAATATCTGCTACTTGAAAAATTGTTTTTTAAAAATACAATGCCTCACAATTTTCATGTAAAAAAGCTGTGTGTGTATTTTTACATGGAATAATTTCCTGAAACTCTCCAGAATGTCTGGAAGATGGGGAGAACTCGTGGAGATTTCTTTTCTCCTCAGCATGGAGGGAATAAGAAATGATTTGTCCTCACTTTCAAGCATTGACATCTGTGCATCTCTTAATATTCACAGGGAATTGCTTTGCCCATCATTTCCCTAAACCAGGGGTGCTCACACTTTTCCAGCATGCAAGCTACTTATAAAACAACCAAGTCAAAATGGTCTACCTACCCACTACTCAGAGAGCCATAAAAGCAAAATATTTGGAAATTTATTTCAGTGAGAGCCATATAATATATTTTAAGACTGAATTCAACTAAATGTGAGTATAATAAGCCCCTGAATTTATTCATAATAATAATGATGTTAATATTCATTCAGCATCTGCTAATAATAATAATAACAACAACAGCAATGGGTTCCTAGAATAGGAGGAAACCTCCAAAGGCCATCCAGTCCAACCTCCTTCTGCACCTGGGTGGCGTCAGGAGCCTGCGGGGTGGGACTGAGCCTTTCTCCTGCCCTGCCTGCAATCTACCAGGACGCCCTACGTGATCTACCAGTAGATGGCGATCTACCTAATGATCACCCCTGCCCTAAACAGTATCAGATTAGATACTGAAAAATCCAGAAAAGTAACTTTTGTGCCTTCAAGTTTCTGTTGGGGTTGGATGGGCAAGTAAGAGCAAAAAGAAGGCTTATGCTCAGATTTTAATTGGAATACCTGGGTCTTGTAATGCTTGATTTGAACTGTGAGCCAGCATTATGAAACCAATGATATTAATCCATCCACAGGTGCTCAGATAATGTTTAGAGTGTATCACTAGATCCCTAGGGATATTTATAATTGTGATGCCTATGGAGTCTGAAGTCATGTTCAGTAGACAAAGGCCACAATCTTACATTAATCAGGTAGAGTGTAATATTCTGCCCTTTCCGTGTCCTTTCTTCATTTGCCAGATGTTACATGAAAGGCTCTTTATGAATGGGGAGGGGTGTAAATCAGGTGAAGCAACACTTGACCTTGGTTTAGAGCAGAATTTCTCAAACTCAGTTCCTTCAAATGTTTTGGACATCAGCTCCCAGAAATCCCAGTCATCATACCAGCTATCAGGAATTGTGGGAGCAGAAGCCTGAAATATCTTGAGGAGCAGAGTTTGGGAAACACTGGCTTAGAGGGTGGAGGAAATAAGGGTGCCCTCACTGATGATGGGGTGCATTTTCCCTCAGAGCTCAGACCAGATACATCTACATAATTTGGATTACTTCCCCTATCCTTCCCTGCTATCCTTTCCTCCCACCAGCATATGCTGGTGGGAGGAAAGGATTTGGAAAGGACTTAGGCATCTGCTTCTGTTGCTTTGGACAGGACACAAAAGAGGAGAAATAGCTCCGTGTGTCCCACTTATGCATACAGATGTCACTAACAGAATCCCACTCAATTTGTTTACCATTTCATCACTATACATGTCAAAATGGGAAATAGTTTTGGGTTTATATACAAACAATAAAGCCTCAGCCAGACATACAAATATTCCCCGGGTGTATCCTGCTTTGTATCTGCTAACTACGGGTTATAGGTAGGACAGAATGCATGTGAACCCAAAGCCACATCAGGCACCCATTCCTAAGAGAGTTGAAAGGACAGAACTATCACAGAAACGTATCAGCTGTCAGATATTCATTCAAGCAGATGCCACAAAAGGATCAACACAAAGCAGGAGATAAGCTAGCTTTTAGCTATGAAGCCAGATCCCTAATGTATTTTGCTATGAACAGAGAGAAATAGAGAAATTTCAATTATATTCTGTCCATTTCATTCTACTTTGAAATTCTCCCTGAGAGAGTTCTTTTTTGCTGCTTCAGATACATATTTAAGGCAGATTAACTATTATAACTTTATTGTTTACAATCCTAGAATCAAATTTAACTTCCCATAAGAGCCATAATGAAAATGATTTTTAAAAATGGCTTTGAAGATTTTCCCCAAATATATCATTTGCAGTTTTCAGTGATGATTAGCCTGAAGCATGTTTCTAATAAAATAATAATAATCTTGCCATTCAGTCCAAATAGAGTCAAGATTACATTCTATACTTGTAAGGTGAACTCCATTTGCTCACAGGGAGATTTGTGAGTGAAAATAATAACAGTATAATATATTCATAGAACTATAGAGTTGGAACAAAACTATGTTTTCCATCCTTCTGCAAGTGCAGAAATCCATAGCTCATGTTCCCCTGAAAAGTAGCCATGTAATTTCTATTAATAAAAAAAACTGGGAAAAAATCACCACATTTCAAGCTAGTCTTTAACAGTGTCAAAAAACTCACATTGTTCGTCTTCCAAACTTTCACAAGATAAGAGGACTATCTTCATTTTTGCTAAATACCACCATCTCCAGCTTTTATCCCATGATGATTGTGCCTTAGTGCTACAGACCCCCAGTGCTTCTTGGAAAGCAGAAGCATCTGCAAGCGGACTAAGAACCTTGCTTGATAATAATTTTCTGCCTTTCCACCCATCAACCAGATGAACAAGAAAAAAAGGGGGGGGGGAGGTTATACTGAGCCCATCCAGGCTGGTACTGTTCTTTCAGACCACTCCAAGTGGCTGCTCAGAGTAGGCCTGGAACTAAGCCTCATGATAGCATAGCCTGGTTCTTATGCCGGATCTCAGGAGAAGTCTTGCTGGGCCCCTTTAAGGCTGCTTTCATACTGGTATTCTTTGCAGCCACAAGAATTAGTGAACTCATACCTCAATTCTGACAGAACACTTCCGGTTAGGGTTTACTACTTCTCAATGCTCATTTCAACCAACAGACCATGTATATATTTTTCACAGACTCATAGAGTTGGAAGAGACCCCTTCAAAGGATTAGCCATCCAGCCCAGTTACTGAAATGGACATCCAAGTGCCACCTGTGCAGACACATCCCATCCAAGCATTCTTAACAGATGGGATCTGCTTTTAAAATCCCAGAGAAGGAGAGTCTAACACCCTCCAAGACAACATATTCACTCAACTGTCGAACAACCAGGAAGTTCTTCCTAATATTGAGGTAGAAAGCCCCGACAGAACAGATTTTCCCTTTTCAAGCTATACTGGACTACTTACATTTACATCATGTGTCCCAGGATGCTGTTTCTATGCACTTCAGACCACCAATATTATGTCCTTAGGCAAGCTATCTCAGCAATTTACCTCACATACCATCAATTCCCTACCCATTTCTTCTCCATTGGAGCTGCTATGGCTGCAACCAATTATAGTTTGCTCTGCTCTACTAATTGGGGATTGGGACTGGTGTTCAGGGCTTTTTGGTCCTAAGTTAGAGGTCAGCTGGCTGCATACCTCAAGGCAGGCTGTCAGCCCCTCACCCCACATTTAATTATTTATGTATCTTGAGCACGTCCCCCAATAATGGTATGAATAGTCAAGGACAGCCTTGTTTTCTAGACCAAACAACACATGGTATGTCACATCTAGCTGTGTTCTGCTGTTGAGGTTGATGGGGCTGTAGGGAGACTCTGCTCTCCTGGATTATCCAGTTTACTGCAACACAGCTCCCACTGATGTCATTACCTTCATTTGGGTGAGAAAAATCTACTTAATATACATGGGCTCTAACTTGTTGACATGGTGAGGGCAATTCAAACAAGAACAACTCCAAAGCATTCCCTTTTCATAAAGTCTCACAGTTGGAAAATGGTGAGACTTTACTAGTTTCTTAGCAACTAGTAATACTTAAGACACTTTAAAAAGAAATCTTATTTTGTTTATTCTTTAGATGTTTTCTTAAATAAAAAATGGGTTGTTTCCCTAAATGGGTTTTGAAGAACAAAAAAAGTAAAATGCATATTCATACTTTCTGATGACATTTTTGATATTCAAGTTTGAAAGGAGCATAGAATGCTTGACTACCTTGGTGATAAATCATTATTACAGAAAAAAGAGAGACACAAAATAGGAAGCACTGATAACAAGTCATTTTGCTTGAGAGGATTGCCTTCTATGGCTATTGTTGTTCTTGTGTGCCTTCAAGTTGTTTCAAAACTATGGTGAACCTATCAGAGGATTTTCTTGCTAGTATTTGTTTACAAGTGATTTTGAAGCAGAAATTCAGCTATCTGACAAGAAGCAGGTGAGATCTGGCTTTTTATGCAGGGATTTGGTGAATAGGAAACTACAGAATGAGACTTTAACAGCTTAAATTAATAGACTATGGATTTTGGAAAACGGTTATGGATATGAGATCATGACACAGCATTTTAGATGTTTTTTAATTGTTTTGATTGATTGATATGTATTTTAATTGCTGATTAGCTTGTTTTATATTTTATGATATGTGTTTTATTGTTTATCTGTGCGGCATTACATTTTTGCCAGATTTGTAAGCTGCCTTGAGTCACCTCCAGTCGAAAAAGGCGAAGTAGAAATGAAGCAAATACATAAATATTTTGAATGAAAACAGAGTGTTTTCTGCTCCTCTCTGTTTTCATATGGAGTTAGGAGTAACTGATGTTTCTTCCCCATTTCTCACCTGAGGGGGAAGCAAGGAAGCTTCCCCCTGCCTTTCCTCCATTAATAAAGCAATGGTGGTTATCATGGCAATTCTTTTGGGACCAGAGGCTATTGTGTGAAAGTGCACACAGTGACTTCAGGGTTTCAGAAGGGAGGTGGCAACAACAGAGGGAATTTTTCCTGATTCTCCTCCCTCCCTCCCTGAAATTGGAGTCTGCTGAGTAAAACCATGGATATGGGAATTGCAGATATGGGGCGGGGGTGTGTGTGTGTCTTACTGTATATTTGTCAATTGCACATTTAAGACATTGTCTTTCACAAAGTTGCATTTAAAAAGCACATTAAGGTACATCAGAGACACCAAATTATCTCATCTGGATTTTGAGACTTTCACCCTAATCTATCTCAAGACTGTCATGAGACACCTGTCCAAGAATTCAATGGCACATCTGGAATTTCTCTGATGAAAAAAGAGGTTAAGATGCTTTTACTTTGCAAGTGGGATGAATGAATCCAAAGATGTGACACTGATATATCCAAGACAGAAATTGGAACAATCTACAAAAACATGATCAACATGAACATTGTTCCTTTATGTTTAATTTTTGCAGTTTTATTAATAGGATACATAGCATTGTATATTTTGTATACAGGCAATATTGGTTACTATATCTTAAACTCCATCATTAATTTTAATTTTGGTGTCAAACCCAATCTGAGAAGACCCAGGATTTTTGTAATATATTTTATTTTTCCCCTGTGTGGGCAACTCATCTGTTTCTACTTGTAGAAGCAGGTGCAGCTGAAAGCACACTTCATCTGTTTAATATTAGATTAATATTAGATTAGGAATTAAGGGGCTTTGAAGATATTTGTTGTCCTCCATAGAGCTTTGAAGCTGAAAGAGCAGCAAAGAACAGAAGGGAAGGGATCTTCACTCAGTGGCAGAACACATACTTTGTATGCATAAGGTCTTAGGTTCAGTCCTTGACAGAGCTAGTCAAAATAACTCAGGTAATAGTTTAAAAAGAAGTACACTCATCATCCGCTTTTGCAGTTTTGACTTTTGTGGATTTGATAATTCCTGGATTGAGTAAAAATATTAACTCTCTAGATCCTTGAATGTGACACTATGGCCAACTTTCTTCAGTCATGCTGGGATACAAGCAATTTCTAAAGGGAATGCTTATATAAGAATCTCTAGATCAGTAGTTCCAACCTTTGGGCCTCCAGGTGTTTTGGACTTCAGCTCCCAGTTCCTAACAGCTGGTAAAAACTGGCTGGGATTTCTGGAAGTTGAAGTCCAAAACACCTGGAGGCCCAAAGGTTGGGAACCACTGCTCTAAATCATCCAATCTGGTAGTATCACCAACAGCCAGTGGACATTGACCATAGAATAGTGCTTGAAGACCTGTGACTTCACCCCATAGGATAACTAAAACATTTGCGATTGTTGGCTTCCCCTTAAGCTTTGTAACATCCCATTTGGAAATTAAATGGATGATTTTCCTACCCCATCACACCTTCTCCTTTTCACTGCTTTCTTTAGGATTTATCCCTTTAATTTGCCATTACACAGTGGAGACTGGTTTCCTTCCATTGTCTCTCCAGGATTTCAATTATTTATCTTTTTAAAAAAATCACCCGGATCATAGGAAGTGGTTAAAAATTAACCCTGATCTTTCCCAAAACCTCTGCATTGGCAATCATAGGACAACTTAAAATGGGAGAAATTGGCATTTCAACTTCTCCAGCACACAGCATCGTGTTTTTTATTTACAAGGGGGAAACAGGAATTAACATCACACAGGGAAACTGGCCATTTTGCCTGTCTCTATGCAGGGAATTTAAAAGTAAGTCAATTGCCAACTGGCTTGGGAATTGTTGGGAAAACCAACACTTTAGAAACAGCAAAATAACTTAACCCCATGGTTGAAGCTTGTGTTATGTGAAGGGCACCATGGGTTGCTGTTCTTTAAATGTGTAGAATGCTGATTTTACTGTGTGGGATAAAGTCCTCAGAAATTCCTAGGGGGGTGTTCTTTCTTTATGTGCGGTTTTGTCATTTTCACAGGCCCCCCATGCTTCTAATCCCAGTGGATGTGGACGACGAACTGTACACAATCTACTGTGCTTCCCTGACAATAAGACACTGTCTTATATTTATTTTTTCTCAAGAAGACACACTATGGGTTAATTTCAAGGGATGTCTTATTTTTATTAACTACTGTACAACAATCTACATTTATTCAACTATAGTTAAGTTGTCTTCTTCTGGAACATCATTAGAATTCTCCAAACCTGGAGTTCCATCCTGAATTTCTTGCGACTCTATCTTCTTTAGAACCATTGGCCCCAATCTTTCACGTTGAGCAATAGAGCCACTTGAGGACACACAATACTGCTCCTCACTTCATTGAGGCTTTTCCTTTCATTTTCTATCTCATCCTCTATGTCTCAGCTTCCAACACAAATAGAATGACCAGGACTTGACAGGTGGAGCTGACCTTGTTGATGGGGCTGCCTACACCTCTCTGGTCACCTCCGAGATAGCAGCTGTCATGATGAGGCAGATGAGAAGGGCTGCCCATCTTCTTCATTGCTCCACACTGATACACTGCATAGCCACGCCTATAACTATGTCTTATTTTCGAGGTATGGCTTATATTGTGCAAATGCTTAGAAATTCTGCTACAGCTTATTTTATGGGTATGTCTTATTTTTGGAGAAACACAGTATATCTCAGATGTTAGAAACTTTCTGCCAGTTAGAATTAACAATGTGGGACTGAACTGAAAAATCATCTGATTGGGTCAAGGCTATCTCCGAGGAAGATCATAATACAACAAATTAATGATCTTTTGATGCCACCAAGTCAGGATTAGTTTAACACTTGATAACATTTGCTCTTGGTTACAGGACAATAAGTTATTCTCTCAGAACATTTGGTGGGAATGCAAGGGAGGTCTTTCTTGGTGATTGTTCTTTGCACCTTGTATTCCCCATTCAAATATTAACCATGGGATCTGGTGCCTTTAGGGTATTTGCTGTTGACATTTGAATTTTGTACAATACTCAGGGCACCTACTTTGCCTCTGAGTTCCTGAGAGCAGATGTAGGCTCCTGAGCAACAGCATCTTTCCTACATGCCTGCTGACCAACTGTGAGGATGTTGCCGGGAAATATCCACCAGACCTTGAAGCCCCAAAGAAGAGATTGCCCTTTTGACAATAGTCAGAAGGTACCTTAGCATATCACCAAATCTGTGCTTGAGTGGGGCATGAGGAGCTGGATTAGCGGTTTGGTCACCTTCAATCCAAAGCAAAGTTGTTGTGCAAGCTAGTGTTGGATACATCAACATATCTCCCCCCCTCTCTCTATATACATCCAATATAAAACTGGTTTTCACATATCCCCTAACTTTCTGATCTACTCTAGAATTGCTATGATAAGGATGACCCTGGTACATTCTGAAGAAAATAGAACAGTGTGATGCTCTGTCTCCTACTTCTCAAACTATCAGTTGACAGTCATACTTTGGAAACACTCTATTTGGAATCCCTGGAGATGGTTTTAAAGTTGCACAGTAAGTAATATTTTGTATACGTTTATATTTTGGTTAATGGGCATTTGTAAAACTTAGACATTTACATACAAGTTAAATGTACCTACGTAAATTTGATATTGTAAATTGTAACCTTTCTCCTATTATAATTTTTTCTATTCATGTATTGTCCCTTTTCTTTCTCTTATCTTTTAAGAGCCCCTTAAAAGCAAATAGCCAGCTAATTGAGAAAATCTTTCCTTTCTGCTCAGACGCAAGTTGGCATCGGGTCTTGGTGCACCTGGTACATTGTGACAGCACAAAGTGGCCATATTTTTTGCTTCATCACACACTGTAATAAGTAGCATGTCAGGCATGTAGTGGCATCAGGAAGCTACATATTGATGGAACCCAAGGGAGATGTTCCTTGGCTCTAAATGCTGACACCCATAGAGGGGTTTTTTTGTTTTGTTTTTTTACAATATTTGCCTTTACCCAGAGATATTTCAATATACATTTTAATAATGTACACCCATTTACATGGTTTGGAGAAGTGAAAATGGATCTGGAATTAGTGCAAACGGTTTCTCTATTCACCCCTCCTTGATCTCATTTATTACTTCTTGTTATTTTCATTTGTTTAACTTTAATATTCTAAATTCAGTTTTGCTTCCTACTTGGAGGGCTTTTAATAAACGAATGGGAAGGTAGCATCATGGAACTTACTTTGCTGGTTTCCCCCCTTCATTAGAACAAGGAATTCTCATCTTTAAAGTCACGTCAGATTAATTTGTTTTTTGTTCACAAAGTATTTTTAACTCAAGTTCTTTGAGACTGATGTTTACAGATACATAGATAGGCAGGTGTATGAGTCCTTTGCACATTCGACCATGATACAAATGGTAAAAACAACAGGAAATTTCTGAAGATTTGGGAGAGGGGTGTCTTTTCCCTCCTATATTTTGGAAAAAAGCTTATGATTCATAATGGCTTCATAAATGTGGAAAGTTCATCATATGAATCAGCCCCTTCTCTCTGACCTGTTGTTTGGCTCTGGGGAAAGAAGGATTAATTACAGCAGGGAAGAGAAATCGATTTGGTATTTGGGGGGGGGATTCTGTGGATGGTTTAGTCATCTTACGGCTGTTCTATTGAATTGGCAGCAATTTAACTCTGAAGTGTCTGG
This sequence comes from Anolis apletophallus, assembly GCA_030556195.1. NCBI lineage: Eukaryota > Metazoa > Chordata > Lepidosauria > Squamata > Anolidae > Anolis > Anolis apletophallus. Next base: position 53,291,862 of record JARBWK010000009.1, on the reverse strand, counting down.
ATTTATTAGTGATTAGGGAAGATTTAGCAAGTATGGGATCCTAGCTTTGGCCACCCAGATGTTGGATTTCCATCTCCAACATCAACTCTAGTCAATATCATCTATGGTCAATGATATTTTTATACCTTTTCAGTAGCAGTGCCTAACTTATGGAATGCCTTGCCGGAGGGGGTCCGAGCAATAACAGACTTGTCCTCTTTCCGGAGAGCCTGCAAGACCAACCTCTTCCGGCAGGTGTTCAACCTTTAGAGGCGCCGCTTAATCCATTTTCTCTGTTCTGGTATAAATTGCTTTTATTGTGTTTTAAATGCTGTTTTGGAATTATGTTTTATGCTTGTTGTGAACCACCCTGAGTCTATTGGGAAGGGTGGCATACAAGTTGAAATAATAAATAAATAAATAAATATTTCTAGTAAAAAAAAACATCTGAAGGGTCATAAATTGAAATTCTACATCATAGTTTTAAGGCATAGTTGTAAACTATGCAGGGATCAAATTGCTTTCCAAATGTAGCTGAATTGCAGTTTCCAGCATTCTTCAACAGTGACAAAAATGGCTGGGACTTCTGGGAGTTGCAACATCAAAAAAACTGCACAGTTCCCACCCATATTTAAGGCCCCTTCTATGCTGCCAGATAATCCAGGATATCAAAGCAGAAAATCCACATTATCTGATTTGAACTGGATTATCTTAGTCTACATTGCTGTATAATCCAGTTCAAAGCAGATAATGTGGATGTTATACATCTGCGTAGAAGGGGCCTAAAACACGTTTACACTTTTGCTTGATTTTGAACTACTGTCTTCCAGGGCCTTTTCTTACTACACAATAATCGTGCCATGATTCCACTTTAGCTACCTTAGGTGCATCTTGAGGAATCCTTGGGTTTGTAGTCTCAAGCAAGCTCTCTGGTTGATCTTTGTAATGACCCCCTTCCCCCGAAAATCATCATCATCATCATTGCTTTTAGTTGTTATTTTGTTCATTAAGTTAAACTAGGTTGTGTTATATTGTTGAATGTGTTTATATTGATGTAATTGTGTGCATGGTTTTCTTTCAGGTTGGAAACTGCCCTGAGCTCCTTTGTGGAGAAAGGGTGGTATACAAATAAAATTTTATGATTATGATTGTGATTATGACTATTTATATCCCGTTTTATCTCTTCCAAAGGAGACTCAAAGCAGCTTACATAAAAACATCAGCATACAATTTAAAATACTCAAATATTGAAATCGCATTATAGGGTAGTCCACCAGCCACTGTGGTGATGATGGAGGAACCTTGATGGCAGTCAAGGGCACTCACTTGGAAATATCTTTTTGGCAGGTTACTGCACTACAGCAAAGTTATGTATAAAAGAAAACACGGGCAAACATTCAGTTCAATACCCCCCCCCCCCTGAAATCCCACCTCTTCAGTTCATGAAAATTATTTCAGGAAGCCTTCTCCAGGTCAAGTCTAAGCCCGTTCTAGTTGATAGCCGCTTCCCAGGCTAGACCCAGTTTATCAGTCTCTTTCCCATGCTGGGCCTCCAGGTGTTTTGCATTCTTCCACCTATTCTTCATGGAAGTACTCTGGTATCTTGGAAATAGCAGACCAGAATCCAATGTTTTCTCCAAACCTCCTGTACAGTTAGGATGATTTAGTCAAGGCCATTCAATAATAAGCCTGAGGTCTGAGTAGGATCTGAACAGTGCTTTCCCCTTGACCAGACCAACTCCTTGTTCTATTGCTCTGGCTCTCAGATGATGCCTTTAGGCTGATAATCCATCATCTTTTCATTTCCGGCTTGTGAAATCACATATCTCTCTCTAGCCTTTGACTCTAGCAATTTATCTTGATCCTCCACCACCACCCTGACAGCTTATTGTCGTCATAAATAGGGGTTGTTTGAGCCAAAGTATAAATTCTCTTAGACATTCAAACCACAGCTTCAGTGTGGTCCTTTCTTGTATACTGCCTAGCCATGGATGGCATCTCATTCATTTCTAGCTATTAACTCCTGTGGACTTGTGTGGCAAGCATGCTGACTCTTTAATTAAAATTGCATGCCAGGAAGCAAGCTACCAGATGAAGCCTTCCCTCCTACTGTTGCATTCTGTCAATTTAGAGATTTTGAAAACTATTTCTTTGGGTGTTTTTCCTTAATGGGTGGGGGAGAGAGAAAAAAGTCAGTTTCTTTCTCTGAAATAAAATTTGGAAATCCTAGAAATGCAGAATAAGTGTATTAGTCAGAAAAATATAAAATAAAGATGAAAGGATTTTTTCCATTCAGTGATCTAAGTATGGAGTACATCAGTTCACAATGGGAGGGAAAGAGACAAAATAAACAAACAGTAAAATAATATCACAATACTTCATGCTGCAACATACAGAGTGGAATAACAATGAGAAGTATAGTATACACGTGAATCTACTTCTGGTGTTCTTTAAAATACTCTTGCAAATATACTGGCTTGAATTATACATGTAGTACTTAGTTATCTTACTAATATTGGCCTCAATTCTATATCCTCTCAATGTAGGAAAAATATCTCTCTGCACTTCAGGTTTACAATTTATAAATAGAAAATATTTTATAAATTTCTATTTACATCATTTAAAAATTAAAACAATACTTCCTAATTTCCCTAAAAGTAATTAGAAAAGCTACTACGAGGGTTATCTGAAAAGTAAGGTTACAATGTACGTAGCTCCTGCAGGGAAATTTCACAGGGGAAACTGGTATCACTGACATCTAGCAGGAAGCCAGCGGAAGTGAACAAGCAGTGCCAGTGATCAGTAGCTCATCGACTGGTATTGTGGTGAAGGTTAGAGATGAGCATCCTCATTCCATTTCCCTTCTGTCTGTATCCTTCATGACAATGTACATCCACACACCGCTCATGCAACACAATAGTTGTTGGCTTCATTTGGTTGGGATGTTTTAAGCCACCCTGCCTAATCTCAAACCCAATGACTATCATCTGTTCATTAAATTGAAGGAACACCTGGGTGGATAACACTTTTCCACCACTGCCGAGGTGAAAATTGGAGTGACGAACTGGCTGAAAAAGACAGACATCAAAAAAACTCATTGCACGGATGACAAAATGTATTGAACTGAATGGTGATTATGTGTAAACATAATGTAATGCCTATGCTATAATCCATGTAAGTCTTATTAAAATATATTCATTCTTTGTATTTTAAAAAAATCTTGTAACCTTACTTTCCGAATATCACTCGAACATCATGATTCGCCAGGCTTTTGACCTGTAGGCCTGCCCCTCCACAGCCCTCCTTTTAACCGCTACCTGTGGTGTTGTGCTGCACTTCAGAGTTTTAACTATTGTATCATTTTATCTGCCGATTGGTTGTTGTTTTACCACTGTATGTGTTTTTACTGCGCCTGTACAGCTTTTGTGAGCCGCCCCGAGCCCTCCCGGGAGTGGCGGCATAGAAGCATGATTAATAAATAAATAAATAAATAAATAAATAAATAGAATGTAAAGATTTGTGGAAATAGTTAAATCATATCCTGTTCCGACTATTGTTTCTTTATGGAAGAAAACACAAAGGATTACAAAAGTGGATTGTAATAAACATCAAAGGATCAAATGACGACATATGAAATAATACATATTAAGCAAATCTCTAATCCATTTTTAAATTTGAATTTCTTTGTCTGCCTTTCTTCCAACATGGGACCCAGGGCACTTTATAGCAAAACCTAGAACAGTACAGCTAAAATCCTGATGATGAATTTTTTTTAAACCCAAACAAACTATCCTACTAATGCACTAGCAAAGCATTATCAAAACAGTCTAAAAATAACAATAAGAATAGAAGTGCCAAAACCACCTTCGTCCTCATTAAAAAAATCATTCTGTACAACCAGTTAATTCCCAAATGCCAGTTTAAAAAGGTATTTACTTACAATCAGAAGCAGAGATGGGCAATTTACTAAAACACTAAATATAAAGCAAGTGGTTAATTAAACAACAAAGATAGAACAAATCATACAAAGCACATCTTTGCGATCAAAATGCCATGCTTAAGAGCAGACAAGTTGTAATTACGTGGGATTGTTAATGACAACTTTCTGTGTTATATAACACAGAAAAATTCCCAAACAGAGATTATGACATCACATTAGAAGTCAAACAAAGCAATGAAAGGGGAATCAAGAATACATTGCAGTCAACCACTAATCTGAAACGTATCAAAATACAAGAGGTGTATAAGCTGTGTTGTGATAGAGGTGGTAACTGTACAAAAATGGAGTTTCCTTTCACTAGCTGCATCAAAATTGCATCAAGAAAAGAAAAAACAGGAGATCGGATGCTTGGTCCTTCCTTAGCCAGTCAGGGGAAGGAGGGTGTCTTTTGAATGGTGTTAAGGTGGATAAAAGGTCTTGTACTGTACTGCGTGTTTATGTTGGTTCTTTTGAGCAGTTGCACTGTTCTGACATACATCTTACAAAATTGAACAAACTTCTGTTATTACCTTCCAACCCAGTCATGTTTTTCCTTGCTTTCAAGATAGCACAATGTGCTGGGCAATGGACCTACACTACCTCCTTGTATCTTTGCAAGATGTATCTTTGCAAGATTTCTGTGTGTGCTAGACTTCTGGAAGATAACACATAAATAGCTGATTATAGTGTAGAGGCATCCAAAGTTATTCTAAGCTTTTTTTCTTATTGCAAGGGGAAAGTACCGATGATATGCTTATATTGCCTCTGTCAATATAGTGTGTTTTTTATGTGACCAGGCACAACATAGTCACACTGTAACTCTACCACAACCCCAGAAGCATTGGGATTTTTCTAAAGGTAGCAATTATAGAGGATACACCAGAATGAATAATGCCATTAGAAATTAAAATACCTTCACAAAGTTATTGACCAAAGATATATTGACTCAATTTCTGGGATGTTGTAGACCTTTAGGCCAAACTAGTATTGAAAAAAAATCTGGTGATGAAAAACAGAATTTTCTAGGTGCCAATAGAGACTACAGAGCAAAGGAAGTGGCTAATGCATCACAGGTGGACCAGCCTGGTAGTTGATCATATTAATATACTACTAACATAAAGGTTATAAAGAACAAAAAGAAGCAGAAGTCATTTTTTAACATAATTTTCCTCTTCTTTTTTGAAAACAGAAATAACCTCATACTTTATTTAAAAAAACATGTTACAAATGCATAAAGAAGTCTATTTCCTGCTACACATTTTATTTTCTTGCTGTACAAAATGTGGCCAGGTGCACATCAGAGAAATGCCTGGAGGCATTATCCATTCTGAAAGTGGTGAAACAGCATTGCTTAAATGAACCCATAACCTTTAAGAATATCACATAATTATCTAAACATTGGCATTATCAGATGAGGTAATCAAATAACTCATAGGGAAGAGCTGATTTCTTTTTTTTAATGTAGAACTGGGATGTTTCACAATTTTGGACTGAAACTGACATTATAGTTGTCCTTTTTAATAAGAATGTTAGAAGCTATTTACAATTATGGCTTAATTACAAAAGGGGCCTTACTTACACATATGTATCTGTGATATCTTCCTTTTGTCTTAAATTGGCCTAATCATAAACATACCTTTGACTTGAGTCTGTGTGCGTCTTCATTTCTTAGTCATTAGTAGGCTGCACAAATAGTGAAAGAGAGATATAGGGTTCACCAGGAGCAGAAAGCTGGGGGTGCATCTACACTGTAAAATTAATGTAGGTTTCCACTGCTTTAACTGCTATGGCAAAATGCTATGGAATCATGGGAGATGTACTTTGGCGAGGCACCTGCAAACTTTGGCAGAGAAGCTAAAGACCATGAAAAATGACCACTCCTACTATTCCCTAGCATTGAGCCATGGCAGTTAAAGCAGTGACAAATTGTGGGTACTTCCACACTGCCCAAAATGTGGAATGAACTGGCATTACAGTTTTTGGTTCATGCCATATTTTGAGACCACGTGTAGGGAGAAAACATGTGTATGTGTGTGTGGCTAATATACATCCCAGCAATGCAGTCTCAGCATGGCTTGTAATGGCCAGTGACACCCTTCCCTCTCTCCCCCTTCACCCACCCCCCAAACAAGGAAAATGCCTTCCTACCATTGTAAGAAGCTTCCCTGTAGCTTTGTCATGCTCAGTGGTAGCATGACAGAGCTTTAAAGAGGGGAGGGGGGCATTCCTCTCCAATGCTCCAGTGTGTCACTACTGAGTGCAATGGGGATACAGGGAAGCCTCCTGCAATGGCAACCTGGCATTCCCTTTATTTTTGGGGAAAAGGGGGGAGGGCAGGTAAGGAAGAGTGGAACTGCCATCCCACCTCCTCAGGCTGCAGGGATTGTCATTGTGGATTTTGATCCCATGCGTTTTTCTCCAGAGAGGTGTAAACCTCATTTAAAGGTTTACCCTGATTACTACGCTTGAGCCTGGGTGAGTTGTTTGAACGCCCCAGACTAATACTCTACATTTTCTGGTAGTGCAGATTGGCACAATAATAATAATCTTTATTTATACCCCTCCACCATCTCCCCCAATGGGAACTCGGGGCAGCTTACATGAGGCCAAGCCCAAACAACAAATTACAATACAGTAAAATACAATTTAAAAAACCCCAAGTGCGAACAGCAACATAGTAAAATACAGAAACATAATAAATACAATAAGCAATGGGCACAAAGCATAAGAGTGCAATGAAAAGTCACAATAACAGTGAGTGGGCCACATGTACAATAAAATGATTTTAAAAACTTAGAGTGAGATAAAAAGAGCAGATCATTTGCAGGGGCGATCCCATAGGATAACGGGGTAGTAAACAGGCCTTCATACAAGGGGGAGATGTATTCCAAGGACAAAAAGCGTTGAGGGGAGCAATAGCATACGGTTGTGTGGCTACTCTCCAGAAGTTCAATGGCAGAGACAGGTCTTGAGATTCTTTTTAAAGCTTTATAAAGTAGGGGCTTTTCTAATCTCTCAAGGCAACACGTTCCAGAGTTGGGGAGCCACAGAGGAGAAAGCGCTCTCCCTTGTACCCACAAGACGAGCCTGGGAAACTGGCAGGGGCAAAAGGAGGGCCTCCTCCGAAGATCGAAGAGCTCGGACTGGTTCACAGAGAGAGATACGATCACGAAGGTAGGCGGGTCCCAAACTGTTTACGGCTTTATAGGTAAGAACCTGTACCTAGAATTGGGACTGGAAAATGAACAGCAGCTAATGAAGCTCCTTAAACAGGGGGGGGGGTGTTTGATCACTACCTGTAAATTGCTCCAGTTATTAATCTGGCTGCCGAGCGTTGGACAAGTTGTAATTTCCGGGCCATCTTCAAGGGTAGCCCCATGTAGAGTGCATTGCAATAGCACAGTCTAGAGGTAACTAAGGCATGGACCACTATGTTCAAGTCAGACTTCACGAGGTATGGGCTCAGTTGGTGCACAAGTTTTAATTGTGCAAAGGCCTTCCCGGCCACTGCCGACACCTGTGCATCAAGCATCAGCGCTGAATCCAGGAGAACCCCCAAACTGTGAACCTGCAACTTCAGGGGGAGTGCAACCCTGTCCAGTACAAGTTGTCACCCAATACCCCGGTCAGACGGGTAACTGACCTGGAAGACCTCTGTCTTGTCAGGATTGATCCACAGCCTGTTCATCCTCATCCAGATCATCACAGCGGCTAGGCACTGGTCCAGTATCCGCGAGGCTTCCTCAGAATCTAGTAGAAATGAGTAGTGGAGTTGGTTGTCATCTGCGTAGAGATGGTACCCCACTCCAAAACTCCGGATGACCTCTCCCAGTGGTTTCATGTAGATATTAAATAGCATGGGGGACAGGATAGACCCTTGTGGGACCTCGCAGGTCAATGGCCAGGCATCCAAGCAGGAGTCACCCAGCTTCACCAACTGGGAATGACCCTCTAGGAAGGACCGGAGCCACAGTAAAACTGTGCCCCCGAGTCCCATCCCAGCAAGTCTCCCCAGAAGGATACCATGGTCAATGGTATCGAAAGCCACTGAGATATCCAAGAGAATGAGCAGGGTCACACACCCCCTGTCCAGTTCCCTGTGGAGGTCATCCACCAAGGTGACCAAAGCCATCTCAGTACTGTGCCCAGGCCAAATGTGCTCTATGGGGGTTGGCTTTGAAGACTTTTTGGAAGTTTCAAATGTTCCAACAGGTGGCAGCCAGGTTTCTCATTGGAGCAGCATACAGGGAGCACAGCTCCCCTTTTACACCAGTTCCACAGGCTGCCAGTTTGCTTCCGAGCACAATTCAAAGTGCTGGATTTAGTCTATAAAGCCCTAAATGGTTCTGGCCCAGCTTACCTGTCCAAATGTATCTCCCTCTATGAACCAGCATGGAGGTTGAGATCCTCTGGGGAGGCCCTGCTTTTGGTCCCACCTGCTTCACAAGTGCAGTTGGTGGGGACGGGAGACAGGGCCTTCTCAGTGGTGGCTCCTTGATTCTGGAACTCTTTCCCCAGCGATATTAGATCAGTGCCCTCCCTCCTGGCCTTTAGAAAGAGAACAAAGGCCAGGACTAGTAAAGTAATGCAGTACAAGAAGTAAATACTGTATGTAATATGTGCAATCGACATTTGGAATGGCCCAGTCTACGAGTTTGTGATTTTAATGTTTTTATTAGGTGTTTTTAATTTTTATTGGGTGGCTTACATGAGGCCAAGCCCAATAACACAATACAATAAAAGAAATCAAAACGCAAACAAAAACATAATAAGTTACATAAGGCATATGAATACAACAAACAATGTAAAATTAAAATAAAATCATTTGCGTGTGCATGCGTGATACACCTCCTGCCTAATAATCAATAAGACACAGACACAATTGGTTGGAATAAAATTGGCTGCAACTCATATATTGATAACAGGAACAAGGGTTGGCAGCCATGCATGGGTCCTGGATCCGGTGTCGGACAACCAGCTGTAGTCCAAAGACGCTTGCATGCCTGGGTGCCACCGGCCCACTGCCGGTCCATGAAAACTCTGCACTCCAGGGACCAGGGCGTTATCCCCCCTTCCACCAAGGGGCAATAAGCCAGCCAGATCCAAGGCCCATGCCACATGCCAAACACAGAGTTGTGAGGATGAACGCGCCAAACAGAGTTGCGACAATGAACACAAGTAACAGCAAGAAAAGTTAACAAGATACGATCAATGAATGCACAGTATGAAAAGTAAAAAGATACAAACAACAAATACAAGCAGGGTGGGTGGGATGGACAAAGTCAGGAACAGGCCCAGTGCCTACTCAGGAGCCTTGGGCAGCCTAAAGTAGACTGCCCGGGTGGAAGGGAGGGCCGTCCCGCCGACCTCACCATTGGCCAGCTGGCACTGGTAGCGGGAAACTCTCCCGCCACCCGGGGGCTTCTGGGAAGAAGAAGCCCCCTCTCGGACCAAGATGGCAGTGAGGACACCCTGCACCGCAACACGCTCGGCCCGGTGATTCTGGCCGAGCCATATATAACACAGTAACAGTGAGCGGGCCGCATGTACAGGATAAAACACTATAGGTAAAAGCACAAGGTGAGATAGGAGTGGAGCAGGTTTATTTGTGAGGGAGAAGCTCTTCAGGACTGGGGTCGAAAGGAGTCTTCATACTGGAGAGTGGGAGGTGTACTCTAAAAACAAACGTTAAGGAGTTGCAGCAATATCAGATTGCATAGTTAATCACCAAAGGCACAATGGAAGAGCCAGGTTTTGAGATTCTCCTCAGTATGTAACATTGCTAGAACACTGGAAAGTGGTTGCTACAGCTGATGATTGAGAAAACTTCAGGGATGAGTTTACAATGTAAGAAAAGAGAATAGTGCCCAAGCTCTGACTCAGCTGAATATCTCCTATATCTACATGGCTTTAATTGCCTCTTTAGATTTCATCTGTAGAAGTCATTGAAGCAGGAAGCGAGACACACATATATATTTTGAAGGGTTATCACAGTTTAGCCATTAAAGATGCTTCAGTGACATTTTGCATTTGATGGGAGAATAAGTATGATATAAATAATAATGATAAACAGTTTTGGGAGCAAATCCCTGTTTACTAGAACTATTTATTCCTTAAGGAAATCCTGCTCAGCAGGAAATAAATCTTACTCTATTCAGTAGTAGGGCTTATAGGAAGTAAATATATGAGTGTAGCCCAAATCATTTGTTAATATCAACAAATCAACTCAGTCACTATTTATTCAGTTTTTTTTAATTTCCCAAGATAATGATGTATCTGTTATAGAAAACACTTAACATCAGTCATGATTCTAGTTAGTAGACGTGTTTTTGCATTTTAGCTTCACCAAACTATTATCCATTAGTCTATCGGTCTAATAAAGCAATAATTATTTTATGTTGTTAAAGAAAAGAGAGAAAGCTATCACCCTTTTTGTTGATTTTTTAAAAAAATGTACTGGAATTTTATTTTAAATTAAGAATAGGCATTCCTTTATCTTTTAATCAATAATAATAAAAGAGAATCTATCGGAGATTTAGTTCTAAGGCCATCAAATCTGGATAGAAGAAACCTGGCATACTGGAATTTTATTTTAAATTAAAGATAGAAGTTCTTTTTATCCTCTAATCAATAATAGTAAAAGGGAATCTTTCAGAGCCATAGTTCTAAGGCCATAGAATCTAGATAACAGAAGCCTGATATGCATGTTAAATAACCACTGAGTCTTTCCCCTTTACATTTAGATGTATTAATAAATTTAAATGAATTTTAACATGTTTGAAGAATGAAATCAGCAGTAATCTGTGACCTGTTAGCAGATTATTCCAAAAAGATTACATTAAAGGTTGCCACATTTGCAGTTGCAGCTCAAAAAATTCGAGCCAAAATAGTAAACTCCACTGCAGAAGCGAAAAAAGGAAATGGAGATATATTGGGATGATGTGAATCAGACATTGTAATTGTTGTCATGTCACTGCTGCTGTATTTTTTAAAAGCCAGTATATGGAACATGTTTTAATGTTTATATTGGAAAGTGCTTGTTAGAACATAAGAACATAAGAAGAGCCATGCTGAATCGGGCCTCAGCCCATCTAGTCCAGCATTCTGTGTCACACAGTGGCCCACTAGTTGTACACGGGATCTCTAGCAGAAAGGAGGGCAAAACCCTCACCTGCTCCCGACCCCCCACAACCAGTACCCGGGAAAATCCTGCCTGCCTCCATCAACACAGAGGTGGCACTTGGATGTCCATTTCAGTAGCTACTGATTCCCTTGGTATCCATGAATCTGTCTAATCCTGCCTTGAAGCTGTCCAGGCTGACCGCTGTCACAACCTCCTCTGGAAGTGAGTTCCATAACCCAATGACCCTCTGGGTGAAGAAATATTTCCCTTTATTAGTCCTAATTTTCCTACCTTGGAGCTTTAGGGAGTGCCCCTAGTACTAGTATTGTGTGACAGAGAAAATAATTTTTCTTTTTTCACCTTTTCTATCCCATGCATGATTTTATACACTTCGATCAAGTCACCTCTTAAACGCCGTCTTTCAAGGCTGAAAAGACCAAGGCGTTGCAACCTGGTTTCATAAGGGAGCTGCTCCATCCCTTGGATCATATTTGTTGCCCTTCTTTGTACCTTTTCCAGTTCCGTTATATCCTTCTTGAGGTGCGGTGACCAGAATTGTACACAGTACTCCAGATGTGGCCTCACCATAGATTTGTAGAGAGGCAATACAACATTTGCCGACCTATTTTCGATTTCCTTCCTGATCATGCCAAGCATAGAATTTGCTTTTTTTCGCTGCTGCAGCGCACTGGGTTGACACCTTCATTGAGCTGTCCACCAAAACCCCAAGATCCCTTTCCTGGTTTGTCTCAGAAAGCTTTGATCCCATCAGTTGATAAGTGTATTTGGGGTTCTTTTCCCCGATGTGCATGACTTTACACTTGTTTAGGTTAAAATGCATTTGCCACTTTGTTGCCCATTCACTCAATTTCGAGAGATCTTTCTGGAGCTCTTTACAGTCAGTTTCATTTTTAACTACCCTGAACAGTTTAGTGTCATCTGCAAACTTTGCTACCTCACAATTTACATCTACATCCAGATCGTTTATGAATAAATTAAAAAGTAACGGTCCTAAAACTGAACCTTGGGGTACGCCACTTCTCACCTCTTTCCACCCAGAGAAGTGTCCATTTATTACCACCCTTTGTTTCCTACAGTTTAGCCAGGTTCCAATCCAGGACAAGACCTGTCCCCTGATTCCATGGCTGAAGAGCTTATTTAGGAGCCTTTGGTGAGGGACTTTGTCAAAAGCCTTTTGAAAGTCAAGGTAAACAATATCGACTGGGTCCCCTTTATCTATGTGTTTATTTACACCCTCAAAGAATTCTATCAAGTTAGTAAGACATGATTTGCCTTTGCAGAAACCATGTTGATTTTCCTTCAGCAATGTTGTACTTTTAGAAGTTGTATATTTTATGTCATGGCCTATGGCTAGTACAATAAACAATCCATTCATTCCATTGAGTGTCACTGGGTGGCAGACATCTCTATCTGGTGTATAGTTTTGCAGACACAGGAGTCTGCAAACTCCCATGATCCATCCTGTGGTGGCCACAAGGATGCATCAAGGCTGGGGCCATATCTCACATGAAGCAGGCATAATGAGTTTAATCTGAAGGCTCTGTAATTTTATTTCAACCATTCAACTTGCAGATAGTTTATTGTATTTTGGTGAAATAATTAATTTAAATTGTGTTTGTGTTTGCAGCATTCATTTATATAGAACCTAGAGAAGTAAAGTCGAAAATCTTCTAAAGGTTTCTGTGAATCACACACACAAAAAGGAAACATTTCCAGCTTGGAGTCTTAAGTCAGTATCCAATAGGATGGCTGGTGGAGCATAAATCTATCAGCAGAACTGTGGTAGGGCTTTGGAATCAGTTTGTGTCCTCCAGCTGCTCAAGGGCAGCCAGGGGAACCTAGATAGAGCCTTTGCTCCCTCTGATTGTCCCTAACAGTGTTTGTAGGATTTTTCCAAATGCGCTTGTAGCTTTCACACATAACTCCTGACAAGATCAGAAGCTTCTTCTTCTTTCTGAGTGCTAAAGAATAACTAGAGAGCTTCCAAATATAACTTGCGGCCAATCTTCACTAGAAGAGAAGACCTGGATATCAAACTCCAACTGCTCTTACGCAACTGGTGCAATATTGTTGCACAATGAGAGTCAAACTATCTTCTTCTGGAATGCCTTTTAAAAGTGATTAGATAATTATAACTAAAATTATACCACCATATTCTATCAATTGAAATTGAGTCTTACTCTCCCAATGCTCAAGTTTAAATCAAGATGTGTTGTCTTCAGAAAATTTGGTGAAATGCAATAACGTCATTACTTGGATCTTAGGCCTGCTATAGTGATAGTGGAGTGTGACATTAACCTAGCAAATCGAGCTTTATGAGCTTGATCCTACCAAATCATAGTTGTTTCAGAAGATAAAGGAGATGGCTGTTATGACTATTAATGGCTGAAGTAGAAACAGTCATCCAGCTGTTTCCTTCATTTGAGTCCAATCTGGTCAACATGGCAGTGGTGGGGAACTGATAATACAATAATCCAAAACAATCTCAAGGGCAAAAGTTTTCAAACCCCAGTGCTACCATCTCTTCTGCTGTATGAACATACTAACTTTTTCTGTTGTTCTCGTTAGCCTCACTAACCTAAAGAATCAAGGATTAATGTCACTTTACCATTCAAACATGGTTCTTTAGTGGGATCAAACAGCCCATGTAACAGATTTATTGTAAAACCTGTTTAAATGATTAGACTGTTAAAAGGCTCTGATAGATACTTCTAGTTGTGCTGACAAGCACATTAATTATCTGTCTCTGGTCTGGTACTTGATCAGTTCTTGATTAATAACAGTGGCATTTAAAGACACAGCAGCAGGCCATTCAAAACCTGCTCTTGCTCTTCTAAGTATGTCAAAGTTCAGGAATCTTTCAGTTATAGTTTCCAAGGTGAAATGTGGAAAAGAAAATATGAACAAATGGATGGTGTGGAGCTGTGATGGTCACCAAACAGGTTTCAAGGGGACAGCATCATTTTGAAAGCCTTTCTTCAAATTTAATGGAGAATTCTGGTGTGTCCTGTTTGAATCATCATCGTCACCACCACCACCACCACCATCACCACCATCTCTTACTGCTAAGGATGTGTATACATGCAGTTCTAAATTACCAGAAACCACTTCTTATTTTCTGATACTTTGTTGTTGTTATGTGGATTCAAGTTGTCTCTGACTTGTATCAATTCATTTATAGAGTTGTCTTGGAAAGATTGATTAAGAAAAGGGTTGTCTTCCTCTTAGGTTGAGGGAGAGTGACTTGCTCAAAGTGGGTTTCCATGCCTGAGCAGGGATTTTAATTCTGGTCTCCTAGAGTTCTAGTCCAATACACACACCACTATACCACACTGGTACCTATTTATTATTAAATCACTGGCTGGAATACAGTGGGCCCTTGGCATCCATTCCTGTTCCTTCATGGTTTCAAAAATCTGTGGCCACTCAAGTCTTATTATATACTAGCTGAACCCGGCACGCGTTGCTGTGCCCTATTTAGGAGATGTGAGGAAGTGTGGGTATGTAAGGGTTGGTAATGTTGTGACAATGTGTTTTGTGTGTGTATATATGTGTATGTGTGTGTATGTATGTGTATGTATGTTTGTGTGTCTCTGTGTGTGTCTGTATGTGTCTGTGTACGCATGTGTGTGTGTCTGTGTATGTATATGTGTTTGTGTATGTATGTGTATGTTTGTTTGTATGTATTTGTGTGTGTATGCATGTGTGTGCGTACGTTTGTGTGTGTGTGTCTGTGTATGTATGTGTCTGTGTATGTACACTTCCCCTATCTTTCCCCCCTCCCTCTCTCTGTCTGATTTCCCCTTTTTCTGCCTCGTTTCCCCGTCTCTCTCTGTCTCACTCTCCCCTCTCTCTTCCCCCCCCATCTCTCTCTGTCTGATTTCCCCCCTTATCTTTCCTCCCCCCCTCTCTCTGTCTCAGGCCTCCCCCCTCTGTCTCTCGCAGTCCCTCTCTCTCTCCCAAGAAGGGGCGGGAGGGGTATGATGCTGGGCAGGCGCGCCAGGGCGGGAGGCGGGGCTGGAGATCGGCGATCCGCCCTCCGCCATGTCCCCCGCGGTTGCAGCGACAGCGCCTGAAAGAAGGTAAGCCCAGGAGCTTACCTTCTTTCAGGCGCGGTCGCTGGATCCGTGGGGGGCGACGGCGGAGGGCAGATCGCTGATCTCCGGCCCTGCCTCCCGCCCTGGCGCACATGGGGAGGCAGGGCCGGAGATCGGCGATCCGCCCTCCGCCGTGTCCCCCGCGGTTGCAGCGGCGGCGCGTGAAGGAAGGTAAGGCCGGGAGGTTACCTTCTTTCAGGCGTGGTCGCTGCAACCGTGGGTGACATGGCGGAGGGCGGATCGCCGATCTCCAGCCCTGCCTCCCCCCCTGGCGCGCAAGCCCAGCCTCGTCCGGGTCCCGCAACGGCCTGACGCCACCCACGGGACGCGTACGACGCTGGCCGTGCGCGCCAGGGCGGGAGGCAGGGCCGGAGATCGGCGATCCGCCCTCCGCCGTCTCCCCCGCGGATCCATCGACCGCGCCTGAAAGAAGGTAAGCTGCCGGGCTTACCTTCCTTCACGCGGCGCAGCTGCAACCGCGGGGGACACGGCGGAGGGCGGATCGCCGATCTCCGGGCCTGCCTCCCGCCCTGGCGCGCATGGCCAGTGTCGTACACATCCTGTCCCTTTGTGGCTGTGCTGGGTGGCGTCAGGCCAGTTTCGGACTACACTTGCCAGAAAGCCCGGTATGGCCAGTTCCTGGTTTTGCCGAGGTTTCTGGGAAGTGTAGTGCGGCGCCCCAGAGCTGCTCTGGTACCGGGGTCGTGTGGGCACAGGCGAGGATGGCGAGGAGGCGTTTGGGGCGCTGGCGGCGTGGCTGCAAAGGTTCAGGGTGAGTGGGGAGAGAGGGAGATGGGATGGGTTGGTGTGTTGGGGGGGAGGGGGTTTCGGAGTGCGCCTGCGCGATTGCTCTCCCTGTGTTCTGTGCTCGCGGCCAGCTCAGAACGGGAGGCAATGGGCGGTTTTGGGGGGCTTGTTTTGGGGGGTTGCAAGGTAGGGAGGTGGGTTTTTTGTATGAAGGTTATACCTCGTGGTCTGGGGGAATGTGTCTCGTTGGATTGGTGTTTCTGGGGGGCATAGTTTGGCCGTGCATAAAGTCCTTTGCACGACCACTCTCTTTTTATATATATAGATGGTAGCATAGTAAAACCATGCCTCTTATATAAATGTCTGGATGAGATTTTAGTGGGATTTTTTTATCAGCCCATGTGGCCCAAAGAGAATCCCAGATTCTTGAGTCAGCCATAGTTGTCTAGTCATGCTGTAGACATTGCTGGTTCCGATGTCTGTGGGGCAGTAATAAGATTTAATACAAAATTTAAATGAGATAAGGTATTTTGGGAGAAAAGGTCAATACTTTGATTAACTCCTTTAAAGTTCAGGCTAAAACTAATAATAGATTAATCTTCTTCCCATCCATTGATACCAGAGCTATTGGCATCCACTATTTGTCTACACGGGTCAGTTACAGTAGTCTCACTTTAGGCCACATAAAGAGGCCACATGATGTATAGTTGGTTTTGCAGCTGAAGCACTATTTCCAGCCTTTACTCTAGTGCAGAAAGAACTGCAATTTATTCTGGAGCTTCCAGGAAGATGGGAATTGACCCTTTTTGGGATGTGGACAGCTCGATTGGATGGAATGCTGACTGTTTCAGGTTCTACACATCCAACAAGCCTGTTGTATTACTGACTAGAAACATCTCTCTGGCAGAGCTTTGCTGAAGATGTAAGTTCTGTTGATTGCATGGCTGGAGACACTGATATGACTTTAATTGTTAAAAAATTGGATTGTATAAGTAGAGTATAACTTATCTTCATTATATTACAGAAGTATGAAAGAAACAAAATCAACCAATAGAAGGGGAAGATATTACATACCCTTCTGGTATAACTCATTTTCTACTACTTTTTAATTTTGTCTTACAACCTCTTCACATGGGACTTAAATCATTGGCATGTGCCAGTTTAGCCCAGGTCACCCATGGAGTCCACCGACTTCCATCAAATGTTGCCAGCACAGCTAAGTGGGTAAAGGAGAGTGGACCCACTGCATGCCACTGCCATGTCAACACGGGAGGCTTCTTATGTTTCCATTAGGATCCATTGGGGGAGGGGGGGAAGCCATGCACTCCATGCATGCACCATGCTTTCCCCCATAGGAGCATCCTCAGCTGGCGCCAGGCAATGTGGGGCATGGGGCACCCGATTCCCTTTGTCCCCTGATGAAGCATAGCAACTCTGGTGGCCATGTGACAAGGTCATTAGTCTCCTACTTATACCTATATCCTTATTTCTCCCTCCAGAAATAGTTGTGATTAAATCTCAACTTTTATTATATTTGTTGGATCATGGAGATGGTCTGATTTAGTTCTTTGTATTTTCCTTTCCCCTTCCATTTGGGTATCAGTTCTTTCTATTTTGAGACCCAGTTCTCCATAGAATATCAGTTTATATATTTGTTTTTCCATTCAATAATTTAATCCTGGATTTATCATATAATCCTGGAATGCTGCTGTGACTTCATCAGAAGTAATGTCACCAGCAAGGCTCTTCCTGGGGGTTGCTTTTGGCTGGAGAAACAGTGCTATTGGTGGTGGTCCTGGCTGATCTCAGCCCGGCTGATCATCTGTATATCACAGAGCACAATATTCTGAATTATTCTAGTAGATGTAGCTGTAGACAAGGACACCTCTAGTAATATGTAAAATTCAGATACCTCCAAGGTAATATTCAACTTGACAACATGAGAAATCCTTGTTGATTCTAGGCAGCCCATGTTCCCTATCCAGATATGAACATAAAAGACCAAGAAATATATGCATACATGGGGGGTAGGATGGTAGTAAAAGCAAATTGTGTCATTATACCATCTCCTTCCCAATCATGGGTAGTACATCGGTTAAGGCTTCAACTTTTGTTTTCCATTTGCTGGCCTTGTAGACTAATTGACGATGAGAGAGCCTTAAGTCTGGTCAGAAACTGGCAGGGCTTTCAGTCGCTGAACCTCATGAAATAGCCAGTAATAAATAATTTAACTCTGCTTCATTATGTCTTCTAACAAGGAGAAACAGTTATCTTGAAGTCTCTCTACATGACACCAGCAGGAGAGCCAGAGGCAAACCTGGCCATTAAATTAATGTTTGTGTTTTAGTATGTTTCCCAGAAAGATATGGGCCATTTTAAAATGTCAGCAGGACAACACAGAGAGACTCTAATATAGTTTTTTTTTACAATTGTTCCTAAAGATCAGTTTACATCTTATAACTTGAAAGATGTTCACCTTTAAATAATGCAATATTTTGCTTTTGCAGACAAGAAGCACTTGACCAGGCTTTGGTCAATCTAACAACACAGTTGCAAAACAGATATACTACCTCATCACACCACGTTGGACCTCCTTTCCTACCAAAGATCTGGAGGTATCCCATCAGATGACACAGGCTGAGGCCATCAGTGGGAGAATTGGTGAGGAAGCATTGAAAGCACAGCGAGTCTCCTGTCTTTAGCCTAGATCTGACGGAGCTAGCATGCTGTTTTTATGCTTTCCTATTGTGGACTGCTTTTCTGATTATGCGGGAGAAAGAGAACAAGAGGATGAAGAAGCAGTAGGCATGGTTTAGAACCCAAAAATAGGGAAATTTCTAAAAAATTTCTAAAATGTAACGTAATTACTAACGAAATTCGTTAGTAGTTCGTATGCCAGCGCATGCGCATTCCAGATGGTTTTGGCCTACAACTCCCAGAAATCCTAACAGCTGGTAAATTGGCTGGGATTTCTGGGAGTTGTAGGCCAAAACTGGAATAAATCACACTGACTTCTAGATGGGACTCTCCAATTAGGAAGGAGGGAGGGAAGGAGGGAGGGGGATATTCTATTCTTGGAAGCAGCCTCTCTCTCACCCCGATCCTGAGGGAGCAAGGGCCCAAGTTTGCCCAGGCTGAGAGGAAAAGGAAGAGGCCTGAGGCTGTGAGGAATGGTGGGAGTTGAAGTCCAAAACACCTGGAGGGCTGAAGTTGGCCCATCATGAAGCCTCTTCAAGGCTTTAGATCCTGGCAGGCAGAAGGGGCAGGGAGGGCCCGTCCACTCCTCCTCCCCTGCCAGGATCTAAAGCGCATCAAGGCTTGGCACGCTTTAGATCCTGTGAGAAACCAACCTAATGTATAATAGAATGAATGCTAACTTATAGAGCAAGTGCCTAAATATTATAAGTAATCCAACTGGTCATATACCTACATTCCTGTAGCACAGCAGTTCTCGTTTGTGCCTGGAGGGCAGGGGATAGGACTTGGGGTCCCATTAGCATTAGAACCAGCGGTGCCAGAACAGGATTCAGAGGATGAGCTAGATGACTGGGGCGAAGGGCAGCTTTCCCCTCAGGGGCCTCTTTTGCCCACAGAGACCTTGGCCTGGGAAGAAATGTGTTTTGGTCCTAGTGAAGATTCAGATAACCAGGTGCAGATGGACAGCGATTCTGGGAGTTATGAACATCCGGGGAGGAGATCTTCTCAGGAGCCTCCTGGGGAAGATATGGAAGAAGGCACATGGGAAACGACTAGGGAGGAGAGCCCTCAGGGAGATAGAAACACAGCTGTGGAGAGACAAGGTCGAACCTTTGATAGGAGATGGAACATAGAATCTAGCAGAAGGGAATGGTCTAAGAGCATAGACCGGCCGAGGTCCGTGAGCAGCGATTGGAGACGCAGAAGCCTAGAGCGTCGGGGACCTCGGCCGAAGGATTAAGTATAGGATCCGTGGGAACAAATCCTCAGTGCTCCGGCCACGTCTCATCTGAATAGGCGTGAAGCGGAGTGGGACCACCAGTTAAGCTAGCCAGTGGTCATCAAGCCTTGCCTTGCCTTGTCCTGATCCGCCTGGTTGTGCGGAGCCTTGCCCTGTTTCCTGATCCGCAGAGTCTTGCGGAGCCTTGCCAAGCTTTTTGCCTATTTGCTACGTTACCTTGGACATTGTTACTTCAAGCCTTTTGGATTGCTTTTATATTCTATTGGACATTATTCTTTGGAACTGTTATTATTCTTCAATAAAGTAGTTAGCCTTCAGTCTGTCTCTGTGTGTGTGATTAAGGGGCCGGTCAAGTCCGTGCATCGTGACAATTCCATGCACATGCAATAATACAGCAGTAATAACAATGGGTATAAGAAGAGGTAAAATTCAAACCAAAGTATCCTGACTCTGGTCCCTCCTCAAGCGGTACAAACGGGCTCTTCTCTATGAGCCCGGGATTCTGCAGCAAATCCTCCCCCAAAGAATATGTATGTGCACCCAGGCAGCAAACGCTGTGCCCGGGCTTTTCCCAGGAGAGGCTGCCTCCCGGGCTCATAGAGAAGAGCCGTTTGCAGTTTGCACCGCTTGAGGAGGGACCAGAGTCAGAATACTTCAGTTTGAATTTTACCTCTTCTTATACCCATTGTTATTACTGCTGTATTATTGCATGTGCATGGAATGTAGGTATATGACCAGTTGGATTACTTATAATATTAGGCACTTACTCTATAAGTTAGCATTCATTCTATTATACATTAGGTTGGTTTCTCACATGTTGTGTGCAACTACCCCAATACTCTTTGATGCTTTAGATCCTGGCAGGCAGGAGGGGCAGGGAAGCCTGGAAAAATGTAAACAGAGAGGTTTACTGAAGAGTTCATCCAAAGTGCCCTCCTTTGCGGATTTACTCATGTGTAAACCTCTCTGTTTACTTCCTTTGCAGATTTACTTCTGAGTAAACCTCTCTGTTTACATTTTTCCAGGCTTCCAGCCAAAAGAAGGAGCGAGTTTAGGGCTTGCCTTGCCATAATACTTATTGGCAAGGGAGGCGGGAGGGTGGTGAGAGAGAAGGAGGGGTGCCCCCTTACGACCTAATAACGATACTTAAGAAAATCCTGGCCCCCGAAGTTCTATAAAGAAAGTCCACTTCCTGGTTGGCATTCCAGATGCGGAAATACTCAAAAGTAGCATTTCTTACGAATCCCTTCCGATTCTTTTAATTTTCATAACTTTTTTCTCATGCCTAAGAAGCAGCATTTGGAGCTAAGTGGTGAAGAAGAGGTGGCAGACGTATCAAAAATCCCTACATTTCAGGAACATCGAAGGAGAAAGAAGTCAGAAGGAGATCAGCTAGGATAGCAGAGAAAATGCTAAGCAATCAGATGCCGTTCTAGAGACAGCTGTGCTGGGAAGTTCAGGACTATAAATTAGCAGCAAAGTCATGGGTCCAGTTCTGGCTGCGGCTGACCTACTTTGTGGGAGTTCCTGTTCCAAGCACCGTGTCTCTGTTCCAGCATTGGATCTTGCTGAAGGCTCTTGGCTGTGGGCATTTGTTTTTGCAGCTTGTAAACCTGTTTATCAAACACTTTAATTTCTTCCTGATGTAAAGACTTCTGTTTTACATTGCCTGAAGACCGCGCATTATCAGGGGAATTGTACTTTCTGTTTCAATGACTGCATTATCTTTATTTTGGCTGAAGTAAAGCCTTTTTATTTACTTTCATTTGTATCTAAGGCTGTTTCTGCCGTAAAACTGGACATTTCCCCTGTCTGGTATGCCTTGCCCCAATTCTGCCCCCCTTACCCTATGTGACAGGGGAAGGAGGTAGGATGCGCGGCTCATGCCTTCTGTTTTGCCAGTGATTGCCAGCAGAACAGGACAGGTGAGGAGGGCTCATCAGTGTAATAAGGTCATTAAACACCTCTGAGAAATAAATAAAAAGCACTCAACAGAGGAGAATATGATACCTTTATTCCTCTAAAACCCCTTCTACACTGCCATATAATCCAGATTATCAAAGTAGATAATCCACATTATCTGCTTTGAACTGGATTATATGAGTCTACATTGCTGTATTACTGGCTAGAAACATCTCCTTGGCAGAACCTTGCTGAAAATATTGGTACTTCTGATCACATGGCTGGACACGCTGCTGTAACTTCACTTTTATAAACTTGGATTTAAGTAGGTATATGTTACAGAAAGGATGATGGTGAATCATTATGATGTGATGAGGGAGGTATAGATTTATTATAAACGTGCTAAAGAGAAAATTGGACATAATTTTTACTTTTTTGTTCTTTCTTTTCTATCCATTTATATTTTTATTTTCTTTATTCTCTGGTTTTCCTAATTTTATCTTTGTTGTTTTGCTTATTTTTTATTTTGATGTATTCACAGATTTGCTATACAATGTTCTAAGAATCACTGGGTGCCCCAGTGTGATTCTGTAATCCACTGTCAGGCTGGAGAACCTAGAGATTTCAAGATAGAACACCTCTATAGGTGTCACGCCCCCGCCTGTCCCAGGCACTCAGCAAGACCAATGCCATGTTAAATCCAAAGCCTCAGAGAGGTCTGCAAAGCCTAAAAGCAAGATGCTGCAGGGGCTTCTAGTTCACCCAGCGTTCAAGGACAGAAGCAGGTCAGCTCCATCTCGGGCCGATATGAACCGAGGGAAAGGTGGAGACGGGTTAACTCCCATCCGTCCAAGTGCCAGTGCTAACGAGTTGACATACCATTCCGATGCGGGAGGCTTGAGAAAGCCCAGCTGGGAGCCTGCTCATGAGAACCAGTTACAACGCACCTATGCGTCGTAAGGATCAAAGCCTTGTAGACCTATTTAAGTTTGGACTCAAAGCTGCATGGCATCTTTCGCCAATGTTTAGCATCAAGCCAAGTCTTCACAGAATTCTGCCTGGGCCATTGGGCCTTCCAGCCCTTGGACTCTGTTTGCCAAGTCTTTGTGCCAAGAATTTATCCCTGGATTTAGCCCATTGGGGCATTAAGACTCTTTTTACTTATTTTGTTTCTGTTTTACTTTTGGACTATTTCTCTGCAATAACCTGATGCTTGGAAGCATCAATGGACTATAATTCTACCTTCTTTACTCTACTCAGTTATTCTAAATAAAGCATTTAACCACAGCTGGTCTCAAGTGGTTTACTGAAGGGTCCTTCAGGTCTACGGTGCGACAATAGGGCCCTGTAAGGACTCATCTGTCCTAAGCAGGCTGAATCCTGCTTGGAAGTCTGGATCCCTGTTTGGAAATTGCTGGCCTCCATTTTAGTAAGGGAGTTTCAGCTAGCAGCCATCAGGAGAAGGTCAGAGCCAGAGAGAGGGGGTGTGGCCTTAGAGTCACTCTGCTCAGATACAGTTTCTTCCCTGTGATTGGCTGGGTGCCAGAGGGGAGGAGTTGAGCTGACTAGGAGAAGGATTCCTGTCAGAAAGATTTTAGTCTTGTCTTGGGAGAGGCTTCAGATAAGTCACATCTGAGCCTTCTCTGTCTTGTGCCAGGCTGCAGATAAGAAAGATCTCAGCCTGAGGAGTCTTGAGCGAGGTTTCTGGGGGAGTATCATCAGAGCCTCTGCAATAGAGACTGACAGTCTAATCTATAGCTAACCAACACAAGGGAATAGGCTGGACTAAGGGGGTCAAGACCTAGCACTGACAGCTCTTAGGGCCAGGAGAGATTCCAGTGGTGACACTTTAGTTTAGAGCCAGAAGGACTGACTGGAAATAGTCAGTTAGATCACCTTGTCGTCTCTTGTGATAGAGAGACAGGTGGGGCTCTGAGACTGTGGTGCTAATCTAGTTATTAGCTACTGTTAACAAGACTCAGAGAACTGTCTATGGTATAGAACTGAATTTAAGATCAAAGAAGAAGCACTAGCCTTTGTATAGAAACCACTACGTACCAGCACATTATTCAGATCCAGTCAACCATCACGCTAATAGTTTTAAAATCTTCTTTTCTGTAACCATACGCTCTTGTTGCCTCACTGAAGAACCAATACGATCTGTGCCTACTTGTTAGCCTGTTTTGTAGTTAATAAATTCTGTTCTTATTAACTTTCACAAGCCTCCAGCTTTCTGTCTTGTCAGTTTTCCTCACAGTGGGTGATTTGGTGTAAAGGGAGCCTAATTAAACATCTTAGTTATTAAATTAAATTCTGATCACAGCTCAGGTTGGTGGCAGTAATTACCGGGAGTGTTAATAATATAATTTGCAGTGTCAAGTCGTGACAGGCCCCTTCTACACTGCCATATAATCCAGTTTACCAAAGCAGATAATCAATATTAAAGTGCATTCTTTTTGTAAAAGAAAAGGAGAATAGGCCACAGGAGAGTCTGACAACATTTGTGGTTATCCATTATCAAATCTGAATGTTCAAATTATATAAAATTGGCAAAATTTGAATTTGTGTAGAAAAATTATTATTAGTATTAGGTAGGTGGAATAGGAATAGATGGTGCATTAAAAACCCCATGGTTATTAAATTTGGGGGGGGGGGATCATTTCTAGTGTTTCTAAAATATTGTAAGGGATCTGTATCATAACTATTACAATATAACGAAAATTTTGTTTCTTTTTTGTTATATAATTGTGCAAGTGGGAAAGCTTCTAGGGGCTCCTTTCTCCTTCATTTTAGGGCTATTTGGATGAAACTATCTACAATTGTAGAACACAATTATCACTGTTACCCTCCCCGAGCTTCAGAACATTTCACTTATTCACTGGTTTTTTTGGGAAGTTTTTAAAGTTTTTACAAACAATTTTTTTTAAAAAAACGACAAGAGCTATCTTCTTGCATTCCACAGCCACGGGAACACTTCTTATTGAATGACTTATAATACTAGAATCCACTAGTTTAGTTTTGGTACTACTTCAGTTGCAGTTTCACTCTTTGTAGATTAAAAAAATAGAGAGAAGCTATTTCTTTTCTTTAAACTGGTCTACTTTAATTGAACAAGGTTTCCCAAACACAGAATGGTTTTGGTAAACTACTGAAGCTTAGGGGACTGTTTCCCCAGTCAGCGCAGCAGATGCAGTATCAGATTAAATAACTGAGAAGACTTCCCCACCAACAGAATGGTTTTGGAAAAATAACAGGCCTGAGTTAGCTTTCCCAAGAGAACCAAGGTCAGAATTTGAGAAGAATGTGTTAATTGGAGATGCAAAGAATGACTCCCCTGATGTAGGTAGAAGAAGTCAGATCTGTCAACAAAGACAGATGGCTGAGGGGAGACATCACTCCCTCAGACTGTTAGATATGAAGAAGCCTTCTCAGCCTTCCCAAGGGAAAAGGCATAATTTTTTGAGTATTTATTTATTTATTTATTTATTTATTATTCGGGTTTCTATGCCGCCAACTCCCTGAGGCTCGCGGCGGCTCACAGGAACCGAAGGTACAACTACACACAAGCAATGCGATAAAACATCTAAGACAATTAAACAGTTAAAACAGCAAAATACAAAACCCCCAGGTACAGTTCAGAAATTAGATAGTGTGACACCCCAGGACAGGGGCTAAAGCGGAACATGGGCAGGACCTACTCACCGAAGGCCTGCTTAAACAAATAAGTTTTGCAGGCGCGTCTAAACGGGAGCAGGTCCTTTATAGCCCACGTTCCAGCCGGGAGGGCGTTCCACAGCGTAGGAGCTATAACGGAGAACGCCTCCGCGAGTAGATGTCAGTTTAGCCGATTTCGCCGAGGGTATCTCTAACAAATTAGCATCCTCGGAGTGTAGTGATCTCGGGGGGGCAGTGTGGGGTGAGTCGGTCCCTCAAGTACGCTGGCCCCAGGCCATGCAAGGCCTTAAAGGTAAGAACCAACACCTTGAAGGAGATCCGGTGCTCGATTGGGAGCCAGTGCAGATCCTGCAAAACAGGTGTGATGTGGCGGCCTGCTGGGGTTCCAGACAGGAGCCGGGCGGCAGTGTTCTGCACCAACTTGAGCTTCCGGGTCGCCGACAAAGGAAGGCCAACGTAAAGCGCGTACAGTAATCCAGCCTTGAGATGACCGTAGCTTGGATCACCGTGGCCAGGTCATTCCGGGAGATATAGGGGGCCAGCCTCCGAGCCTGTCGCAGATGAAAAAAAGCAACCTTGCTGACCGCGGAGACCTGGGCCTCCATGGTCAGCTGGGAGTCCAGATGGACCCCCAGGCTCTTAATGGAAGGCGATGGGCATAGCGCCACACCGTCCAGGGTCGGAAGCTGGACATCTACACCACCCGAGCGGCCCGACCACAAGATCTCCGTCTTCGCCGGATTCACCCTCAACCTACTGGCACGCAGCCATCCAGTAACGGCCTCGAGGCAGTGTTGGAAATTATCGGGGATGGATCCCGGCCTGTCCTCCATCCTCATATATGAGGGTTGATTGGAACTGATTCCTCAGATGAATCAATGCCTGGTTAAGGTAGCAATCCTCTCTCTTGTTCAAGCTTCATGGGCCTTGGATTTCATGTTTTCAAGTGATTACTCCTGTTTTCTTGTATTCCTCCTGGAAGATACTGGGATCACAGGCTCTTGTAACTTTTGGGATCTTTGCCATGCTTTTCCTGTATTTTTATTCTTTTTTATTCATGTGTCAAGTTTGCAGTTTTGCCTGCGCCTTGGTGTTAAATGACTGTTTTTATGGACAATATTTTATATTACTTTTAATTGCTTTTATTATTTTGCTGAAGCTACATTTAATCTTCAATAAACTGCTTTGTTTATTCATTGGATTCTGGATTGTGATCCTCCTTCAGAGGTGCCTTCCCAGCTCTGGTGTGCAGCAGTTTTTCTCTAAAACACATTCCCAATATTACTATGAAAAAAATAATTACAACATGATACAATAATATACTATGTATACTATATGACAGTAAGTGACATGAAAAGATTTACAAAAGGGTACTGATTCACATTGTCTTTATTATTAAGAACAGATGCCAATGCAAAGTGCTTGGAATAACACATTGGAATTAACTTTCATATGTGGGAATGGATATGGGTAATTTTGCCCTCTCACCATAGTTTAGACCAGTGCTGTCCAACTTCTATAGGCCCAAGGGCCGGACGTCTGGTGGCTGACCACCTGGCGGGCCGGAGGGGGCGGGGCCAATCGCGGGGGCGGGGCCAATCGCAGGGGGCGGGGCCGATCCCCGGAGTGACACTGTAGGAGGGAGGGCGGAGCAAAGAGGGTTCCCTTGCTCCTCCCTCCTCCTCTACAGCGTCAAACTGGGCAAGAGGCACGGCGATTTCGCCATGCCTTTTGCCCAGTTTGACGCTGTGGAGAAGTAAGGGAGGTGCAGAGAGGGGCTCCCCTTTGCACCTCTCTTCCTTCTGAAGCGTCAAACTGGGCAAGAGGCACGCGATTTCGCCATGCCTTTGCCCAGTTTGACGCTGTGGAGAAGGAAGGGAGGTGCAGAGGGGGCCCTTGCACCTCTCTTCCTTCTCCCACAGCGTCAAACTGGGCAAGAGGCACGGCGATTTCGCCATGCCTTTGCCCAGTTTGACGCTGTGGAGAAGGAAGGGAGGTGCAAAGGGGAACCCCTCTCTGCACCTCTCTTCCTTCTCCACAGCGTTTCTCCCTCCTCCCTCCTCCTCTTTCCGGGCACCACGGCTGTCCCGGCGCCGCGCGCCAGGAAAGACACGGCGCCCGGGAAGAGGAGGAGGAGGGAGAGCTAGGGCGGCGCCAAGGCCAGCGCGTCCACAGGCCTGGCGTGACGCTGCCCTTGGCTCCGCCTACTCCTTGGCGGCTCCCGCCTTCTAGGGAGGGGGAGCCGCCGAAAAAGGAGTAGGCGGCGCCAGGGGCAGCGCCACGCCAGGCCTGTCCTTGGCGCCGCCTTTCGGCGGCCCCCGCCCTTCCTAGGAGGGGCCGCCGGCAAAGGAGTAGGCGGCGCCAGGGGCAGCGCGTCACGCCAGGCCTGTGACGCGCTGGCCTTGGCGCCCTACTTCCTTTTCGGCGGCCCCGCCCTTCCTAGGGAGGGGAGCCGCCGGTGGAGGAGCGGCGCCAGGGGCAGCGCATCACAGGCCTGGCGTGACGCGCTGCCCCTGGCGCGCCTACCCTCCTGTTCGGCGCAGAGAGAGGGACGGAGGGGGCGGTGCAGGGAGGAGGAGCTAGCTCTCTTCCTCCTCCCTGCCCCGCCCCCTCCCGGCCGCCATTTTTTAAAAAAAAATTAGATTTTTTTTTAAAAAAATCAAAAATGGCGGCTGGGGGCATAGCTGGGGCCGTGCCAAACAGGCTGGGGGGCCGGATCCGGCCCCCGGGCCGCCAGTTGGACAGCCCTGGTTTAGACCATAGAATCATAGAGTTGGAAGAGACCTCATGGGCCATCCAGTCCAACCTCCTGCCAAGAAGCAGGAAAATTGCATTCAAAGCACCCCCGAAAGATGGCCATCCAGCCTCTGTTTAAAAGCATCCAAAGAAGGAGCCTCCACCACACTCCGGGGCAGAGAGTTCCACTGCTGAACGGCTCTCACAGTCAGGAAGTTCTTCCTAATGTTCAGGTGGTATCTCCTTTCTTGTAGTTTGAAGCCATTGTTCTGTGTCCTAGTGTCCAGGGCAGCAGAAAATAAGCTATGACCTCCCCTCACATATTTATACATAGCTATCATGTCTCCTCTCAGCCTCTCGGCCTTCTCTTTTTCAGGCTAAACATGCCCAGCTCTTTACGCTGCTCCTCATAGGGCTCATAAGGCTTGTTCTCCAGACCCTTGATCATATTAGTCTCCCAAAAGTCCCAGTCAATAAACACATGATACAAAAATTGTGGGAGATACTGACCAAAAATCCAGCAAGTCAATGATTGATAGAATCTGTTTTAGGATTTGGCTGTAGGCCTTAAGAGTTATTGCATTGCTTAGTATGTATAGTAGCTGTAAATTAAAACCTTTAAAAATACGTTGACATAATTCCCTTGTGTGTCAGGACAATGAGTTGTTTAAAAATTAATAAAAGTATAAAATATTGGAATAATACTTTATAGTCTGACTAGAAGGCAGCAGTTGGAGAGTTGCTGTTGTTGGCCATGCAATGCAATGAGTTATTACCACTGTACCCTTAGTGTTGCACTTTCTGCCAATGTATAGTATTTGAATTGTACCAGTGTGCATCCTGTACAAGTAGGAGTGAAAGCATACAGCAATTTCTGGTTTATAGCAATAATGCATGTGTCCAGTCATGAGTCTTTTATGTCTCACTTCATCAAAAACATTAAAATAAAATAAAAACATGTAAAAAGATATCCAGTACGATCTGTTTACAATTACTTCACAGCACACATTCCCATCAATGTCAGTTTGTGTTTTTGTGCCTTCAAATAGTTTTGCACTTATGGTGACTCTAACATAAGTCTATCACTGTATATTCTAGGATTTAGAGTATGTGATTTGCTCAGTGTTACCAAGTGGATTTCTATGGCCAA
The DNA here is from genome assembly GCA_030556195.1 of Anolis apletophallus. NCBI lineage: Eukaryota > Metazoa > Chordata > Lepidosauria > Squamata > Anolidae > Anolis > Anolis apletophallus. The sequence continues at coordinate 53,262,516 of JARBWK010000009.1, read as the reverse complement.
GTAGGGAACTGAATGCTGGTCTCTAGAGTCATGATCCAACATTTATTTTAAATATAAATTGTAATGTGTGTTTATCTTAAAATGTGTATTTTATATGTATGTCAATACATACTTTGAGGGGAGCAGCTATACTACTTTATATAAAGAGGTGATGTGGATCTTGGGAAAGTCCTTTTTTAGAATACAACTCTTAGAATCTTCCAAACAGCAAGGCCATTGGTTACGAGAAGTGATACACCACAAATATAAATATAGGCAGACCCCAAGTTACAAACATCCAACTTAAATATCACTCTTAGTTACAAACAGATGTACAACAACAAGAAGGAAGAGGAAATCTACATCTAAGAAGGGGAGTTCACTCCTGTAAGAGTTATTATGGGGAAAAGGTGTCTCTGCTGAAGCTTTATCACCTATCTGTGTTACCAGAACAATTCATTTTTTTCAAAATCCAATTGTCACAATGACAGAAAGTCAAATGAAATCATCTGAACAGGGGCACAGATGGCAAAACAAACATTGCAGGGCTGTTAATCCTCCCCTACGCTAATAAAACAAAAATGAGTGCAATCTTTCATTAACAATCATTGCCATTTCCTATGTTTGTCTGGTGCTCTTTTTGAAATGGGTAGTTTACCTTTTCATGAAATTCTGATTTACAATGCTTAACACTGGCTGAACATATACAGTCAACAGTCATTTCTGTAAGACATATTCTGAATGGAAAAAAACTACAAGATAAATAAATAAACAACCACATATTTTCCTACATAGACAAGTGCTTTGGAAACTTCTAATATGGAATTAGTAAATATGGAATTAGCTTTTAAAAATGGATTTTCTACAATATGACAATCATATATGTCTACAATTTATTCCAATATTAAACAATAAATAGGATTGCTACTTGGTATTATTACATGTAACTATATGTTAAGATTTTAACTAAGATTTCAGTTTTAAGATAATGGTATATTTTGAAACAAAGTAAGTAAAGGTAAAGGTTTCCCCTGACATTAAGTCTAGTCATGTCTGATTCTGGGGCGGGGTGTGTGTGTGCTCATCTCCATTTCTAAGCCGAAGAGCCAGTGTTGTCTGTAGACGCCTCCATGTTCATGTGGCTAGTATGACTGCATGGAGTGCCTTTACCTTTCTGCAGATTTGGTAATTATTGATCTGCTCACATTTCCATGTTTTCGAACTGCTAGGTTGGCAGAAGCTGGGCCTAACAGCGAGAGCTCACCCCACTCCCCAGATTTGAACTGCCAACCTTTTGGTCAGCAAGTTCAGCAGCTCAGTGGTTTAACCCGCTGCACCACCATGAGCAAAGTGAGTAAAATTCGTTTTGATGCTTTGTTTAAAAAATAAATAAAAACACACCTATGGCATGTGAAATACAATATAATGGGATATTATGGTGAAAATGCTATTGAAAAAGGATTGTGACAAAAACCCTACAGTAACACAGTAATGACATTTATTCCAGCACCAGTGTCATAATCAATATGACCTGGTGAGTTTTTCTGGTTTAAAAAGAGGCCTATGGACATTTACAATGAGGAATCATCATGATTTGATATAGCATGAAGCTGTGGTACAGAATATTCTAGTTCTAATGTTTATATTTCTATCTGATCATTTTAAACACTGTGGTATCATGTGGACACCATCAACTTCTTCGACCTGTTATCCTAAACAAGTTCTTTCAATTATATGCCAAAATAACTACCATTTGGGAAGAAAACTTACACTGGAGTTTATGGCATGATATATTCCATATGCACCAATACATATGCCATTCAGAATTAATGCACTCACAGAATATTTTACAAGTTAGGACTGTGGGACACTGGCCATTAATGTAAAAGGATTGATTCCTTAGTATTTCTAGAAAGGTTACATTGGCATTTCAACAGGCAAATATTAAGTGCAACATCATTTTGTGACCCTCAGAACAGAGGCAAGGTACCATTCACGATGAATGTTCATAACTGCAGATGCTAATTTCTGCTAATAAGCTGAACCTGATGGGACGCTTGGGCAGATTTATTTCCTACTGCAGTATTCAGACTCCTGCTCTATGACTGTCCAAATATCTAGTCTTTGGATTCAAGTACATAAAGCATAATACCCTTCCAACATGGTTTTACACAGTTGTACCATACAGATCTCTCAGCTTGCAAGCTTAGGAAGGAAGAACATGGAGAAGAGCCAGATGGTCCATCTTTAAAGGCCAGTTTTGTTGACAGGAAGGGGTGCCCAAGATGGATACTTATGGAGATCGTACAGAGGCACAGCCCAGGTCATGACAGCAAACATGACAACTGCCACTCCAATGATATTTACACCCAGCCCTGCTTTGACCTAAAAAAAATAAGAGGGAAAAAGGGAGAAAATCTTATAAATAGAAAGTTAACAGGTTGTCCATTTTTTCTAAAGAAATTCTGCTAAACAAATGATCTGTGACTATTAAGAATACAATGTATGGATTTGGAATTATTTAGTTCGAATCTCAAAGAATCATGAATTCTGTTTCTGTAAGGGGTCTGTTCACATTTGTTACTAATTTGGGGATTAGCATGAGGAATTGAAAGCAACAGACTAAAGACCAGTCTATATGGGTTACATGGTGTTAGTGTGGCATATGGGGCCACCTGACCCCCAAAAGAGGGGCAAAGCTGTGTTAGGTGAAGTTGGGGAATGTTCTAGAGCTCTGTATTTCAGGGGGAGGGGTGAATGGCTGGCTGATTTTGATACAGAATTGACTCTGCTATTTACATGGGCCAGTGCCATCACCACACTTTTCCCGTATTTTGTCAAGTAGGAAAAATGAGGTGGCACTATTTCTGCCTTTTTTTCTTTGCCAGAGTAGTAAAGACCACAATAATCCAAAGAGCTCCTGGCTATTGCTTGACATTTTTGCTGTTGTTAGCAAAGGCACCTGTGTGACTTAGAGAGGGGAAGGGGAGCACCAGCCTCCTTACCCCCTTCCCCCTCTCTAAGTCATGTGAACGCATTTGCCAAGATCAGTGAAAGCATCACATTATGGCCAAAAGCTTCCTGGAGCTTCATGGCCACTACTATGATGACGAAAAACAACAAAGGTAAGGGTGACTATGCAGTGGGGCTCAACCACGTTTAGCCTGATTGAACAGTGAGGATCTATTCTGTAGTTCAGAACAGAATGGTTTAAAAACACTATGGCAGAATACTTTGGACCAGTGCTAAATTTTGTGGCCTGTGTAGATGGATCATATGATAGGGAAAACTCAAATTTAACTGAGCAATGACATTCATTGCAATTGTTTTTTCTCAGCTTAATCTATCCTGCAATGTTGTTGTAAGAGTAAAAGGGGGCAAGATGCATTATACTTGCTGCCAATGACTCCACAACAACCAATAAAATAAAATATGTGGGTTTTTTCCACTAACGTATCTTGGGATCAAGTTCCGAAACGTTTTTGAAATTTTCAAAAAAGTGCAAAAATGCATCATCTCACTAAGTAGATTGAAAATGTTTGTATTCTGTTTCTTTTTGTGTGTGTGCAAAATAAAAAATACAAGTGAAGATTCTGACTATGATGAATGAAACAAATGCCTCTACTGAAGATTTCAAAGCTTGGGCAGGTTCATTTGAGGAATGTGAAATCTCATTTATTTTCTCCAAATGAACATCAGTTGCTAGAGGCAACAGTGTGAGAAAACTGTTAAATGCAGGCTTCCCAGAAATCTGGGAAATGGATATCTAGGAAGTAGAATTAAGGACTAGAGAGGAATTTGGATCTGTGCTACTGGATGTGTTTTTATTATCCTAAAAATAACTGCAATGATCTTTGATAAGTGCATGAAGCACTTGGGAAAGGAATACTTTCCCAACTGTTTCTAACCCAAATGATAATAATGTAACAGTTGCCCATAAACTGCACAATTTGCTGATAACTTACCATATCAATAACTCGTAGGTGACCATATGAAAATACAATAGCATTGGGTGGATTTGCTACTGGTAGCAAGAATGCAAATGAAGTGCAGAGGGTTGTTGGTATCAAGATATACAGTGGGTTCACATGGATAGCTTCAGCCTGTTAGACATGCAAAAAACTGACTATCAGAAATGCTTCATATTGACTGACAGAAGTATGCCACATATTTGGTTACAATAACGGATTACAATGTAAGTTACAGCTTAATGACCCCCCATTATTGCAATTTCTAAAGTATGACTATATGGTCACTAATTACTCATTAACACATACCTGAAATAAACACTATCAGATCTCTATATTGTGTTATGCAGATACTTATAATTCCCTACTAAGTTTGGAGGTCTACAGCCAGAATTTATACATTTGTCTTAATTATTGGGATAAGAAACGAGGATAACTTATAACAAAATGCTTAGGACACCTAGACAAGGAAACACATTTCTAATTCACCTAGAAAAGGAAACATTTCTAACATATTTCACAGACTATATATTCAAGTCATGCTCCCCTGAATGCAATGGAACAGCATGATTGATGTTTTGTATTTGACTCCTTGCTATAAATATTTATCTAATATTTCCACTTTTTTTTGTAAAACTCCAGACAACATCAAGTTATATATAGAATCCTATTTTATTAATCCAGAATTGAGGAGCCTATACATCTACCAATATCCATGTTGTTGTGATAGTTTTATTAAATCAAACATAAGGTGGAAATTCATCTTACTAGATTTTCAAGCCCATATTGTTTTCTATTCAAAATGGTTAATTCTGCAATTTTTTGGGTAATTGAAGCTACTACACATCTTTAGTTTTGCATTCATGATGGTTACTCTAGGCTCACAACCGTCCTGTTAACATGTTTTGGAAATTATAGGAAATGCATCTTTTTATCATCCATATTTAACCACTCTGATTGTACATTTTACAAACATCATTATTCACCAAAGTATTTTACAAACAATATTACTTACCAAAGGGGCTAGGATAGGCAAGAAAATTGTGATTGTAGCAGGATTGCTGGCTACTTCAGTGACTGAGGTGACAATCAAGGATGAAATTAGGATGATCAGCCATACGGGTAGTGAGCCCAGCGGAGTTAATTTGCTTCCAATCCAGTGTGAGAGTCCCGAGACCTACAAAAATGAAATGTTGCCTTGTTATTCAGTATCTTTTTTTTCAGTGCAGAATTAAGCACCTCATCACACTGAGGCCATGCATCGTGGCGAATCTGATGAAGCCTGGTGTTGGGCATGGGGAACCTGTCACCCCATGCACCACATTGCCCACCTTCCCCCTCACTTCATCCCACAGGGGGAACATCACCACTTAGCTTCCCCTAATTGTTGCCTATGCAACACAGGAAGCTGATGTGTTGCCATTACTGCCCCCTGTGACCGATTTTCCTTGAGGCCTGCAGCCCCGCCAGAAGTAGATCAATACCATGTGATGGGAGCTAGTGGGCTCTGTGCTTCAGCAAGTGAAGTCAGAATGTCATAGGACAGACAATTTTGCCTGAATGATGAGGTTGTAATAGAACTTGTGGATGATATTTTTCCCAAACCATCTAAGTGTCTTCCATAACTAATGTTTAGAGTACCATTATTCTGTGCATAAAATCTCAATACAACAAACTTAAGTACTATTTTACTAAGTCAAACATCAAGTTTATGTGTTTAGGTTTCCTTGCATAGTTTTTAATGTTGTGAGACAGATTGGATCTCAAGCCAGAAAGAAAAGCATGTATGAATACAAGGAGGAGGAGGAGGAGGAGGAGGAGGAGGAGGAGAGGAGTAGTAACCTATTACAACCTTTCACATTCCTATGCATTCCATAATGATACTTTTCTTCAAAATATCATTTAAATCAAAGCTTAATATGTGACTTCGTTTGAAAATGTAAAGGCTTTCAAATATAGTTAGTTACTGTTTTAAAACAATAAACATTATAGCTGCAGCGGCTCTTTACATTTAATTCTATGAAATCAAAATAAAATATTACTTTTGATTCCTTAAAAAATTAAAATGTTACAAATGGCTGTCATGAGTTATATTTAGTGAGATGTCAGTGTCTTGTAAATATAATATTAAATAAAACAGTTACAGAACTGTTACAACAAAGAGCAAAGTTATGCCTCATTATTCTGCCAGTACAATATATATTATTTATGCCTTAGGCTTTTTCAAAATAGAAATAGTTACACATAATATTTGTAGCAATTTGGTGTCTGATTTAATTGCTGTTACACTTCTAAAGAAATCACAGTGCATGGACTAACTTGGGAAATTCTTCGCTTCTTTGTGCTTTTTTTGAAACTAGCTGCAGCATATTAATATTATTACTAATGGAATATGGCGTAAACTCTTGTATTACCTCACAGCCATCTGCCAGTGCAAACCCTCCACCAACCAGCATGGCAATTTCCCAGGGCATGCAGGCCTGAAATTCTTTCCAAGTTATCAGTGGGGTGTAATCAAAAACAACTAGAGAGGAAGATTTAAAAGAAAACAGGGAAGAAAACTTATTACTTTATCCTTCCATTAATATTATTCTTGCACACACACATGAAAAGGCTTATTGGATTAACTTTCAATTAACAGTTTTCAAGTTTTTACACACACATAGGATATACATAATCCCCCCAAATTGTTCCTTACAATGAACAATATGCCATCTTTGGCAAAGTCATGTGACATATTTATAAACACATGGGATGAGGGACTGGGCTCAAGCTCTCCTTAAAACAAAGCAAGTCCCCACTGCGTTCCCTGAAACAATCTGGTAAAATTGGTGAAGTTGAAGTCTGCCCTAGAATTGTACTACACTAAGAGTGCACCTACACCGTGGAATTAATGTAGCTTGATACCACTTTAATTGCCATGGTTCAATGCTATGGAATCCTGGGAGTTGTAGTTTTACAAGATCTTACAACTCCTCTACCAAAAAGTACTGGTGCCTCACCAAACAACAAATTAAAAGCATTGAGGCATGGCAGTTAAAGTGATGTCAAATTACATTGATTCTACAGTATAGATGCACCCTATGAAAGATTAAGACATTGAACCCTATCAAAATTAGTCATTGTCATCATCATAGGCAATCATTCATGGACAAGTATGATTGTCTTCCAAGGATAGTGTCATTGATCCATATCAGGTGTGTTCAAAACACCAGAACACCTCCATGCCATGAGTTTCATAGCCAAGGTCAAGGAGTGAAGGCAACAGGGGGTCCTGAGTGGGAAGGAGCCTGAGAACATGAACCGTTCAGATTGGAAGCCCTGGAGGCTTTACAGAGGAACTTTCGGGAGTTAAAGAGGTGGGTGTTAGAGATAGAAAGTGAGAAATTGACCATGTTTTATCATTAGAAACTTTGCTGTAGAGCAGTAACCTAGCATTAAAGGAATTTCCAAGATTTCCTTGTAATTGCTACCAAGGTTCTGCAATCACCACAGGCAGAGTTTTGGTGGTGAGTCCATAAGCGACTGTGAAGGCCTATTCTGGATCCACATGGTCTTTCACAGTGAGAACATAGATTTCCAGACAAGGTTTTACTTGACATGTCTTCTCCCTCTTGGCATGTTTCTCCCTTTTGCCCCATATCCGTGCATCTTCAAAATCTATGACACCATTGATAACAGCTGACAGGCCTGGATTAACAGCTTTTTGCAGCCTAGGCCACACTTTGGAATTACGCCCCCTCTTTAAACCAACCTTTACTGCACCCCCCACCTCTCTCCCCCCCCCCATCCGCCTCAAGCCGCCGCATCCTTCCTGTCATGTGCCAATGAGGCTGAGGGGAAGGGTGTGCGTTGTCTCTGAAGAGAAGGGAACGGGCCCCTTTGTGTGGCGGGGAGCGAGTTCGTTACCCCTCGGGAAGGAGGCAGAGGAGGGCGAGTGAGTGCCGCAGAGCCGAGGCCCAAAGGGACAGGGAAAGCCAGGCTGGGTCCAGAGCATGCTCTTTGTCCGGGGCAGCGACTTCAGAGGCAGCCCCACATGTGGCTCATGGCCCAGCAGCTGCAGAGGGTCAGGGCCTTCCTCCACCTCAGGCTCCCCTCTGGGCCTCCACGTCGCACACCACCCTTATTTCCCGCAGCCTTCTCTTCCCTCAGCAGCCTGCGAAGGAAGCTGCTCCGAGCCAGGCCAGGCCAGATGCCCCCTCAGGTGCAGAAGCACTGGCTGAGAAGCAGCAGCATAGATGGATGGGCTGAGGCTGACGCGGCGAGCACAAACACTGCCTCTGTGGAGCCCGACCTTGGTTCCGCCTCCTTTTGGGTACTGGACAGCAGGATCCAATCGCGGCGCAATTTTAAAATTATTTTATAACATTTTTATTTATTTATTTTTGGTCCGTGATCTGCGCCCCCCTTGGCTTGCACCCCTAGGCCATGGCCTAGGTTGGCCCTATGGGTAATCCGGGCCTGACAGCTGACCTCCAGTTACAACACCTGAATGCCAGGGCTTCCAAGTTCTTGCTGTTTACACTACATTTTAAAGGTTAGCATTATGTTCATCTTTAAATATCTTTTGCTATCCATCTACATTCCTTTTTCCATTCTTGAATTGAGAATAAAGTAACTGCTTTAGGAGATGGTGCTCAGGCATTTGGACAAAGTAGTAAGTCCAGAGAAGATGATGGTGGCGGATCATCTCTTCATTTCTGGTGGTCATTGCTTCTTTCAGAACACTTTCATCTGTTTGCCTGTCATGTTTTTTATATGGGGATAAATTTTTATGTTCAACTGAACATGGTTATAGCTTTGCTTCCATAGTTTATACTCACTGTGCAAAGTTTTACTGAGGAAGAAGGAACTTTAGGAATGGATCTGGCATGTATATCACCAACAATGCCACTCTTTAACCTTTCAATCAATTACAGATTTTCACTCATTATCACTGTATGTTGTACCTCTGTGCCACCATAAATTTGCCTTCACTGCCTTACACATAGCATATGCACCATATGCACAGGCTGGACAAGGGAGACCTTTGCACCAGGACTATGGTATGAGTTCAAAGCCAGCCCAGGGCGGAGTGAGCTTTTGGTCAATTTGTGTAGGTTGTTATCGACCTTTGCAGCCCAGAAGACAGTTGCTTCTGTCAAGTAGGAAAATTAGGTAGCACTTATGTGAGGAGGCTAATTTAACTAATTTACGAGGCCATAAAAGTCTCCAGCAAGCATGCAGGGAATGAGGAAGTATTTCATCAGTGTCGCAGATGGACAGTGAAGTGACAGCTCCTCTGGTGGCCAGAAAAAATTGGAATGTTAAATAGCCACTGACTGTCTATATGTGTTGTGTGTCTATGGCATTGAATGTTTGCCATATATATGTACATTGTAATCCGCCCTGAGTCCCCTGCAGGGTGAGAAGGGCGAAATATAAATACTGTAAATAAATAAATAAATATTACTTTTACATTTTGCTCCATTTAAATGCAAGTGACAGCCCATTGTTTCTAACACAATGTTGCTTTAGGGGATGACAAATGGCCTGTTGCTGTTTGTTTATGTGTATGCGTCCCCAGCTTATGGTGACTTCATTAATTTCATTGGGGTTTTTTTCAGGGCAAGGTGATTTTTGCCAGTTTCTTTCTCTAAAATATAACCGATAGTACCTGGGTTTTGTTGGCAGTGACCATCCAAGAGCTAGCCAGGGCTGACCCTGGTTAGCTTCCAAGATCAGACCGTCACTTGAACATTTTTGATATTTATTTTAACTTTATTATATACATTGTCAACTGAAACACAATAACAGTAGTAAGAATGAACCTGAAAGTAGATTATAATATTGCATAACTCAGCCACTGATTATCTCACATACTCTTAATTTATACTGCTTAAGTGAAAATGTATATACTCAACTATTTTCTCCATTTGATGTTCTTGACAAGGTTTTTGCTGGGATCATGAAGAAGAGCAGGCCGATGATTAAGGCAACTGTAGAATCTGTTGCAAAACCTCGGTATCTAGGGAAAAACACTAGTGTTTGATTTCAAATATCCAAGCATTACAAAAACACATTGTTTAATACTGTTTAGGTACATTTATTACAATTTCCTGATATTTCAGAAAGCTTATAAATCTATTTTGAAGTGATAAGAAATACTGCTGATTTATAGTGTTAAATCTATAAGGTTGTTATGTGATAAAACTAGAATGCAGTAGTTTAGCTAGCAATAAATACTTTAAAGAGAAGATGAAAAGAAATCAAATTTCCTATATTCCTACCAAAGCATGTTTTTATGGGGCTCATCTGAAAACATATTCCATTTATTTACTTTCCCACTTGCTCTAAAAACCAGTGAATGTTGTTCGCTGCTTATTAGGAAAGCATAAATTGATAAAATGCAGCATGCTCGGGACCTTTATGGCAGTATGCAATTTAGGCCAAGAAAAGGAATGGTCAGTATACTCCTCTACTATTTAGGAGCTTTTGTGCCATTATCCAACCCTATTACCATTGAGCTCTTTCTCCTGTTTTTGTTGGAAAAGAAGAAGGTGTGTATCATCCTATCTAATGAAATTGTTTTTCTCTAAGGCATTGTTTTGTGTCAGGAGCGACATGAGAAACTGCAAGTCACTTCTGGTGTGAGAGAATTGGCCATCTGCAAGGATGTTGCCCAGGGAATGCCCAGATGTTTTGATGTTTTGCCATCCTTGTGGGAGACTTCTCTCATGTTCCCGCATGGAGAGCTGGAGATCACAGAGGGAGCTCATCTGCACTCCCCCGGATTGAAACCTCTGACCAATCGGTCTTCAGTCCTGATGGCACAAGGGCTATCCATTGTGTCATTGAGGGCTCAACACAAGATGGCTTTGCTTTAGTAAAGACACAAATGGGTGGGTGGAGAAGAGCAGGCCAAAAGGCAGCTCTACATTGACCATATCTACATTGACTGATCTGAACTGCCACACACTGGCCACTGCAGAGGCAAGAGGGAGTCCTGGCCAACCAGTGGTCTCATTCTCAGCATTGCAGTGTCCTGCAGGTGTGGTATGGCTCATGTTGATTGCTTGGAGTGATGTTGGCTGGGGTTCCAGAGTGATGATGGAGAGGAAGCATTGCCCCCATTCCTTCTCCAATTATGTCATCAACCTGGTTGATGTCACTCCAGGGCAACAGGCTCTAACAATGTCACCCTTGTTGGCTGCCACAACAGCAAGAGCCTGTGATTTAACAGCTTACATAGGCACAACGTTGTTGTTTGCTTCAGATACTCAGTAAGAATTTGGAGCAACCTGTAACTTTGGTTAACATGCTTCAAGGCTGTGTTACGGTGGCCTGGGTTCAGCCACCATGGAGCTGATTCTCCTGCCCTTTGCAATAAGTGGTCTGTGTAGATGTGCCCAAGATAATGAAGATTCTCATATTCTTCTTATCCACAAAGTCAAGAGTGAATGTTGTGCCCAAGCTTTTGATTCTACCACAAATATAAACATGTTTGGTGAGGACAGGGGAGAGAACTTTCTCCAGGGCTGCTACTCCATCATGTAACTCTCTTCCACAGGAGGCCCAACTGGCCCCATCCTTATTTTATTTCCACTAGTAGGCAAAGTGTGTTTATGTTTATTATTATTGTGTACAGAGGCATTTGGTTTTTAACTTGTGGTGCCAAGTGGAATTTTTCATGGGAGCACGGTGTTGTGTTCCTATTGGATTATACCTTAAATGTGTTCTTCAAACAGTTTTTAACTTTACTATTTAAAAGAGAAGTGTGATTTAAGCAATGTTTTAACTTTTGCATGTTTCAAGTTGTATCAGGGTTTTAAATGGTTGCAAATGCCCTAAAGCATGTGTGTGCTCACACTTTTCCAGCATGCGAGCTACTTATAAAACAACCAAGTCCCAAAGATCTACCTACTCAGAGATCTACCTACAAAGGTCTACCTACTCACTACTCAAAAAGCCATAAAAGCAAAATATTAGGAAATTTATTTCAGTGAGAGCCATATAATACATTTTAAGACTGAATTCAACTAAATGTGAGTATAATAAGCCCCTGAGCATTCCTCACAAATGGCATGGGAACCATACACACCGTGCCTGTGATCTGCCTGGGATCTACCAGGATGCCCTTCGAGATCTACCAGGACGCCCTTCAAGATCTACCAGTAGATCACGATCTACCTAATGAGCACCCCTGCCCTAAAGACACCAGATCCTGCTGGATTGTGGACGCTAAGCAAGGCTACCCTTGATTAGTGCTTGAATGGGAGATTGCCAATAGGCACTTCCAGACACCACCAAAATCTGTGTTTTAGATGTAAGACAAAAAAATTACAGAATGTGACAGCAGGCTCACACACAGACCTGTCAGTCCCGGGATATGATCCCCTGCTGTCCCCACAGTCTTTCTCTGTAGCAGATCAGGATGAAGGGCAGATGGGGGGACATACAGAGGAAGTTTTTAAAAAAACCCACTAAATTATGCATTGGACCACACGTGCCCACATGCAAATATTTTAATATAAGCACAAGCAGATTTGCATGTGTGCATATGAGGTCCAGCACAAAATGGAAGGTTTTTTTAAAAAAAAACCCTTCAGTCAGATGTCTCTCTTCCTCCAATTCTTTATTCAACCTCTGTTTAAGATTAAAATAAAGAGTTCCAGAGTGTTCTAATTGCTCTCCATTTGTGCTTTATTTCAACCACCTGTCTGTCTGTTTGAAGATCAACTGATCAGCTCTTTCACGCTTTTAAAAAGCACATGTGTGCTGGAGAGGTCTACACAGGGAGGAGGGAAGGAAAGCACTTGTTTTGCACGACTGCAGGGATATAGTCATGCAAAGGTGTGCTTCTTTCAGGCAGAAACAGGTTTTAAGTGCACCTTTTTAGCATGTGCTTTTTACCTTTTAACCTGATGTCTTCTGCATTTTGGCTAAACATCATTTGGCCATCCTCCTTTTTAACCTGGTTAGTTCTGGGTTTTACAGCAGATGTAAAAGAGCCCAATGACTACTAGATGCTTTATTTATATTTCTGAGGAAGGAAACTGGCAAAACCAACTCTGAGTATTTTTTTGCCTACGAAAACCCCATGAAACTCATGGGAAGGTCATCAGTTGGTGGGTAACTTCAGGGTACCTATTCAGAGAACTGAAGCTCATCCTTTGCCAAGATGCCACACTGCTATTATTGGCTCTCAGAGAACCAGGGAGTTCTGCAGTGTCAACCTACTTGAAAAGGTTGGCAGGAAACAATTAAGATGCTTTCCACTAACTTTGTTTTTGTATTCAGCCTAGAAGCATTAAATTGGTGTTAACCTTCTTCCCCTTCCTGCCTATGGTATAAATGGAAAATACAGGTTCCACCGTGGAACCAGCAATTTTCTGACACTGCCATTGGTTCAGTAATGGCATTTTATCATATTTCTTTATATTTTCTCTATTAAAATTGGAGTCTTTTTGAAATACTCAGAGGAATAGATAGTAGGGATCATCTGCACGTACTCTCTCAAAAATTTGCTGAAAAGGTGTTGTAGTATAAAATAATGAAAAATATTTTTTGACTAATAAGCTAATGCAGAATTCCTATAAGAAGGGAAAATCATGGCAAACCTCACCTAAACTTCTATCTGTTCATGTTCTTATAATCACAACTGTTGCTATGGTAACTCCACAATTCATGGGAGTAAATATAAATAATGTTCCAAAATTAATTCAGCACAGGCAGTTATATATTTTTATTTATACTTATTAATATATGGAAATGAACCAAACACCTGAATGAACTGCTTGCAGTGTGGCACAAAAGTTCACACTGCAAGCAGAATAACAGGGATATTCAGTCGGAGAACACTATTGCTTGAAAGACTTAAAAAACCCACATAGGAAAAGTGTTTTCCTTTCATTTTGGTATTGCAAAGAACTACAGCCTTCTGATCCTATTAGGTTTCAGTGGATATATTATGCTATAAAACAATTTACTGTAATGTAGAGTGGCATAACCTCACATTTCGTTCTGAATTAAACTGGACTGCAGGGGAATGTTATGGGAAAATTGAAAGGATTACACATTTTCTTTTTACTACTGAAATGGAGTTTCTGTTTTACAAACACAAACACTACCTGCTTCTGGAAGAGTTGAAAATGAAAACAAGAGAAGCAACTGAACTAGACTGTATGGATAGATTGGAAATAACCTGTATGTGATATTTCATTGGCAGGGCAAAACTGACACAAAGATCTGCTAAATGGAGTGTGTTAAAATTAAAAACACATAGAGTTGCCACATTTTTCAAACATCAGTGGGGATCAACTCTCCCTAACCCAACTAGTTCAAGACTGGAATGTACATGTGAGGTAGGGCTTTTAAAAAGGTTGCCCCCTGTATGGTTAGAATTAACTTCCCTTCCCCCACAGCTGGGGTGTGGGAGGTACTTTGCCATCTCCACTGGGGAAGGAACTTACATAAAGTAAGTCTGGCTGAAACTACTTTCTGGGGACAAAGTTACATGGGTTAGCATTCTGCCCCTTGTTTTCATTCCATTCTGGACACTAATCTACCTGCCCACCCATTAACGGTGTAATTAATTGGTTGCCTTTGGGGCCGGGTAGGAATTCCCTTCCATATATTCTAGAGTTTTTTTCCCCACTTATGCTATACTATTTGAGGGAGACAAATTCGGTTTTAAATAGGCCATACCAGAAAACAGCAAGGGATTTAATTTTGATATACACCCAAGGCACCCCCTTTGTGTTTAGGCCAGGAATGGACACCATCACCTGTGGTTCAAATAAGTGGGGTGAGGGTGAATGGAAGTGACCTAGGAATAGGAGAGTCTGGTCTCAATAAATCCTTGGGGCAGAATTCTCTGTCACCTTTCCCTTAGTGGTCACCCAGGGTTATTTCAGCCGGGGACCAAGGTGTTTCACCCAAATTAGTCAAGGGGTAGGTTTGAGATAGCCACTGCCTCGGCTTTATCCACACCAAGTTCATGCCACACTTTGGAATTATCTGCAAGTTACAAAGTTTAATTAGGCAACATCAATAAAAGTTGCCCATAGTTTAACCCAGTGTTTCTCAACCTTTTTTGAGCTGCGGCACACTTTTAACATTTAAAAAATCCGGGGGCACACCACCAACCAAAATGACACAAAATGACACTCTAACACAGTAAAGAACGGCTGGGAGATGGTGACCTGCTGGGAGCGCCGAAGCCAGGGAGGGGGAGAAGCCAGGCCGTTCCATGCCCCGCCCCTCCCCAGCTTCAGTTCTCCCACAGCCGCCAGCCTTGAGGGGGCAGTGCCAAGCCAGCATTGTGCTGGCTCTGCCACTGCTGGCTTGGCACTGCCCCCTCAAGGCTGGCGAAGCTGTGAGAGCGCTGAAGCCAGGGGGAGGGGAAGCCATGCCCCGCCCCCTACCCCAGCTTCAGCTCTCCCACAGAGGGGGAGCATGAGTGGTGGATGGGCTTCAGTGGGTGGGGCTCATCCTCCGTGTGGCTTCAGAGAGCGAGGGGCAAGAGTCATGGTGGGAGTCATGGCGGATTGGAGGCTGGCTGGGGAAACGGCCGAAGGAGGCGGTGCCCCGCCAAGCAGCAGGAGTTCAGCAGGAGGAGGGGGGAAGGAAGGGGGGCAGAGAGCTTTTCTCGCGGCACACCTGATGATAGCTCACGGCACACTAGTGTGCCACAGCACACTGGTTGAGAAAGACTGGTTTAACCCATATATGTTGCGTTGTCTCCTTATTTCAGTAGTTGAGTGGCAAATTGACTTTTTTTTACAAGTAGGGATATAATTCTTCAATAGAACAACATCTACCCTGCAAAAATAATACAGTTTGACACCACTTTAATCGCCATGATTTAATGCTATGGAATCATGGGAGCTGTGTTTTTACAGAGTCTTTAGCCTTCTCTGCCAAAGAATGTTAGTTTCTCACTGAACATTAGATTCCACAGCGTTGAGCCATGGCAGGTAAAGTGGTATCGAACTACATTAATTCTATAATTCTAAAATGGATCCCCTGGTGGCGCAGTGGGTTAAACCTCTGTGCCGGCAGGATTGAAGACCGACAGGTTGCAGGTTCGAATCCGGGGAGAGCGCGGATGAGCTCCCTCTATCAGTTTCGGCTCCTCCTGTGGGGACATGAGAGAAGCCTCCCACAACGATTGTAAAACATCAAAACATCCGGGTGTCCCCTGGGCAACGTTCTTGCAGACGGCCAATTCTCTCACATCAGAAGTGACTTGCAGTTTCTCAAATCACTCCTGACACAAAATAATAATAATAATAAAATTCTATAATGTTGATACAGTCTAAGTCTAGCATTGAGCAATTTCATCACTTTCTTTCCCCTACAAGGAAATCTTTGAAAGCCATGTAGTTTGTAATGGCTATTCATAACTCAGGACGTATTCTGAACAAAATTTGCAGGTGATAGTTTTGCGCAAAAAACAATATTGTCAATTTTTGTTGAAGTGGTAGAAACATTTCTTTGCACCCTTGCTTATATTTTGTTCTTGGAAAAGTATAGAGGAGAAAATAATTTTAGGGGACTGATATAATTCTTCAAAAACACTTATGAATTCTTACATGCTTTATCACTTAAAATAATTAAAAATCAGATTTGAGGGATGGACATGGTTGCCTACAAAGGTGTCAATTTAGGCCTAAGAAGTAGCAATTACTACAGGAAGAGAGAAGATAAATTTGCCAAGTGAACAATTGCAATGAAAGCCACAAGTTTAGCTGGCCTGTCATTTCAAGGTTCCCAGAAACAATACATAAGCATAACAATGACTTTTAATCATAAAGTAGGGATTGAGTTTGCTATCTTTGTGAACAGGAGGAGACAATATAATAGGAACTGGCACCTGATGTTCTTTTGGGTGAAATCTGTCTCACAATAAGTTGGCATGTCTGTTTGCCCCCGGAGGAATGTTCTTACCTTGCTTATTGTTTTTAATTAAGGCTGACAGTCATGTAAACCATGATGTCAGGATGGAAACATCACTTACAAAAACAACAGAGGGTAGAGCACCTTTTAAAACTAACAAGAGTATTATGTCATCTTATCTCTCGCAGACTTTTATCAATAACAGCCCACTACACTAGATGTACCTTGGTACCTAACAAAACCTCTTGGTTTTAAGATGCTGCAACACTCTTTATTGTTAATATTATACTCTGAGTGTGATTTGCAAACTTTTTTTAGAACAGTGGAGGAGAGCCTTTAGTGCCATCGCGCCAACGCTTTGGAATGCTCTTCCTCCTGAGATCCATATACTCCCCAACCTGCTAGCCTTTAGGAAGGCCTGCAAAACTTTCTTGTTCGTGCAGGCATTCGACGAATGGCTTAGCTTGGATCCGGGAGGATCTACTTGGTGCTGTGCTCGTAAGGTCTTAATTGCTGTAATTCTTGATGTTCTTAATCTGTTTTAACTGTTTTACGATGTTTTTATCCCAATGTGTTTTACCTATTTGTGGGTCGCCCTGAGCTGGACGGGAGTGGTGCCGAACAAGTTGAAATAAATATTTTTTTTAAAAACAATAAGGCCATGCTGTAACACACTCCTCAGTTCCTACTGGAATGACATTGTATTTACAATTATAACTAATGATTGCAATTTATATTCTGTCTTTCAAGGAACATGAAAGTTTCCTAAATCTATTCTTTATCGGAGTTTCTGAAATAGCCCTAAAACCTTGGATTGTTCTTTTAAAGTCTGGACTAAAATCCAGACTTTATGGTTTTCCCCCAGAGGAAGAAGCAAGGAAAGTTGGATGAGAGAGGTATGGAAAAATAGAAAAATCTCATTGCACTTCCCCAATTTATTATTTCAGTCACACAGGCATGAAACTGGGCAGCAAGTTGCAATTCGTTTTAGTAAGTGAACATGGTTATAGTTAACCATCATAATCTTTGGCAGAATTACCAACTATAAACAAATAGACCATCTTAGTGCAGCCTATATCCTGCATCTCCCAAAAGTCTTAATTTCTCTCTCAAAAATGCCCTTGAAGTACAGTCACATTTATGTATTTGTCTGCTTATATGCTGCTGCTGCTGATGTTGATGATGATTTCTTTATTTATTATATTCTTCCCAGGGCAGCTTATAATAAAACCAAACTAAAAACCACAAATAAATAATGACAGTTGTTTTGGGGGGGGGGGGGCATAAAATATAGTAAGCAGTTTATCAATTAAAAACAGAAATGTTGTTGAAGGCTTTCAACAACCCAGTAAAACCAAGCTTAGTTCAGACTGGTTAAAACAATGCCAACTTGCACAACCATAAGACATGTATAGCCACTGCCAGGATATAATTGGTAAGGCATGAAGATTTTAATAAAAAGCTATCTTTTGATATGGTGCTGTCATAGTGCCAGTTGGGCTTCCAGGGGGCAGGAATGCCAAAACTGGGGGACCTACCCAATGTCCTCCTACAATTCATTTTGCTATTCCTGATACACATTTTCCCCCTGCCCATCTCCGCACATGAGGCATGTAAGGAGTATTCCTGTGTCTCATTTCCCATTGCAAAATGTGGATTATAAGAGTCCCTTAAAAAAAATTACAACCACAATGACAATTTATCATGCCTGATTTCTTTTTATACCTTCCTATCCATTTTTACTCGGTTGTGGAAATGTTAAGAACAACTAGCATGTGGTTGCATATGTTCTGTGCAATGCCTATTTTATCATGTACTATATATTTATAGTATCTGCATTTCCTTATACTAAGATAAATGTCTAAAGAATTTGGGGGGGGGGGGGCTGCCCCAACATAAATCCAGAATTGTTTTTAAGTAAGAGTTAATAAAAATTTCTCTAAATTGACTAGTTAGCTTACTCTGGAAAAAGGGAGGCCCAGCCAGAAACAAATCCAGGATCTCGAGTAAACCATAACAGGGCCATTAGAAAGAACAGCACCAGGGTGACAATCTCTGGATAGCTGCAAAAAAGCACAATGTGTATTACTGTCACTGGTTGAAATTATTTTTTCTGACATCGCACTCCCCCTTCCTTCAGGTGTAGCCTTCTGCCTACCTTATTGGTCCAAGTTTCTTATATTCCTCTTTTATCACTTGGGCCGAAGCTCGTTCACTAGTGGACTTTTCCCTGCCACACTGGAACAGTTCTTTGAAACTGAAATGGAAATGGAAACTCCAATTACAGTAATTAGTAAAGACATCCATAGGTTTATTTTCCTGTGGAATGGGTCCAAAACTCTACTTGAAGCCTTGGGCTCCTCAGGTGTTATATTTGACATTTTCTCTTTAAATAAGAGACCCCCCCCCCCTTCTCCATTCTGTGTCACAAACTGCTCCATTTCAAAAGAGGCTTGACATATTAGTTCAAAGCTCTCATGTCTCACTTGGAATAAAAATTTCTCTTTGAGGTTACAGATTAGCTCTATCGCTATCTCTCCCATTTGGCAGAGGCTTCGTATCATTAGCCTATGAAAGGGAAAAGTTCTTAGCAAATGTAGCTATACTAATAGGGTTTTCTGTGAGGAAATCTCGCCACAATTGAAGAAAAAAGAGTTAGTATAGTAGTATAAGCCCACTTGAGTGGCAAATTCTGATTAGAAGAATGGAATGACTTTTTGGGGGCTGGTCTATATGAGACAAAAACCCTGTAATCACAGTGAATGGGCTGCCATGATACACGGCCGCTTCTGGATTGCTTCACTTGAAACCAACAATACCCTGCTTTAGGCAAAGTTAAGGGATACCCCAGAGTTTGCTGGAATTCTGGAGTAACTCAGGGTTTTGGGGCAGTTTGGACAGCTGTATAGATTCTCATTCAGCCCAATCTTCTGTCCAGATGAACTCTGGGCCATCGTCATGTCCCTGTGCTGATTAACCACATGGGCACATCATTCTGACACCAGCAGAAGTCACCACAATAGCCAGGGGCTTGAACAGAGCTCCATGGCCCAATAGAGGCAATGGCAGTGATACAGTGGATGAGGTAAAAGCCTAACAGGCCAATGAGACCTTGCCCTCCCTGGGCAATGGTCCCAGATTCAGAACTTGCTAGATCGAGGGCTGTCCTGGGTCAGATTTCCCCAGGCTAAGCTGCTCAATGGAGATGAGCCCTCTCTATAGTAACTGCTGGCAAATCTTTTTGAAATCACTTTGCATCATTTCGACCATCTTGGAAGCAACTGGTTATAAATAAATTGCTACTTGTGAGAAATTCCCACTTTCAATGACAGAAGCACTCTGAATTAACAATGAGCAATATTATTCCTTTAACAATTCAAAGTTTTAATCTCAAACACTAACCATAACTTTTAAAGTTATTTTATGGTTCCAGAAGTTTAGCCTCACTAAATGATGGAAGAAGAATATCATCGGATTCAAGCATTAGCTCAGGCTCCTCCTCCTTCTCTCTTGTGATAGGTGAGCTGATGATAAAGTTAACAAAAAACAGTATGCTTTATGTTGATCATTGGGATCTATCTATTCATTTATCTATCTAGTGAAGTAAAATGTTTGTATTTCAGTTACTGTTGAAAAATGAGAAAAAAGAGCTACACACACACACACATATATAAATATATACACATATACATATACATGTATATATGTATATGTGTATATATACATATACATACACACACACACACATTTCGATGACCTATTGGGAAAACTATAGCAATAATAAATCTCTTTTGAATAAAAATTTCCAAGATCTGATATTAAGTAATTTATCTGTAGGGGTGTAAATTGCATTGAGGACATACACTTCTGCCTGTGCTTCCTAAGAAGGAAGTGGATTTCTTGGGCCTTCCGCCTTTTCCTAGATGGCTACATTGCCATCTAATCCAGTTTGAACTGATGTTCAATTTCATTATATGGGTCTAGACTGAATATATAATACTGGTTCAAACTTTTTTTAAAAAAAATTATTTATTCAAACTTCTATCACCGCCACTCCCCGTGGGCTCGGAGCGGTTCACAAGTCTGGATAACAAAACAATAGGCAACAAACAGACACTACAACATCAAGAAAGAAAGAGGGAGAAGGAAAGGAGAAGGCAGGGGAGAGAAGCGGGTGGGGCAGAGGTAGAGCACGGAATGTGGCAAGGAGGTGCTTAGATAGACCTAGCAGACGCCACCGAGCCATCAAAAGACGGAAGCATGGGAGGTCCCAGGGAGATCTCTCGTAGCAGGCCACAGGAGAATCGGATGGTCTGGCTTCCTTTGTCCAAAGGTCTGACAGGAGGAGTCAGACCTGCTAAAGGGATGTCTTTCTCCAGCCTCGGACATGTCCGGTGGAGTTCATGCTGCTTAGAACTCGAGCTCCAAAAGGTTCAGGGACGAATCGATCTCCTGAACCTGGGCTCGAGTGAGGGGGGCCTCCTCTCTCGCAGGTAGTTGGAAGAAAATGTGATGGGTCCAGGGGGTCGGCGGCCTCGGCAGGGGGGCGAACCACATTGCTGGTCCCTGGTAGAGCCAGGGGGGTGGGATCTGCTGTTCCTTGGCCTCCGGCGCCACTTCCAAATAAAACTGCATTATTTGGCAATGTAGATAAAGCCTTACTTTTTTCAAACTAATCCAAAATATTTGCAAATTCTCATTCCCAACTCAATTTACTTTCCTTTGCTGTTTTGCAGGCCCCTTCCATACAGCTGCATAAAATCCACATTGTACTCGGTTATATTGCAGTGGACTCAGATAACCCAGTTTAAAGCAGACATTGTGGATTATCTGCTGTGATATTCTGGGTTGTATGGCTGTGTGGAAGGACCTTAAGTGTCCTTTTCACTTTACAAGCTTCTTAGACTATCCTATTTTTATTAAAAGCACCCTATATAAAAAAGTGCATGACAAAAAGAATAACAATACTTACTTAAATCCCAAGAACAGCCACTGTAGCCAAATCCAAGACAGTAGCAAAATAATGATAGTGATAGGGATGCAAAGAATAAACCAGGATCCAAAATTAATGCAGTGGCAATCAGGGTACCATCTGTATGAAAAGAAAAAAGAAAAAGAAACTTAAGATGTTAGTATTGCATGCGAGAAACAAGGTGTCTGTTAAGCGAAGGTCCCTGGGAGGCACTGCAGTATTTTTCCACTTCTCCAGAAGAACCTTTCCTGAAGACGGATTCCTGCTCCGTCGGAAAGTTAGGATACCGCTTAGAGATGTAAATCTTCCCTTGTTTCATTATTGTATAAAATAACAAATGATTGCAAATGTTTTCCACCTATTGGTTGAGATTAAAGAGAGGAATTTTTCCTAGTGTTATTGATGGCTATTTTTAACATCCGGAATTTTTGATAAAGAAATCTGGTGGATTTCTACAAAAATGCAGTAGACATGTACATTTTCACTTGTTTTTCCACAATTGTTTTTTTTTTAAATCCTGAATTATGAAAAATCTTAGTTTTTGGCTATTTTTCTCATCATGCAGTCAGGGCAGGAAATCCATTTTTGTGTGGACAGAAAACAGGTTTTTGTACAAAATTACATGCTTTTTTGATGCTCAAGAATTCCATTGTAATATTTAATAATATTAGAATATCATGAAAAATATAATGTAAATTCCCTAATTCTATTACTTCTCCAGACAGGTTTTCAATTTTTCA
Organism: Anolis apletophallus; assembly: GCA_030556195.1. Lineage (NCBI taxonomy): Eukaryota > Metazoa > Chordata > Lepidosauria > Squamata > Anolidae > Anolis > Anolis apletophallus. The sequence goes on along the minus strand of JARBWK010000009.1, from coordinate 53,239,978 downwards.
ACTTCATAATAAAATAATATTATGTATTGCCCCTGGTGGTGCAGCAGGTTAAACTGTTGAACTGCTGAACTTGCTGACTGAAAGGTTGGTGGCTCGGGTCTGTGGAGCAAGGTGAGTTCCCGCTGTTAGGTCCAGCTTCTGCCAACCTAGCAGTTCGAAAACATACAAATGTGAGTAGATCAATGGTACTCGTCCTGCAGGAAGGTAATGGCGCTCCATGCAGCCATGCTGGCCATGTGACCTTGGAGGTGTCTTGGGACAACACTGGCTCTTCGGCTTAGAAATGGAGATGAACATCACCCACCAGAGTTGGACATGATTAGACTTAATGTCTGGGGAAACCTTTACCATTACCTAATAAATAATAATTAATATGATTTTATCCTTAGCTTGACTTACCTTTCAGAGTGAGGGAAACTATTATTGCTGCATCTAAGAATAGTCTATCAATATACGGAGTCTGCAACTTTCCTCTTTTTAAAAGGCTTGTTTTAAAACATGTTCATGTTTCTCAAAACCTATTTATACATTATGAAAATTGGGGTCAGTTCTATGTTATATATAGCAGATAAAGTGACATGCTCCTCTATTTATGGCAGGAGTAAATAAACTCCAACTTATAGATCATGATCCCATGTCTCCAAAATATTTTGAGAGTGATTTTAGTTAACAAAAGGTTATCAAGGCTTGATGTGTGGATGTGTGTGGGTATATGTATAAAAACACATGCCCCCCCAATGTTTCAGAGCATATTCTTCCCTTCTTTTTGGATTCTATCCAGACCTTTTAAAAAACTTTAAGTGGTTAAAGTAGGCAAACAGTTTTCCCCAAATTGGTTCTAAGTTTGAAAAGGAAGTCTTGTGCAGGCCTCAAAAAGGATTGCAAATTGTTAAAGGCATGCAAATAACATAAATACTCATGTATAAATCAACCTCATGTATAAGTTATGGGTAGGTTTGAGAGCCAAAATTATGGATTTTGATTTGACCCATGGGTAAATCAAGGGTCATTCTACTGTCATGAGACCAGGCCATCCATGCCATTTTCCTGCCCAAGCATTCAAAAAGACATTCAAAAAGGCCAGAACTACTATTATAGTGGGAAGAGAAGGGGTGTTCTTTTAAAGTTTCTCAAGGTGGACTATACCCTCACCTTGTGCAATTTACTCAGTGAAAGGGATTGTCCCTTTTTAGTTAAGAGTTAAGGCATAGTACTTACACTGACCTGTTGATAGGTTAAACCAGGCTTTCGAAGCCAATTTTTCACTAGAAGTTGTGGACTTACACATGAATATATGCAGTGATTTTATTGTCTCTATCAGTATTAATGGGAAGAAAGGAGTGCTGGAAAGCATGAGAGATGTAACTAACTGTCTATGACTCCCAACTTCTCAAACTGGCAGTTGTCTACCTCTTATTCAGGGATATGCTCTGGAAATCAGCTATTACCAATGGTGTTATGGATTTTGAAGAAACACAAATACAGGTCAAAAGGAAGTAATGTGCCAAGAGGAAGGCACATCAAGCATGACCTTCTATCTGGAAATCGATGTCCTCAATCTGAAATACCATGAAGAATCAGCATATATCTTCTAAGGGTCCTTCCACACAGCCCTTTATCCCCGAATATCAAAGCAGAAAATCCCACATCTGAGTGTGGACTCCGATAACTCAGTTCAAAGCAGATATTGTGGGATGTTCTGCCTTGATATTTTGGGATATAGGGCTGTGTGGAAGGGCCCACAGTCATTTACGGATCAATTGACCATCTCTGAAAGACAATCATACCCAAATACAAGTGATTGCTATGATTTAAGGCCCATTCACACAATGAATAAAATCTGCATTGAACTGGATTATATGGCAGTGTGGACTCAGATAATCCAGTTCAAAGCAGATATGGTAGGATATCTATCTTGGTATTCTGGGTTATATGGTTGTGTGGAAGGATCCTTAGAGACTTAAAACTAATATGAGATGATAAAGAAAAAACACACTTAAAATAGCCCCCAATAACCAACCCTGACTCTCTCAAAAACCACATTTTATTTTTCCTGAAATTTTAGTTTTATATGTGAATATTATGGATATGAAGTAAGACTACCCCTTGAATTTCAGAGACAATATAAGCTTAATGAACTATACAATGATTCAATATTTGTACAATATATAACATATACCAAACTCTCCCTGCATCAGAACTAATCAATCATGTCGGAATTGGAATATATTTATTTCTACTCATGATGCAACCATTCTTTTCAGACATGTACAGGATCAAGCTGCCTATCACCCAGTATCAAAACTGACAGTATCAGTATCAAAACTGACAGATTAAAAAACTATCAATGAATAACCACTTCAATAAATAACCACTTTACAAAATAATTGCAGGTGGCTCTATAAAAAATGCAGACCATGGTAAACTATGTATTTGCCACTAATCGGATATTTCTAAGTAATTGATTTCAAGACTGCCAAGTGCCTGAGGGAAGAAAACATAAAACAAGCCACCATGGTCTTTTATAATTCTCTCTTTTATATGTGCGACATACAACAACCTTCTGAGACAGGGACATACAAGCAATGCCTCTGGGAATGCTCCTTCTGCATCACCTGTTCCTTTGAGTGATGCAAACCCTTCTGCATCTCAATAGCCAGATCTCACCACAGCTCAAAGTCAGACACAGATCAACAGCTTAACTGAGAGATTTTCTATAATTAGAACAGGTTTCATTAAGAGAATGTCTTAGCTTAAATTTGTTCATATCTCTCTGGGGAAAATGATTTCAGACTTTATTGGAGCCTTCTAGAAAAAAGGAAGATCTCTGTGAAAATCCTACATCACAGACATAGATTAATATTTAATCGCCTGACCCAACTCCACAAAATTTCCTCATCAGTGTTTTAGGTCCAGACTATCAGAAAGACTATATTTCTAAGCCAATGTGGCAGAACTTTACGGTCTACAGAGGAGGGTTTTCTTTCAGTTCTGCAACCACTGCAGGATCTCTCGGTGAGGACAGGAGAGAACACCTTCTCAGACGGGATCTACATTACCTTATATTCCAGGATGTGATCCCAGATTATCTGCTTATCATGGATTATCTGGCAGCGGACTCATATAATATAGTTCAAGGCAGATAATCTGGGTTCAGAAGCTAAAATATAGGTCAGTGTAGATCAGGGGTGGGCAATTACCGGCCCTCCGGGTGTTTTGGACTTCAACTCCCAGAAATCCTAGCCAGTTTACCAGCTCTTAGGATTTCTGGGAGTTGAAGTCCAAAACACACGGAGGGCCGGTAATTGCCCACCACTGGTGTAGATCCAGTCTCAGTGGTTGCTCCTAATCTCTGGAAATTCCTTTGCAGAAGGCTAGGCTGGCCCTTTCCGTGCTTACCTTTCATCAACAAGTGAAGTCATTTTTTATTTAAGTAAGCTTTTATGGTATCAGCTAGGGTGACCTTTTGTTGGGCATGTTTTATATATCTTTTAACTTTGGTATGTTTTAAATTGATTTTTAAATGTATTATACAATATTAATTGTTTTATACTTTGTGTGCTACATGTTTTTGGAAGCCACCTTTGGTCCCACCTTGACAGAAAGTCAACATATAATAAGCACATTGAATAATAAATAAAAATCAAATAGCCATCAGCAGGGCCGTAGCCAGGATTTTGATTCGGGGGGCTGAGTTTGGTTCGGGGGCTGAGACTGGGTGGAAGAGGGTCTACCCTAGCAAACCTTTTGTATTGTTATCCCAATAACCCCATTAGTGTGGGATATAATGAGCATGGTGATCAGATCATGATCTGAATAAACATAACAGTTTAAATAATGTACCAGTAAGGCCTTTTCGTGGGCCACCCTGAGAATTTCGGGGGGGGGGCTGAAGCCCCCTTAGGCCCCCCCCTGGCTACATGCCTGGCCATCAGCCACTCCAAGTTATAGAGGTTGGTCTCGCCAGTGATCTGCAAACAGGAGATCACTGGCAAGATGTTGGCAGTCCTCTTGCACCATTGATCTGTAGTGGGATGAGGAGTGGCACGAATGATCTTGCTTGGAGATCGTTGTGTGAAGGGACTACTTTTTTCACCTGCAGCAGGACATTCACTAGCAAAAGAGTCCTTCATTTCTTAGCACAGCTGCTGGCTGTTAAAGTATGTTTGTTTGGCCATAAACAGGAATACTGAAGAGTTACAAGTGCATAAGTCTAGTTTATGCATTTACAACTGCTCAACAGGATACTCAATTATGTTTTATTGGACCAACTCCTTTTGAGAAAAACCATGTGTTATTTTCTTAATCCTGATGGCAACATTAATGTTAGCTGAAATGTTTCCATGTCATTATCACAATACCATTTCTGCTGCTATAGCTCCATACTAACAGAATTCTGGAATGTGTAGTTTGACGTAGCACTCTATTATCTGATAGAGTGCCCTGTGGATAATATCATTAGAATTCCATGGCAGAGAATGCTTTGAAATTACAAGTCCTAAAATTGTATAAAATGAAACTAATGTGAAAAGTGGTATCACAGCTTTTGCTCAATGGTAAAGGAGAAATAATAAAATCAATAAGGTATGTTATACCCTATTGTTTTGTTTTATTTTAAAGGATGTGAAGAGGAGGAGGATACAGGAACTTGACTTGATTGTCAGCGCCGCTTGGCCCGTTTGTTGACCTAACGGACCAAGCCCCGCGAGCCATCAGATAGGAGCAACATCTGGCGGGCGTTGAACTGGAACTGGCGGGCTTTGATATGGAACTGCCCTTTGATGTGCCAGGCACCTTTCCTGAACTTTGATATGCGGAGAGCCGGATGGTCATCCCTGAGGAAGGAGGGGCCCAGCAGGGGGGCGGGCCGGGGAGGGCTTTTGAAGAGACTCTTGCGCGGGAAAACTTTAGTCTATCTTTGCTTGCCCTGGATTAAGGACCTATTAAACTACTTATCCTTCAGCATCGTTGGAGTGAGCGTGGTTCATTAGACCCCCCTTGCCAGAGCTGACATAGATGGCATGTGTTAACCGCAAATTTATTTTGTCTCATTTTCCAGAGTTCTTCCATCTTACTCCATGAAAAATTAACAGATGCATATTCCTTTTTATTTGGAGACTAAACAAGCATAGCTTCTGGAAGATTACATCTGAAGTAGATATATTAAAAAATTGGTTTTCTTATGATCTTGCAGACAATTTGCATCAACATGAGTTGTAATTTATATATACCTCTGGGGAGGTTATTTGCAAACTTTTAGAAGGGTAGGTGTTGAGGTTAAGAAATTATGAAAATAAAATAGCATTTTAAATGAGACTTTAAATGTTATTATTTCTTTTTCTATTCAGTTTGTACCTGTTACAGTTTTTGATGCATACTTTGTACATCATTCCCAAAGGAAATGAGACTAGAATGAAAAAGAAACATAGAAAGGTTTAGAAACTGATGGGAAGTTAGTTTTTGAGTTGCGCAACTATATATCTCCCTCCTTCATTTCTCATTGCCTGACAGATTTCATTTGTGAAGGGCTTGAGGGAATTTATAAATATGTAAGAAGAAGTTTTTACAGTCTCTTATAAACCTTCTCACAGCTCAAAAGTATTTCCGAGGTCCCATAGCTAACCCATTTCTCCTCATATGCGGTCAGCCTTCGCCACCACAGATTCTGAGATGGCGCAAATACCTATTAGGAGGAAACCCTCTGCTTCAAACGTGTGCCTTATCTTGCTATCAAACTAGATGTTAAAGTGAATGTGTACACCCTGCAATTAAAACATTTTCTCTCACACAAGGGGGTTTTCATCAGAGATATGCACCTCGGCAATCAGACTCGGAAATTAAACCTGTGTTTATCTTCTAGAGATAAAGAGATATATATGTCAGGAAAATTATTAGCTTTGGCTCAGCTGTCTGTGAACTCCTCTCATCCAAACTGAAGAAGGTAGAAGAGCTAGAAGAATAAATGCTGGAGTCAACCCATTGGGAAGCCATTTCAAAGGCGCACAAAGGCCAAGGAAATATCTTTTCATATGGGGAAAGAGGGGAAACTTTGTACTTGCTAACTATAGAGAGGCCTTTGAAAACATACAGTTGTGTTTCAAGAGTTAACATTTACTGCTTGTGCTGTTTGGATCTTGTGTGAGTACTTTTGTTTATTTTTGGTTGTGCACTCTCCCTAAGTACAGAGTCTAAGGCACTGCTGACCCCAAATGGGGTCCTTTTAGCTCAGTGTTCGGGTTCCAAAATTTGGCAGCAGCAAAAGTATTCTGAACATCACCTGGTGACTGTTTTACAGCCTCATCTCATGAGGCAAATTAAGCATCCTAAGACACTTTTGGAACACTTCCTCCTTGCCGGACAGCATCACACAACATAAGACGACTTCCAATGTGGCCCATGGAGGAAGTGTCCAGAAAGTAGCACAGGAGGCTTCCCTCATAACACAGGAGGTTTCCTATAATTTGTAGACAACTACAGGGGTGGGGAAGAATCCGCTACAGGTGAGGTGGGAGCCCCAGAGCCCTGCAGATGCCATGGAGCCCTGCGGAGGTCCAGGGCAGCCCTGCAAATGCTGCTGGGGCGAGGTGGGGAAGCCACCCCTGGTCAATCCAGGGGTGGGGTGGGGCCTGCTGCTGGTTGGCCCGCTGGGAAGAAGAAGCCCCCTGCACATCACTGCAATTATGTCACTATCCACTTCAACCTGGGAAGAAGAAGCCCCGCTGCAAGCAGCATAGCTGGAGGGAGGGCACCCACCACTGCAATGGCCCTTGCCAGGTAAGTCGGACAAGGCATTTCTGATTTTAAAACCACAAAGTGTATAAAATATATTTAAAATATTCTAACAATAAAAATATTATAAATCATAAAAATACAATTTACAGTAAATACAATTGTAAATATTGTATATAGACATAGTGTCCCTACTTTGTGGATTTTCACATATCGCAGGTGTTCCTGGAACGTAACACCTGTGATAAGTGGGGGAACACTGTACTAATTTGTTTCAATAAATGATTAACTTTTATACCCATGTGAGAAGTCCTGGTCTAAGATTTTGAGAAAAGAAAAGCTAGCCTCTTTGTGGGCATTTTGTGAGGGACTTTAAGGCTGCTACATATATAAGATGAAAAAGCTTCTCCCTCCCATTGTGGCTCGGGGCGACTCACAATCGTTAAAAAGAGTTACAGTCAATAAAACCACAGTAAAACACAATAAAAACTATACGATACATGGCACATATTAAAACATGGCTGGATGTAAGAATGCATCCATAGTTAGAGCAGACAATGGGGCCTGTCCGCTGCATAAAGTCATAGCCCTTAGCCATATCATGGAGCCTTAGCATTGCTCCAACCCAAAAGGCTGTATGAACAGGTGGGTTTTACAGGCCTTTCGAAAGGCCAGTAAAGTGGGCATTGCGCAAATGGCAGGAGGGAGAGCATTCCACAACACAGGAGCAATAACGCTAAAAGCTCTCCTCCGGGTTGTGGTCAAATGGAGGGCTGCATGACTTGGAACCGCCAAGAGGTTCAATGATTCGGATCTCAGTGGTCTCAAAGGACTATATGGGGAGAGACGGTCCTTTAGGTACACTGGCCCCAGACCATTCAAGGCCTTGAAGGTTAAAACCAGCACTTCGAAGGTGATTCGGTGCTCTATTGGGAGCCAGTGCAGTTCCCGCAGGACTGGTGTAATGTGGCAGCGAGATAGAAGGCCTGCCACTAGCCAGGCTGCAGCGTTCTGCACCAGCTTAAGCTTCCGAATCACCGACAGAGGGAGGCCAACGAAGAGAGCATTACAGTAGTCCAGTCTTGAGATGACCGTGGCTTGGACCACTGTGGCTAGGTCGTGACGGGACAAGTGGGGAGCCAGCTTCCTCGCCTGCCGGAGATGATGGAACGCTATTCCGCTGATGGTGGATATATGTTTCTCCATCGTCAGGTGGGAGTCAAGCGTGACTCCTAGACTTTTGACCGAAGATGACGGGCGGAGAGTCGCCCCGTCCAGGGTTGGAAGCTGGATCTCACCCGTACCTGGATGGCCCAGCCACAGGATCTCCGTCTTAGCCAGATTCACCTTCAACCTACTGGCTCGCAGCCATCCAGTGATGGCTTCTAGGCAACGATGGAAATTATCGGGTACGGAGCCGGGTCGGCTTTCCATCCCCAGAACGAGCTGGGTGTCATCCACATATTGGTGACACTCCAGCCCGAAGCTGCGCACCAACCGAGCAAGTCGTCGGACATAGATGTTAAATAATAAAGGGGAGAGGATTGCCCCCTGAGGCACCCCACAATGAAGAGGGCCCCCCCTGAGACAACCTCGCCCCTTCTCACTTGCTGAAGCTGGTTCCAGAGGAAAGAGGACAGCCAGTTAAGAACTGTCCCCCTCACCCCAGCCCCAGCCAGACGGTGGGTCAAAAGATCATAATCGACAGTATCGAACGCTGCCGTGAGGTCCAATAACACGAGCAGCGCCGATCCACCGTGATCGAGTTGGCAACGCAGCTTGTCTGTGATGGCGACCAGCACCGTCTCTGTCCCACGCCCTAAACGGAAGCCGGACTGGAAGGGGTCTAACCAAGTTGCATCATCTAGGTAGGACTTCATGTAATTTGAAGTGTAGACAGGGGTGGACCTACCTGTTCCCGGGGGATACGCGGAAAAAAAATTGCGCTCCCCAGTTGCTCCCGAGGGGAGCCCAGTGTGCATGTGCCAATCCGTGCGCACGCGCACTGACTCCAGAGCGCGCCTCCTGCTTTGGAGCCCAGTGCGCATGCGTGAAACTGCGCACCCGCACACTGACTCCAAAGCAGGAGAGTGCACTCTGAAGCCAGTGCGCATGAGGGGAGCCACGCGTCCGCGCATGCGGAGGCACGGCCGGAGCGCCCCGGGCGGCGGGGCCACCTAACAAAAGCCCGGCTGACGCGGCGGCGGCGTGGCGCGGCCACGGGCCGGCTGCGGAGGCCTGGCCGGCACAATGGCGGGGTGGGGCAGTGCGGCGTGGGTGGCGGGGCGAGGCAGAGCCAGCGCGGCGATGCCCCTCCCAGGTGGCAACGCCTCTCCCGGGTGATGTCGCCCTACGCGCCTGCGTAGTCCGCCTAATGGATGAACCGGCCCTGAGTGTAGATACACAGACCTCTAGCTGCTGAAATTTCTCTTCTAACAGGGCAACCACCTTACCTTAGGTTTAGAACAACAGATTTTCTGGGAAGAAAGCAAACAGGACACAGATGTTGCACATCACTGCAACTCTGTCACTATCCACTTCAAATTTCAGCAGCTAGAGGCCTGTGTATCTAATTATATGGGAGGGTGAAGCTTTTTCTTTTAGAAAGAATGGAACAGACTCTTTTAGAAGGGTAAGATATTAGGGATGTCTCTCTGGGTGGGCAGCAGTTCCCAAACACTACAAGATGATATTTGGAGGAATGCCACATACAGAAGCAGAAATATCAAGAACCATTCTCAGAGCTAAACAATTAATTCCAATCTCTCCCATTAATTGGTGATTATAAGACACAGGCACAGAGACAAGAACCGCACACCTCTGAAGGCAAGGATGTGACTTCTGAGTTTCTAGGGATGGAAGGTATACTGGACAAGGAAGAAGAAACATACAGGTATAATGGCAATAGGTGATTCCCTACTGAGAGGAACAGAAGCAGTAGTGTATTGGCTTAAGCTATCTCAAGAGGTATGCCTTGTATGGTCTAGAGCCTGTGTACCCGAGGGACCGCCTCTCCCCATACGTCCCCCAGAGATCACTTTGGTCTGACGAGCAAAATCTCCTTAATGTCCCCTCTGTCTGTACATACCATCTATCTGCCACCAGGCAACGAGCTTTTTCGGTGGTGGCACTGACATTATGGAATGCGCTGCCCAACGAAGTTCGAGGAATTAGAGAGCTTTCCTCCTTTCGCAGGGCATGCAAAACGACTCTCTTCCGTCAAGCATTTCCATCTGACTGAAGTATTGTAACATCTCTGGCCAATTAATTTTATTGTCCTGCTAAGTAATAATGCATGTTTATTCTGTTTGTAACACTGTTTTTTATATTATGTAAACCGCCCTGAGCCTACGGGAGTGGAGCGGTATAGAAATTGAAATAATAAATAAATAATAAATAAATAAATTATGTGATCTAATGAAACGACTGGCAAGACTGGTTAAGTCCACTGGCTATTGCTCCTTCATTCTGTTGGAACACATGATATAACAAACTTTAACCTTCAACCTATTGCAAAGGACTATGAGGCTCTAGGGAGGAAGCTAAAGGACCTTAGGGCATAGGTTGTCCTTTCATTGTTCCTTTCCACTGAAGAATGTAGTGCAGGAAGAGGAAGAAAAATAAGACGTGTACAAATGATTCCACAGATGTGCTATTAAGAAGGATTTGGCTTTTTGGACCATGGAATATGCTTGCATGAAGAGAGACATTTGGCAGGAGATGGGTTACACTCCAATGTACTTCGAAAGAATGAATTTGTTAACAATTTCAGTGTGGCACAGCAGTCAAAAAAGCCAGTGCAATTCTGGGCTACATCCACAGAAGTAGAGTGGAAAAACATAGTGCCTCTCTATATTGCTATGGTCTGACCTCACCTGAAATACTGTGCCCATTTCAAGAAGAATATTATTGATAAATCTGGAATGTTCCCATAGAAGAGAAACAAAGATGATTTAAAGGAATGGAAACCAAACATTTGGATATTATGACATAGGGATCTGGGTATGCTTAGCCTGGAGAAAAAAAAGGTGGAGAGGTGACATGATAACTAGTTTACGGTGCCAGGTTGCTGGAGTGTTTTTTTGCTACGGCAAAGGCTAAAAAAAGAACTGTACATTCAAATTGCAAGAAAAGAAATTTCACCTAAATGTTAGAAATAAGTTTTTTTAACTGTTAGAACTGTCCAACAGTAGAATAGGCTGCCTCTGAGGATGATAGTCCATTTCTATAATTGTTAAACAGAGGATTCGCATCTTCCAGGGGTGCTTTAAATGTGTATTCATGTATGGAAGGTGGTTGAAGTAGATGGTCCCTGTGATCCCTTCCAGTTCTTAAGATTATGATTGTATGACAAACATCTTTCACCACTTGAGGGAGCACCTGTCTAAGTACACATTAACTGTATAGTCTACTTTGCCCCTGAGGTGAATAGATTCACCTTTCTATATCTGTCTTTCATAGCAACTAGAGATTGGTGAGAACTCATTTTCAGTTTATTTTTTTAAAATCAGTATTTGATAAGAATTCACATATATTCACATGTGAAAGGGAGTGAAACTGATACATCTGGCTATTTTTTATTTTTAAAAAATCTGTTATGTCTGATCAAGAAAGATCTTTCATGTGCAGACACCATGGAGACCAATCCATGGCAAGTAACATCTACTGAGATCAAAAGGGGTTATCTGTTCTGCGCTCTCATTTCTCACCATTTCAATTTTGAAAGTAGTAACTCTTCTCTAACATGATTTCCTCTGTAATGCATTTCCACACTGTGACATCAGAGACTTAGTCTGTCCTTGAGATCTAACATTCTCTTGGACATGATAAACAAATACCCTTAATATGTGAAAAATGACAGTGTCGTATTACCCAATTTGTTATATCATCCCGAAGTGAGGAATCTAGTCTTAATATGGCCAAGAGGTAAATGTGTGGCAGGCTGCTCTATGAGTAAACTATGAAAGATGGATTCTGAAACTGGGAATATGATTAAAGGACCCTTAAAAAGTCTGGACTTTGTAAGTTAGCAATAAACCCTGTTTGGGCATGCAGCAGTTCCAGATATAGTGCAAAGCTATCTGCTTCTTGTTTGCATATCCAATCATATGATAGAAGGACTAAATGAAAAGAATGTGCAAACCAACATTGTGGTTTATTAAACCAAGATGCTTGACTTAAACTGTCATGTGAGTGAAGCTATAATGGGGTTAATATAGAACCACCTTTCTCGCTGCCCCCCTTTGAAGGGGAACCACTGATTCCGTCCCCCTCAGTAAAAAGCCTTGGTGTTATCCTGGACTCCAAATTGTCGATGGAGGCCCAGGTTGCCTCCACGAGCAAAAGGGCCTTCTTCCACCTGCACCAAGCGAGACAATTGGCGCCCTATCTTACGACGGAAGCACTAGCTACAGTAATCCATGCCACGGTTACATCAAGGCTGGATTACTGTAACGCTTTGTATGTAAGTCTACCCCGGTCACTAACCCGCAGGCTCCAGATTGTGTAGAACGCGGCCGCCAGGCTTCTCACAGGAACATTGATGAGATGCCACATTACACCATCTCTGCAGCGCCTGCACTGGCTGCCCGTTGAGTATAGAGCCTTACACAAGACCTTGACCTTGGCTTTCAAAGCCCTACGGGGCCGGGGCCCAACATACCTAAAAGACCGCTTGTTGATGCCTGCTTACTCAAGGACCAGCAAACAAGAACCTTCTTCACGTACCAGGCTTGAAAGAGGCCCACCTGAAGACCACGAGACGGAGATCGTTCTCCGTTGTGGCCCCCGTTCTTTGGAACTTGATGCCACCGGACCAGAGAGCCTCCCTCGACCTGCCCCAGTTCCTGACCGCTCTGAAGACCTGGCTATTTAGGAAAGCCCATGGTTAATGCAGAACCAGGAACTCAAATACCGAGCCTGGCCCCTGCATTTAACCACTGAATATTTAAATCTAGTTTTAAATACTCTATTTTAATTGTGGAATTTGTTGTGTGTAAGTCGCCCGGAGCACTAACGTGGAGGGCGACTCAGAAATAATAAAGTCAGTCAGTCAGTCAGTCAGTCAGAACTTGTTTTAACCACTGCAGTCAGGTTTCTCATTGGAGTGGCAAATATGGAGCACACAAACCCCCTGTTACCTCAGTTCCACTAGTTCCCAGTTTGCTACTGAGCACAATTCAAAGTGCTGGCTTTAGCCTAGAAAGCCCTACATGATTCCTGCCCAGAGTACCTCTCCAAACAGGGCCGGTTCATCCATTAGGCGGAGGAAGCCGGCGCGTAGGGCGGCGTCCCTTGGGAGGGCGGCGCCGCGCCGGCTCCCCACTGCCCGTGCCGCCCGCGCCGCGCTGCCCCGTTGCCACGCCCGGCCAGGCCTCCGCAGCGCTCCGCCCGCGCTTCCGCATGCGCGGAGCTTTTTGTGCATGCGTGAAAAGGTCCGCGCATGCGTACTGGCTCCCGCTTTGGAGCCAGTGCGCATGCGCAGATTGGCACATGCGCACTGGCCGCCAAAGCGTGCGCCAGTGCGTGTGCAGATTGGCGCATGCGCCCTGGGGGACGCAAAAAAAAATTTCCCGCATTTTTCCCGCGTTCCCGCGTACAGCTTGGTCCGTCCCTGTCTCCTAACATATCTCCCTCTATCACAAAGATTAAGATCTTCTGGGAAGGCCCTGCTCTCAGTCCCACCTCCTTCGCAGGCACAGTTGGTGGGGACAAGAGATAGGGCCTTCTCAGCAGTGGCCCCTCAGCTGTGGATCTCCTCCCTAGTGATATTAGATCAGCCCCCTCCCTTCTGGCCTTTTTAAAGAAAGCGAAAACATAGCTTCAGGACCAAACCTTCGGATAATAATTGTAGTGCAATAAATGGATACAGAATATGTGCAATAACTACTGGAAAGGCTCCCGATTACAATTGTGGGAGGCGCAGTTTTAATAGTTGATATAATGTTTAGAAGTTTTAATTTGCAGTTTTAATGTAGATGTTTATTTTAATTGCATGTTGTTTTATTTTATGGCATTGAATTGTTTATTTGTAAAGTCGCTCTGAGTCCCTTTTGGGTTGAGAAGGGCGGGGGTACAAATATGGTAAATAAATAAATAATCTTTGTCTTATGGATTCTGGGAGTGGTAGTCCAAATAATAACATATCATAGAATCAGGATTAACCTGCATATGTACGTTAGAAAATGCACTGTCTTGTTGCCGAGTGAAGGTTGTTGTTAATCAATATGAGGATTATATTTCAAAGGATGAAAGATTACATAGAAATGATCATTGCTCAAGTAGATACTTTGCCCATCTAACTTTTCAAAATAAAAGATATCTATCTTTTGATCTTAGAGACCTGGACTCTCACACCTGCTGATATGATCTCATAGAGACAAAAATGAGTAACTTGCTCTTCTCACCGTTTCCTCATTTCTCCTCCTTCCTTAATGGCTGTTGCTATGTAATTTGCATGAATATGTTTCTGTAGTGAAATTGATTTATACCTGCAATTCTGATAATGGCAAAACTTGATCTTTCAGAACAAGCATAGAGATAATTGGCTGTGCAATAGAGTTATTATCTTAACAGTGGTAAGATTTTTGTATCACTACATTTTTAAAAAGAACCTGGAAAACTATCAAGAGGAGCAAAAATAAATCACAATCAAATGTAACACAAGGAAGCAATTACAACAGGGTGGGCTACAAGCTCTGATGTTGTTCGTGATTATTTGTTATAGTATGTGTTTGTGTCTGCATGTGTTTTAATCCAGGGCATAATCATTTTTCTTTTGATGAATTGTTTCTCATTTCATTGTTGTTGTGTTTTTTTTACATGATAGTCATACGTTGCCTCTTCTTACTGTAGTCCATTGTACCACCTACATTTTCCATATTTCTTTCTTTTTGGGGGATCTCCTCCCCCTCAAGCTCTTTATTAGAATCTGAAATATACCCTCCATGTTGGTTTCAACTCCAAGTATGTGCATGTCCCCTATAGAGGGAAATGAGGTAGTTCAACTGTGGTTGTCACCACCTGTTTACTATATGTTGATGTTTCAACAAAAATCTATATAGGATTTTACTACAAATAATGCACTCACTGCGTACTATAATTTAGATTGATATTTCAATAACATGTTGTGATGCACTTGGCCTCTTAATGCAACCTTTTAATCTGAGTTGTGGTGGTGTGAAAGAATAAGTCTACTCCCAATTACTTTTAATTTCATCAGACTTTTTTCTTTTGGTCTGGTTTCATGAAAACCTGGATTCTTTAGCTAATTTATTCATATTAATTTGGTTTTGCATATTTGACAGTTTCACTTGAGGATATTTTTTTCAATAATTTCAAAAGTACTGTCAAAAACAGACGCGGCAATCTCGGATTACTACTTTAGACCTCATCACATTGAGGTCCTCAAGCTGGGGAAAAGCGAGGGCATCCATGGGGCAACAGGGCTAAGCTGGCGGGCAGTGGAGGAACACTTTGCTCCATGCCCCACATTGCCTCCTTCCCCATCCCATGAGGGGAAGTGTAACTACCCAGCTTCCCTCCGTACTTTCCCAGACTTGTCCTATGAGAACATGGGAAGCCTCCTGTGTTCCTAGGGCTCCATCCTAGGACACTGAGAGGATGGAGCCCCACTGGAAGTAGCCCTTCATCATGTGACAGGCTCTGGCAGCCGCTGTCTTCCCAGCATCCTAGAAGTGTCTTAGAATGATGAAAAAGTTAAATGTGATGAGGTCCTTAGTTAAATTTCACTCAATCTAGTTTTGTTATAAACTGCCACTGAGTTGACTAGGACTTAGGGTGATCCCATGAATGAGAGACCTCCAAATCATCCTATCCTCAATTGTCCTACTAAGTTTTTGCAGACTCTGAGTTGTGGCTTCCTTGATTCTATCTATCTATCTCTATCTATCTAAAACAAGACCTTCAATGTGTTTTGTTTGGATGTTTAAACTGTGCTGTACCTTGTCTTGAACTGTGAAAAGAGGTGGGGTAATAACATTATTATTATTATTTATTTTGTCTATTGCTTTCTATCCTACCAAATTCACTTCCTCCTGAACTTAGAAGTCCTTATGACTGCACAGTGTTTTGCTTATTAAGATCTGGATTAAAAGCATTTATCTCCCAGGCCTGAACTACACCATACGCTCTTTCCAAGGCATTTTAAGTAGGCATCATACTGCTGTTTCTACTCTAGAGGAGAGGTGCTGCAGCCAGGCATACATGCTTTCTCTCCCGGCCCTGCACCATGCCACACACTCTTTTTAAGGCATTTTAAGGAGGCTTCTTAAAGCTGTTTCTACTCTAGAGGAGAGGCACTGCAGGTAGGTGTGTGCGCTTTCTCTCCTGGGCCTGCACCACACCATGCACTCTTTCCAAGGCATTTTAAAGAGGATTCGCACCTAGGTAAGGAAGAGTGATAACCTGGAGCTATCCTACCCTGGGCTTCCTTTAATAAGCCATCCCTTTTCCTTCTAGTGGCTGCCTCCCTCCTGCATTCCACTTGTAACCTAAAGCAGCTGGTATTCAACACCTACTGTTCTGTTGTAGCCAAAAAACCATGGAGGCTGAGCCCATGCCATTACAGCCACCTAAACAAGCCAGATTTGCTGAAGGTAACTGGCCAAAACAAATCCGTGCACAAGCCTAGTAGATACTCTGTGCTATGCTTGCTTATAATGAAGTTTGAAAGCTTTAAGATGTCCTTGCTGATTTGATTATGTGCATGCTTTTATTTCATTGCTTTAAAGCAGCCATGATATATTTTTGTGTGTAAAATTCAGTATGTCATGATGCTACGTTTATCAAATTCCAGGTGGCAGACAGACAATATCTCTGGTAACAAGAAATCATTGTACTGGATTAGAAATAATTGGGGTGCAGAATAATACTGACACGATGCTTATTGATGCTGTGATTGTCATCAATTACCATCAAATGTAAAAATTGCAGTTTCTCCAGAAATATCATGAAATGAAGCCCCATACATCTTCCGCAATGGGTAAAGTTTTTTGGGCCAAACTGTTACTATCATTTATTATATGTTCCTAAAACAGCCCCGGGAATACAATGGAATTGCTAAATGGGAGAAAATGTCAGCTAATTCACTTAATCATGGTTCTAATTATATGTTTGTTATAATGTCATTCTGACCAGGATAATGTGTTCCAACTATTGTTTCTCTATGAATGTCATTCTTATAGCATGAATTCATTAAGGTTCAGTAGATAAACAGCTGGATGTGAATCTTGTGAGTTCTCATTTCAAATCTACTTCCCCTTGCCTTCAAATTCCTGGTTGTACATTGGGAATACTAAAACTGGTTGCAATTAGTTAAATGCTTATAAGGAGCTTTGATTTCAAAAGGTTATAATACTTCGTGTTTGAATTTTAGTCTAAATTTTAAACGAGCTACTCAAAGGGTCCATCCCACCAAAAGGGCAGAAACTTGGATAGGTCAGAACTTTGGATAACCTGTAATTATAATTATAAGCTTCATTGACAGCATTCAATTTTTAATCTCATAATTCGTTGGCATCCTTTTAAGTTGCATATGTATGTAATGTAATGTGTTACTTTTTCTGGTCATGATGGAGGAATAATTTATTTATTTTGTCACGTTTCTATACCGCCCCTCTCAGCTCGAAGGCGACTCGGGACGGTTTACACAGGCAGTCTCTGCCCTCAATACAACACAGCAACAATAAATAAATCCAGCATATTTCTTTACAATGATTCCCTACACGAGCTATATGTAGCTTGAGGTTGAAATCTCCCCCATGTGGCCACTTTGTGACCAAGGGGAGAAAGGTGGCAGCCAAGTACCCAGCCTTGTCAATGCAACCACCTGCAGGAAGAAAAAAGCATTATTCTGAGCCCCCAAAGCTAGTGAGGATAGCATTTCCCTATGGGTGGCTGCAGGTATCATCTTCCTATAGGTCAGTGGTTCTCAACCTGGGGGTCGCAACCCCCAGGGGGATCGCAGGGCCATTTTCCGGGGGTTGTGAAGGCACCTCAGTTAGCCCCGCCCCCTCTTCAAAATGGCTGCCAGCCCCGGTGCTAGCCAAGCAGCCAGGCACTCCAGGTCGGCTCCTCCTCCTCCCCTTCTCACAGGGCTTGATAGAGTTAGGAGGAGGAGCTTAGAGGCAAAGGTGCACAAGGGATAAGGTGCACCAGCTTATGTTCGGGTCAAGCCGGCAGCGGAGCCTGGAGGTGCGGCTCCGAAGCCGGCTGCCCATGGAGGAGGAGGACAAGTGGCAGAGGCGGCACAGGGGACCCCAGGCGAGGCTCCTATGCCGCCGCTCTTCCTGACAATCCTCCTCCTCCTCCAGCTGGCCATGAAGGAAGAAGAGGGGGAAGAAAAGGAGAAGGGGCGCTGCTGTTGTTTCTCCTCTTCCTCCTGCAGTTGGCCATCGAAAAGTAAGAGGCGGAAGAAGAGGGGAAAGGGCAGCAGCACCCCATCGAGGCAGGGAGGCAACTGGTGGATCGCAGGAGGCAGGGGCGCCTCCTCCGTGCTTTCATTCCCCTCCTGCGATCCATCAGCTGCCTGGGGTCGCTGCCTCTTCCTCTCCCTTCCGCCCCCAGAAGGGAGACCTGGAAAGCAGGGAGGGGAATGGAAGCGTGGAGGAGACACCCCCTCCTGAGAACAAGCAACTTCATTCCCCCTCTCGGCTTTCCAGGTCTCCCTTCTGGGGCGGAAGGGAGAGGAGGAGGAAGCACAGCAGGCAGATAGCTGCCTCTCTGCTCCAGCAGGAGTTCCTTGAATTTCTTGCAAAAGCAGGTAGCTCTCCCAGACAGCCCCTTCCAAAGACCCAAAGGAAGAATTCCCCACCCACAATTTACCTTCCCAGTCCTTCCCCCTTCTTCCCTTAGTTTCCCTCAACTTTTCCAGAACCCTTTGCCCACCCCAGTCTTCCCTTTTCCCAGTTTTTCCCCTTCCTATCCCAGCCTTTACTACTCACATTCTCCAGCCCCTCTCCCTCCACTTTCCACCCCAGCCTTTCCTAGGTTCCAGCCTCTTTCCCATTCCAGTTTTGCCCCCTTTCCATCCCAACCTTTCCCACCTAAAGCTTTCCCCCTTCCCCAGTTGCCCTCTTCCCATCTCAATTGTCCTAATTTTCCAGCTTACCCCCTTTCCACCTCATTTTCTCACTTTTTCAAACACCCCTTCCCATTCCAACCTTTTCCCTGTTTCCAGTCCTTCTTTCCAACCCCCTCCCAAGTCAGTCTTTCCCACTTTTTTATTTATATATACACACAGCATTTCCCCCAAAATGTATACTGTAATTAAAATAAACTATGGTGATTATTGGATTATAATTGGTTTTGTTATACATTTATTATTTTACTCAATTATTATTACATTTATTATTTTACTCTATTTATTGTTATTGTTATTACATTTATTATTTTATCCTATTTATTATTATTGGAAGGATATGTAAGCACATTTGCATTGAAGAAGGTTAGAATAATGGTTTAATCAGAGTTGGATAGTCTTATCTTAAATTACAGTTTTATGTAAACATTCAAAAACATTTAACCTAATGCCTCAATTAATGTAATTTTATTTGTATTAATTTTTATTTTTATTCTTGAAGTTGACCAGAACTAAACATCCTAGCAAGACCCAAATGCCAAGGTCTATTTTCCCCAAACCTCTCCAGTCTTTTCTGTTGGTCATGAGAGTTCTGCAGGCCAAGTTTGGCCCAATTTAATTGTTGGGTTTCAGAATGCTCTTTGATGGCCGGAGAACTAAACATCCCAGCAAGACCCAACCCCTTCCAGTATTTTCTATTGGTCATTGGGTTTTTGTGGGCCAAGTTTGGTCCAGGTCTGTAATTCGTGAGGGTTTCGGTGGTCTGTGGAAGTCAGAGCTGCATCTGTTGAAGGTACTGCAAATCCCATCATCTATTGCCCATATTCCTCCAAACATATTGTTTTTGTGATTAATCACTATGCTTAATTATGTTAATTTGTAACAATGAAAATACACCCTGAATATCAGAGTAGCAAAAATATCGTTATGAAGTAGCACTGAAAATATGGTTGGGGGTCACCACAACATGAGGAACTTTATTTAGGGGTCACGGCATTAGAAAGGTTGAGAACCGCTGCTATAGGTGGCTGTGCCGCTGAATAGCCATGGAGGTATGCCCAAATAACAGGCGGGTAAGATTAATGTGAGAGCCATAAATACATCTGGCAAATTTTTTAAATCCAACAGTGTGATGCAGAGTTTGACCATTATCTTAAACAGAGAGTTTTCATGTGCTTAAATGACTCCTTTGGGAATCAACTCAGTTCTAGTAGACATTTTGTAGAAGCTTTCTAATGTTCTGAACCCTATTCATGGAAGATTGAGTTTGGAACCTTGGATAGATCTTTTTAAATAGTTCTACTCTAAGTTAAGTTTGGCTGGTGCTGTTCTGGAGCTTGCCTCTGGCAAATTTCAAGGAAAGAGCAGAACAAATAGGCACAATATGGTTGCAGCATGTAGCACACTAAGAAATAAAATACAGATCCCTACACCAGATAGTCTTGAGTGTCACTGCTTTAAAATTCAGATTAGCATTTAAACAGATGTATCACCCAGTGACACAGAAACTATCAGCTATCCCTTGATCCTGTCCATTGTAACAATACAAGAAATAGTTGTCACGGGCAAAAGTAAAATGAATTGGTGTTGTGTACTTTATAAGGACCAAATAAATGGGTTGGAATGATTGTTAATTAGATGGGAAAGTCAACATGGCAGTAATTTGTCATCATATTTCTCAGTTGACAAGTTGATCTGTGGGAGACTCATATGACTTTGGAATAAGAAGACTAACTTTCCTATAAAACTGTTGAGTAGGTAGACTTTATGTTTAGACTGGAAGCACAACCAAATAGCCAGGACCATAGCCAGGATTTTGTTTCAGGGAGGGGGCTGAGTTTGATTGGGGGGGTGGTGGCTGAGTCTGAGTGAGAGAAGATGTACCCTAGCAAACCTTTTGTATCATTATCCCAATACCCCCATGCATATGGGATATATTGAGCATAGTGATCAGATCATGATATGGATACACATAACAGTTTAAATAATGTACCAGTAAGGCTTTCTCGTGGACCACACTGAGAATTGGGGGGGGGGGGAGGCTGAGCCCCTCCAGCCCCACCTCCTGGCTACATGCCTGCAAATAGCCAAATAAGGCTATTAAAAATAACATACACAATGTTTAGTTTTGCATACAAAACTTAATCTTTTCATTAGATCTAGAAGTATGATGCCAGTGGAGTTTCCATTTTGAATTCTTTCTCTGTACAAAAGTGTGACTTTGTTATGTGGGATGGTAGCAAATTATTAAAACTGGGGTTTCTTTTGGTTGTTATTCTTCTTGCCACATGCCTTCAGACCGAGTCCAATTTATCAGAAGATTTACTTGGCCATATTTATTCAGTGGAAGCTTGTAATTGCCTCCCTCTTAGACTGAGAAAGAGTGACTGTCCCAAGCTTTCCATAGCTGAATGGAATTTCAAAACTTGGTCTCAAACCACTACACCAGGCTGGCACTACTAAGACTAGAATAATATAAAACAAATGAATTGAAAATAATATTCAGCTTTACAAAATAGAAGAACAAATATAGTCTTTACTTACGTATTGAATTGCTCTGCGAATATTAAGTTGGTTGAAGTTCCAGTAATGGTTGTCAGTCCTCCAATGGTAGATGAATAGGCAATACACAGGCACATGACTTTACATATATTATGGTCCCTTTGGTTTTGGTATTTTCCTTCTCTTTCACTGGCTTCTGGCTTCTGTGTAAATGGGAAATTGAAAGAGAAAAAACCCTCAAAATATTTTCATGTTAAACTATTTATAAGCAAAACATGCCCATCACTATTGGAAACAATAGATTTTTGAAAATTCCCATAAAATACTCCTGATAATTCTCCAAAACTTAGAATGAAGGAGGGAACCCACTTCCATCTCAACCTCACTCATCTTGTTATTTTTTGGCCTTTCTGTGACATGAAAAAGGGAAGGGAGGAAAAAGAGGAATCACGCTGTTCTTTACCTATCACTTTTCCGATTGCATTGTTGTTTAGGATGTTGTCACTACTGGTGCTGAATGCGGACCAGTGCCATCTTTGTGCCTAGTGGGTGTCACAAAGGCCAAAATGACTGGGGCAAGTTAGGTTCCATCCCTTAAGCTGTCTGTACCCAGGGAAAGTGGGATGCTGTTGTAAACAGCATATATGAAATGTCTCAGCTGCTCACATGGACTCAAAGTCATGGTTTATTCCAGATTTTCTCAAAAAGTGATTACATGGCAAAAAACCCCAAAAGCACCCCTCACTCACTGTTCATTATTTTAAAAAAAACACTCTGCTCTTCCCAGAGGTTGGAAGTAATTCTCTACAAGTAAGATAACTAATAACAACATCTTACTTTTGGGGAGTGAGGGAAATAGTTGTAACTAAATTCCTTGGACAGTTATGTGGCAAATGACACCAAATGACATTTCAGGGCAAGGCAGACATCCTCAACATCTACCAGTTTGGGTGTGTTGTGATTGAGCCTTCAGCAACTACTACTAGTAGTATTGGGGAAGATGCTGGCTCAATAGCATCAAGCAATAGTATGGACTGGGGTGTGGCTCTGGGTGATCAGGACTCTGCAGCTGGAAGGAAAAGGGCTGCTAGTGATTCTAGTGTGGAAGGACTAGAACAGAGGAAAAGAATTCGGCAAATACTTAGAGCACCTTCTGATTCAGACACTTTCCAGGGTTTTTCTGGGGAAGAAGAAATGGGGTCAGAGGAAAGTGATATGGAGTTAGATCCAACGTTGGTGCAGGAAGTAAGGGATGTGTGTAACGAAGAATCTATTTCGGACTCATTTTTTGGGTTTGATAGTGATTTATTCTGGCCTTCTGGGGGTTCAGAAACAGAATGTGACTCTTTAAGCACACAAAAGCATTGGTAAGAGTGGAGGTAAACACAGAGCACCGCAGCTGTAGGAAATACAGCAGCTGGGGACTCTTCAGAAGACAGTGATGTTTATCTGCCGTGTGTCCCAGGGGCGGGGCTTGGTCTCTGCTGAGTTTACCTCCTGTGACCCTTGGAACGTCTCCTCCTTTTCATCTGGCTTTCTCTGACTTTGGACTCCTGGACCGGTTTTGACACTACTCTTCTGGACTCTCCCTACATACATCGCATACAGACATCTACAGTTTTACTGGGGGGGGGGGGTGGGGTGGAATTGGTTTTAACGCTGTTTTAATGTTGTTATGTGTTTTATTGGTATTTTATTGTTGTAAACCGCTCTGAGCTTCAGAGTGAGTGGTCTACCAAGCTGAAATAAATAAAATAATAATAATAATACTGTTTGTTTTGGGCTGTTTTGGATGTTTTTCCCTGGGATTTTTGAGGGTTTTAAAGCCAAGTTGGCTACTTTTTTGTTCGTCCTTTCTTCAGTGATTGTTCAATAAACTTTTTGTTATCCCCTTTTACTCCTGGGCTTGGCTTCTTGGTCACTGCATCACAACAGGGTGGGAGCATTATAGTTTGGTGAATAGTAGTCCAGGTTTGATTTTCACAAGGTGTGACCTGAAGAGACCCATATATGTGCTAGACTTTTTGACATGAATTTCAAATGACAGATTCACATGGCTCTGCCATTTGTCAGTTAGATGATATCCTCATTTTTTGTCCAAGCAGAGCTTTCAAGACAGCAGAGCATTTGAGCCCCCTATCCCCTTCTACCCCACCCATCTATCCACAGATGTATGTTACCGTGTCTGTATGTTTTGTTTTTTAACCAATAAAATTTATATTAAATTTAAAAAAAGGAAAAGGAAAGGTAGAACTTCTATTTTATGATTCTCTCTTTAGGTCTTAATCAAAATAGTGTGGTTAAGCATGTGGCCTTAATGAAAAAAGATATTGTGGCCATGTAAACCAAATGTTGGATTTCTGAGATTCTATTTGCTTTTCAGCTGGGCTCATTCAGTTTTGCTTTTGGAGAGAAACTGTAATTGGCAGGGTATAAACTCATGCCCCACAATTCCTATGTCATTTTTCCATTGCACAGGAATGGCTTGGAGCCAGGGGTTAATGGAGCTGATCAAGATAGAGATCATAATGAGTCATCATTATAAAGCAAAATCAGGGTTAGATGTGGAATAGCAGGCTTTGTTATGAGACTAGCTAGCAATGCCACATTCCGATCCGAGACAGAGTTGAATTGAGTTCAAGGAGTAAGACAAGGAAGAAAGCTGCAGAAATTCTTGATTGGAAGCCAGTATTGTGCAAAAACAATTGGTGAGAAGGATCAACAGTTGGAAAAACAGAGGTCAAAAGGCAGAGCTTTTTTTAAAAAAAAAAAGTCGCAAATCCCATACAGTATGTTTCAAAGTTTGCTCAGTACTTTCTGATACTTTGCACTCTCCCAAGAAAATTACAGAAGAGAAGGGTCTTAACCAAAGATACACAAGAAAGGTTTTGCCTTGCTATAGGTTCCCTACCCCCATGAATTAATAGGAATAGGGGTTTCCCCCCAAAATTGGATTTAGAGAAATGAGATTCTTGCAGATGATTTTGTGAAATTTTTGTTAGTGTTATGGACTGCCAGACAGCAGAATATCCAGTATATAGCAAAATTAGCACTGAGACCACTTTAGCTACCAAGAGTCCATCTTCTGCAGTTCTTGAAATTGTAGTTTGGTGAGGCACTTAGACTTCTCTGCCAAAAGGCACTATTGCAACAGGGCAAGTAGGTGATATAGGAAAGGTAAGTACTATAGACATCTATGTATCTCACAAATCTACAAATCTCTGGATTCCATAAGATGGAGCTAAGTCATAATATGAAATTGCTAAAATTGCACTGGATTTTTTGTATATGGATCTGTGTGACTACCAAACCACTTGGCGGATTTGCTTTCTGTTGTTACATTCTGAAAGAGGTATGCGGATGATTCTTCTTCATGTTAACTTTTTCTACAAGCATGATGTAGCAACCCAGCCTCCAGATCAGCCAGGGGGGTCAGGGAATGCCCCGGGGGTCCCAATTGCTTTGGACCCGATTGATGGGGATTCCGGTGAAATGGATGATGGGGCCAATGGGCCTGCATCTCCTACAGAGAGCTTGTAATGGGAAGATGATTGGCCCGAGGCCGACGAGGAAGGTCAGTCTGACCCAGATTCAGATAACTCGTATGAGAAACCAGGTGGACGAGGTTCCCAGGAGCGAATCTGGGAACCCGCGGGGGATGAGTTGATGGAAGCAGAAAGGGAGGAGGTTTCTCATGAAGATAGTGAGACAGCTGCGGCTCGGGAGGGAAGGAGCTTTGACTGCAGGAGAAGCATCGAGGCCAATAGAAAGGAATGGAGACGAAGCCTAAAGCGGCGCTGGTCTCACAAAGCAGGAGATTAAATATACGTTCTGTGGGAACGAATCCTCAGTTGGACGGCCACTTCTGATCTGAAGGAAGTGTAGCATTCCTGATCCCTGAAGCCAGTGTTGGCTTGCCTTGCCAAGAAGCTACCTTGGACCTTGTACCTTGCCTTGCCTTGACCTACGGAGACCCTGTTTTGCTTTGATTCGCTTGGTTTTTATGGACTTTGCTTTTGAGAGATTCCCTGCTTTTACTTGGACAATTATTGCCAACCCTTTTGGACTAATTGCTTTTTACTTGGACATTCTACTTTTTCACCTGTTCTTTATTATTCAATAAATAGTTAATTGATCATTGTCTGTGTGTGTGTGTGTTTAAGGGGCCGGGCCAGGACCCAGCATTGTGACACATGAAGATAATCAGTTGCTATGATTCAGTATCTCGTATTTATCCCTTCTAAAATTCTGCAGTTAAAATTCTATGAAATCTAGGCAACAAATCTAAGAGATGCCTACAATGGCTTCTAACTTCCAAGTATATCTCTCTTCTACCATGAACCAGAAACAATCAAAGGGCCTTTCTAGTTCTTGTGACCTGAATCATATTGGTAGTTCAATTTATAATAAGCCTATTGAATCTATGAGATTTACTTATGTTTTGATTGATTCAATATGTCTACTTAGTTTGGTATCACCAAGGTCAAGAAATATGTCAATCCAGGGGGCCTTTCAAACTGCACAATTATAGCAATATGATTCCACTTTAACTAGCATAGCTGATTATTATGGAGTCCTGGAATTTGTAGATTGATGAGACATCTGGGATCACTAGCTCTGAATCTGAACTGCAAGTCCCAGGATACTGTAGGAATGAAACATGGCAATTGAATCATAGTGCTATAATTATAAAGTATAAAAAGACCTTGGATCAAGGTGACAGACAATAGTCAGTGGTCTCTGTATCTTCTATTGATTGTTTCCCCAAGATATGGTGTCTGCCAACTTCTAATGCTGATTTAGATAGCATATCTTATGATGAAAACTCTATCCAGAAGCTTCACCCTCTTAACTAGAGAAAATAAGGTGGCAAACCTATACATGTCTTCTCAGAATTAAGTGAATTCAATGGGGTCTACTCCCATGTAAGGGACTGTAACCTTATATTCTAGATCATTAACTAAGAGACAGTGTTTTCTGAAATAATGTGCTGAGAATGATTTTTAAATACCGTTTCTTTTTCAACGTGGCACACAGCATGAGCAGTATGAACAGAACCATTGCTGTATCTGGAGGGGGAAAGAAAATTGCCGTCGTCACTAATCCGCTGGGCTAGAATAAACAGATAATGATGCCAGGAATCAAATCTATACATTTTACCCATTAGCTTGCTTTGTTTTCTCTTTCTCTTCTAGTCCTTCACAATCATTATTTTCTGCAAAAGAAAAAGGACACCAATTGAGATTGGTAAAGAGAAGACCTCAAAACAATGGCTTCAGTTTAGCTGGTCTTTGCCCCAGCTAAAGCATAAATGAAGACTGGGAAAAGTTTGCTCTCTGTTCATACCATCAAGTTCCAATGCGTGATTGGTAACTCCATTTGCATAAGTCATTTCTAGAGCATCAGCTTCTGCTTTAGCACTGATGATTTGCTGAGCCACGGCCTCAACAACTGGCATCACCATGGCAGCGCAGGAGGTGTTGCTAAGCCACATAGACAAGAAGGCAGAGCTGATCATGAAACCAAGGGTGAGCCTGAAACAAGAAACACCTCTATGTAGATCTGTGATTAACACCAAGTGTAATAAAACAACAAGAGCGCTAATTCTTCATACTTTTTTCTCTTTTGTGAAGCTGCTTAGACTTAAAATACTTTTTAGAATATTCTCAAGAAAGCTCAGTGAATACTCTGTTATATAGCTTGGACACCTACCACTTCATCAGATGGGCAAAACTGCACGTCCTACACTTATTTCACACATATTCAGGCAAGGAGCTCATTGGTTCCCATCACACAATGTTGATCTTCTTCCAATGGGGCTTTGTTCCAGAAAAGGGGTGAAATCGGTGTAGGCTGCAGCGGTGGCAACATGGGAGGCTTCCCGTGTTGCACTGAAAACAATGGAGGGAAGCTGGGCATTTCCCCCCATGAGTTGATATGAGGGGGAAGGCAGGTGATGAGGGATATGGGGTGAAAGGTTTCCTATGCTTGCCACTGATCCCCACCAGATTTGCCACGATCTATAGTAAATCGGGGGCTTCATGTGATAACATCCCTAGGCATCTTAAAGACAGGTATTAGGTAACATTTATTCAAAAATTATACTAGTTACTTCAACAAAAAGCTTCTATTACAGGAGTGGGCAACTTGTTTATTTTTAACATAGATATCATGGCAAACCTTGAGGAGCTAGACCTCCTCCTACACCAACTCATCTTCTTTTTCTTCTCTTCCTCCTCCCCATGAAGATCATCCCTTGTCCCCTCTAAAGTCAATGCATTTTTCAATTTGGGGGGGCATTAAGCCCCCAATTCTTTCTTTCTTTCCTGAATGTATATTCTCCCTCTGTCTCAAAAAGAGATCAACTATATCTGTTCAAAATACGAAGTCACTTCTAGGGTATTTTTTTCTTTTTGGTGGTGGTGGTGGGCCTTTGGGCCCTAAATAGTTTGAAGAGATGATGAAATTGTCTCTTGTGCCCCTTAAATGTTGAGAGAAGTCTCGTGGAAATGCAAATAAAAACTGAGTGGGGCATAGAGTGTGTGCAAGATGTCTGTGCTGACAGGATCTCCATGGAAAACATGTGTTCTCCATGGAAAACATGTGTTCTCCTTCCAAAATACAGTCATTTCCTATGTGAAAATGGTTTAGCTCCTGATTACCAGAGCTCTTGCTTCCCTGCATAGGGAGAAGAGAACATGACACCAGTCCAACAATAATCAGTAAGCAAAACAAACCCAGGAACAGAGAAGGGGGAAGGTTAGTTCTTCGGAAAAGTTGTTTTTATTATTCAAAGATGTCGTATATTTCACCTTTCAAACGATGATGTTCCTTCTCAAGGACACTGCATTATAATCCAATAGTATGATAATCAAATCTATGATTGCTCTTTTGCCATGAGATCTTTTACATACAAACAAACCTATTTCAAAACGTATTGTGTTCATAATAACGACAGTCTTTACCTTTGTTCCCTTCAAATGAGTGTCTGCAATAGCAGAGTCCTAGAATGAGACACTTGTATCAAGGAGGAAGAAATGGGATGGCACCATCAGTACATCGCAGAAAAGGGTTTGAAAGCACTAAATTGATCCAGATCTTTTCAAATTGTGGTTTTAAACCTGGTTCAGTCCATTATGAAAATAGTTAAGGGAATCTTGCATATCTCAGTTTCTATTATCTGTAGGGTTGCCATTTTTTGATATAAGAAATAAGGGACATTTACGCAATTTTTCACAAAAATAAGGGACACCATTAAAAACTTGAAACTCAAACATTAGGTAGAAATAGTTTTATGAACAGAATAAGATAATGATTGAAACTCACAAAAAAAACTGACTTATACCCTCTTAACAGTACATGGTATGTTTCTGCATGCTTTGTCATGCAGAAAAAACATTATTAGAACTACCTAATTTTCTCCATCTGTATTTAGCACTTGACTTTGCTGACTTTAAAAGTGCACTGTCTAAACATTAAAATAAAATAAATTTTATAAGACAGTACATCTTCATGATTATTATGTCAATAGTTAATGGTATAGTAGAGTATGGGATAAACAGCATTGTATAGTATTGGGATTCACAGCTAGGCCTTTTTTAAGAGTAACTCTCAAGCAACCAGAAACTATCTTTATCCAACATGATCCAACATAAGAACATAGAACATAAGAACATAAGAACATAAGAAGAGCCATGCTGAATCGGGCCTCAGCCCATCTAGTCCAGCATTCTGTGTCACACAGTGGCCCACTAGTTGTACACAGGGATCTCGAGCAGAAAGGAGGGCAAAACCCTCACCTGCTCCTGACCCCCCACAACCAGTACCCGGGGAAAATCCTGCCTGCCTCCATCAACACAGAGGTGGCACTTGGATGTCCATTTCAGTAACTACTGATTCCCTTGGTATCCATGAATCTGTCTAATCCTGCCTTGAAGCTGTCCAGGCTGACAGCTGTCACAACCTCCTCTGGAAGTGAGTTCCATAACCCAATGACCCTCTGGGTGAAGAAATATTTCCCTTTATTAGTCCTAACTTTCCTACCTTGGAGCTTCAGGAGTGCCCCTAGTCCTAGTGTTGGGTGACAGAGAAAATATTTTTTTCTTTATTCACCTTTTCTATCCCATGCATGATTTTATACACTTCGATCAAGTCACCTCTTAAACGCCGTCTTTCAAGGCTGAAAAGACCAAGGCGTTGCAACCTGATTTCATAAGGGAGCTGCTCCATCCCTTGGATCATTTTTGTTGCCCTTCTTTGTACCTTTTCCAGTTCCGTTATATCCTTCTTAAGGTGCGGATACCAGAATTGTACACAGTACTCCAAATGTGGCCTTACCATAGATTTGTAGAGAGGCAATACAACATTTGCCGACCTATTTTCGATTCCCTTCCTGATCATGCCAAGCATGATGGTTAATTAATCTACTGTACTTTGGTAATGGGTTAAGTACTTGGGTAATTGTTAATTAATCTACTGTACTTTGAAAAAGTCCTGTATCGCCTCTTCCTTCCAACGGGGACGCAGGCTGCCCTGCGAGTTGGAATCCCCAGGCAGGCATTGCCGTGGAAACCACAGCGCGCACCTTCCTCTGGTCAACCCCGCCCAGCCCTGTCCTGCTAGTCAAAAATAAGGGACAGGGCCTGAAAATAAGGGACACAAATTTTAGGGCCAAAATAAGGGACGTCCCTTAGAATAAGGGACATATGGGAACCCTAATTATCTGGCAAACACAGTCTAAATTTATGCTCTACTGCACTGCATAATGAACGATCTGTGACTGATGCAAATTCTGATAAGAGTTAGAGGTTTGTATTGGGGTTGCTGTTTTTTTTAAAAAGGAATGAAAGCAGATACTTTGGTAATGGATATTTTGGGTGTGAAAAAGCATGCCCAGGAATGGGAAGTACACAATTGGCTCTTGTGTACATTTGGCAGACAAAGCCAGAGTTACATCATCAAGGTTTATGATGTGTGAAATTCATAGCTAGGTGAACCATTCTCAGTGAACCATCCTAAATTACTAGAGTTCACCACGTTTTAGATCAGCTAGTTCTTAGAATTCCTGTCTCATTTCTCACCTCTTGCCTAATTAACAGGCACCACATTTTAAATCAACTACTTCTTAGAACTTCCATCTCGGTTTCTTTGCCTAGTTAGCAGGCAGTTCTTTGTGCAAAAACCAAAAAAGGAGGGGGCAAAGTCCTCACTCTTAGTGCCCATCTAACCTCAAAACTCTGTAGAGCTTCATCTACTATCTTCCTTTGTACTGTGTTCACCCCACCCATAAAACTATGGATTATGTCACTGAAGTTTTACATTCAACAATAATTATTTCATTGGACTACAATTTATCTTTTACTTATACAGCACCTAAAAGCCACCCCTCAAAGTAACAATACAATTAAGTGTTCTCTGCCACAGAGAACACTTTGCATAGGATAAAGACAACAGAACCCTCAAGAGAAGATACTTTCTTCTTGTCAATGGGTTCTGAAATGTAAACTGTATTTTATTGCTCTTTGTTCTTATTTCCCTCAAGATCAATATAGGGAGTGGCCTTTGTCTGCATTGAAATCTCTCAAAAGCATTTTAAGGACTTCATCACATTGACAATTTTTCAGTATCCTAGGATGCTTGCAGGTCGCTGGAAGCACAGAGCCTGACAAAGCCCATCAGACAACATAGATATACTTCCAGCAGGGCGCCATGCTGCCAGCATCCTGAAAGCATGCTAGGATGCTGAAAAGAGAACACAGGAGGCCTCCCATGTGCTCACTCAGCATAACGCAGGGGTAATCCAGGTGGTGATGCTTCCCCCAGTGGCAGGCATGTAGCCGGGGGGGGGCTAAGGGGGCTTCAGCCCCCCCCCCCCCGAAAATTCTCAGGGTGATCCGCGAGAAGGCCTTACTGGTACATTATTTAAACTGTTATGTGCACTTATATCATGATCTGATCACCATGCTCATTATATCCCACATTAATGGGGTTATTGGGATAACAATACAAAAGGTTTGCTAGGGTAGACCCTCTTCCACCCAGTCTCAGCCTCCCCCCGAACCAAACTCAGCCCCCCCCCAATCAAAATCCTGGCTACGGCCCTGCCCAGTGGTATGGACAAGGGGCGATGCAGGTGATGCAGGGTGACAGTTTCCTCCCACTGTCCAAATGCCATGTAGAGCCAATGTGATGAGTTCCAAACTGACAATATCTCAGACAAAATAGAAGTCTGTGACTCTAACATCACCATTATTTTTCTCTGGTGATTTGTCACATTTTTGCCTGATGAAGAAGCCAATGCGCCTGTGAATGCTTACATAAAATATTTTATGCTGTGGAAGTGACCCAAAAAAGGTATCGCTGATTGTGGATTTTGACATAGTTTCTTTGGATATAGAGACTAGGGTTCAGGGCCCTATTTACACTGCGACATAATGTGTGAGACTAATTAGCCAGGGGTACGGGTTGGGGTGCGGTGAGATGGGGCAAATCATGTACCAGGCTAATGCAGGTTTATCCCAGATTAAAAACATATAATCAAAGGTTTGAATCTTCCAGAAACATATGGACTTTTGTTGGTGCCATTTGTATAATGCTACTGGTGTAATTGCTGATGGCAGTCTCCACAGTCATTCCATGCTTTCCAGGCTCAAGGTGCCTGGGGAGGTGGAATGGCAGTGTCTCCTTCCCCTCCCTGCCTCCTGATTCCCCTCACCCCAATTAGCAAGATGTGACAGGTCCTTTAGAGCAGAATGCCCCCACCCTATAAGACTCCTGATGCATCTTAGTGATGCAGAGACAGAACCAACAGAAGGTAAGAAGGCTTTTTCTTAATTATAGAGAGGAGGAATAGGAATTGGGACAGAGGGGAGAAAAGAGGCAATTTACCATGCCCATTCATGCTGAAACCACATTGCCACTGTGGGTAGCTGCAACGTGTTTCATGCCAGTTCATGCTATATTTTGGCCTGTGCAGAAATTCCCCTGATCATCAATCAAGTCCCATCTATACTGCCATATAATGCAGTTTGAAAGTGCATTATATGGTCAGTTTGGAGTCATATAATGCAGTTTAACCACATTGAACTGCATTATATGAGTCTATATTGACGATTTGAAACTGCATTATATAGCAGTGTAGATGGGGCCTCAGTCATGGAAACTCAACCTGGTGACCTTGGACAAACTCATGATAGGTTTTCATCAAGGTTGCCATAAGTCAAAAACAACTTTAAGGAAAACAACCATAACTTTAACAATAATATCCTATCACTTGACTTTTGTACAACTAACTTCTGTGGTTCAATTTCTGAAAACTTTGAAGCTCTGCTGGATTTCCTTAACTAGGAGCATTTAGCAAAGCTCAGAAGAGGTAATGTGGTATCACTGTCTAGAGATTCGCAGAATTATTTTCCTCATGGTAGGTAAGAAGAAAATCATTTTGTTGACACGAAGTTCTCATATGAATTAACTCATTGCATGATTTTCAACTGATGAAATCACAGCCTTGCCTAGATAATAAATGACTACAATGCAAATGCATTGCACTTGACTTTTTAAAAAACTTGACACCAAGTGATCCCAGCATGGATAATATTTACAAGGATCTACATAGACCTTTGGAATAGATGAAAAAAGCTGCAAAAATGTTAATGATTGTTTGACAAAGAAACAGCAGGCTTCTTTACAAAATGTAAAATGGATTCCCATATTATTCTGGTTGTACTTTCCCCATATTGGGGGCTCTTCTAGACAGGCGCTATATTCCCAGATCTGATCCCAGGTTTTCTGTTTATCCCAGATTATCTGACAGTGTAGACTCATATAATCCATTTTAAAGCAGAAAACCTGGGATTAGGTCCTGTGATATAGGGTCTGGGTGGAAGGGCCCTAATTAAAGAGAGCTTGTTGGGGATAAAACAAAACAGTGTACTTTAGCATTACAAGGCACCTTATGAAGACATTTGAGTTATCATAGTATCTATCCATCTATAATGTCTACTTTTTAAATGAGTAGATTATATAATTGTTCAAAATGAGCTCTAGATTACACAAATTGAAATGTTTTACTTTTTTCACTGCATGAAAGGGGAGGAGGGGGAGGCTATAAATGAGATGAAAGAAAGAAACATACGCAACATCTCAAATCAGGGCTGGATACTTTGTGGTATTCTATAGGGTCCGTAAAATATGTGTGTTCTCTAAAACTCTTGCTCAGACCGGGCAATGGGGTTGTGTGAAAAAGGGTCAAAGATAATTCTGGTGTGATTTCTTTTTAGACGTATTTTAAAAGTTCTGTATTTTATCGCTAGTATGCTTTAAAAAGGGACCTGGGGCTCTTTAAAGAGTTTCAGGAAAGAGAAGAGGGAGAAATAAAGGAACTGCTACATTAAAATTTCTCCTTGATAGCAAACATTAGATAGACTAGTGTTCAAATGATCATTCTATGCACAAGAGTATTAAATTATTCCTATTAGTTTTGCAGATTGAGAATGGATGATTCTCAGTAGAAAGCTGATTTTTTAAATAAAAAAACCAACCCACCTATTTTATTTCATTTTTCATTCAACTGCTCTGCCTACATCCGTTTGAAATATATACTTACAGTGGCTTTGAAAGATGTCTATATCTTGAGCACAGATAAACTGTTGCCATTTTGGTGAAAAGGCGAAAATTCAATCAATCAATATCAGTCAAATATTGCACTTTAAGGAGTACAATATGTCTTGAATAATAGAACAAACTGAGAAAATATGTAAGCTGCCCCAAGTCCCTTTAAGGAGATGGTGGCAGGATATAAAATTAAATTTGTTGTTGTTGTTGTTGATGTTGGAAGCCTATAGTTTAGGTGAGTACAGTAAATAATTCTTTATGTCTCACCAACTGCAAATTCAAGGACTGCATAGGATAAAGCAAACGTAGTTATTGTGGAATCAAATAGCTACAATTGTGCATTGTAGATAAACCCTTAGTTTGATCATCTGCTTGGCATTCTGTGCTGAATCCAATTCTCATCCCATAATTTACATAAATGTTTATTTACTGGATTACCACTTATTCAATGGGTCTCCTTTAGTAGGAACAAAGAATTAACAACAAAGGGAGAGATGAATGCCTCAACAACTATACATGTGTGAGCCAGTTATGAAATTAATTTTACAAAGCTTCCATGATAATCAAAAGGAAAAATGAAGAAACTAATAAAATACCAAAATGAAGCCAAGGATTTTTGCTTAGACTGTGACTGGTGTATTCACTGAACAAAAATGAACAAACCTTCAACTACTGACTTATACAGGGCGAAGGATGAGGTTTTCTAGGTTTTGTTGAACTTCAACTTCCAGAATTTTACATTCACTATGCTTCCAAGGGCTGCTGGAAACTGTAGTTCACCAATAAATTCAGTGCCACATAACTCCCACTCCTGGCCTCCATTCTCCCTACAGTGCTGTTGACTTTCCACCTCATCAGATGGGCTACTTTCTCTATTGTATGCTGCTTGCTCTCCCTTTTCAGGATGGAGCCCATTAGACGATGCATGTGTATTTCTGGCCAGGCTTCATCAGCAAACGGGAGAGAAAGCAGCGTATTCTGCTGTGGCAATACAGGAGGCTTCCTGTGTTGCCTTCAGGACAATTGGGGGGGGGGGGAGACAGGTGGCAATGCTTATCACCATGGGAGGGGTGTCGGGGTATGCCATGTAATGTGGGACATGGAGTGACGGGTTCAAAGCAGATAATCTGGATTTAGAAACTAAGTTTTATGGCTGTGTAAATGGGGTCTTAGGCTCAGGGTCTCTGCAGATTGTATCAAATCCTTGTGAGGGCTGTATCTGACCCTCAGGCCATATTAAAAAATGCCTGCTGTTAATTCAAACTTGATCAATTCCCATGATGACTTTTTTCACCACTCTTTCCCTATTTTACTTCTTGTTATTAAGATGCCCAGCACTTTGACTAAGATGAATACAAATGAAAAATTCATGGACTCAACTACTGTTTTCTTATCTTCTTTTTAGCTTTCAGCTCACTTCTAATGCTTAGTTCTTTAGGCTAGACATAGGTGCCTAATAGTAGAATCTATGATTTCAGATTATGTGATTTTAATTATTGGTTTTAATGTTTAGATGTTTTAAACTTTTTGGTTTTAATATATATGCATTTTATTTCTATGTCTGTTTATGCGGCATTGAATTGTAAGCCGCTCTGAGTCCCTTTCGGGGTGAGAAGGGTGGGGTAAATAAATAAACCATTTGTTCAGAGGCAATGTTTTCTGAGTTCATTGACATTCCTTTCAGATAGTTGGTATATCATTGAAACCCAAAGCCAGAATCCTCTTGGTGATTTTCATTTGCATAACTGGAGATTATGCTTTTTATGTTATTGCAGGAGATACCAGTACCTCCTTCCACAGTGCCCCCGGGTTGAGTAAACAGCAAAGGGATGGATGCTGGATGAAGCTCTTCTCCTTGGCCCAAATGGTTTCGAATTGATTGTAAGGAGTAATAGGAAAACACATTCTGTATCTATCTATTTATTTATTTAATCACATTTATATCCCGTCACTTCTCAACTCCCGAAGAGGACTCAGGACGGCATTACAATTAAGCCCAATTAGAGGCTACTTACAAAATTACAATAATAAAATCACATATTAAAACATCACATCATAAAACAATATATAGTTAAAAACCATTCAAATCCTCTTGGTGATTTTTATTTGCATAACTGGAGATTATGCTTTTTATGTTATTGCAGGAGATACCAGTACCTCCTTCCACAGTGCCCCCCCCCCCCCCGGGTTGAGTAAACAGCAAAGGGATGGATGCTGGATGAAGCTCTTCTCCTTGGCCCAAATGGTTTCGAATTGATTGTAAGGAGTAATAGGAAAACACATTCTGTATCTATCTATTTATTTATTTAATCACATTTATATCCCGTCACTTCTCAACTCCCGAAGGGGGACTCAGGACGGCATTACAATTAAGCCCAATTAGAGGCTACTTACAAAATTACAATAATAAAATCACATATTAAAACATCACATCATAAAACAATATATAGTTAAAAACCATACAAAAATTGAACAATAAAAACCTGTCTCGACAGCCATATCACCATTGCAATTTGTCCCTTAAACTGCTGCTATATCTATTGCCCAAAAGCCTGGTCCCAAAACCATGCCTTTAATTTCTTACAGAAAGCCAGGAGGGAGGGGACCGATCTTCATTCAGTTGGAAGAGCATTCCATAGTCGGGGAGCCACCGCTGAGCTGACAAATAGCCACTGTCAGCTCAGTAGCCATCACTCTTTCCATCATAAATCGTAACCCTATTTCCAAGGAATTCATTGTTTCTACCTCTGTACTGGCATTTGGTTTTTTACTGTTTTTTCTTATTATCATGAACAAATCCTAGATGTATACACATTGTATTATTATAGCACTTTAACTGCCATGGCTCCATCCTACATAATCAACCTTTTTGAGATGCTTAGGCCTAGAGCTCTCTAGTAGACAAGTCTAAATGTTTCACAAAAAAGTATAAATCCCAGGATTCCCTATTATGAAACCAAGTGCTATAATTGTATTACCTGGATGCAAATCTTATTTGGAAGAGGAATAATGAGGCTTCAAGTATTGTGCCCAGCATTATACACAGGGCTACACACCTGTTGCATAAAACTTTGAAGGAGTTGCTGCCTTATCTAAACTGTGCTAATTTGCTCTTGTCAAAACAGCAAGTGACATATTGTTTGTTTCCCATCCTAGCA
The DNA here is from genome assembly GCA_030556195.1 of Anolis apletophallus. Lineage (NCBI taxonomy): Eukaryota > Metazoa > Chordata > Lepidosauria > Squamata > Anolidae > Anolis > Anolis apletophallus. The sequence continues at coordinate 53,202,877 of JARBWK010000009.1, read as the reverse complement.
GCATCTGACAATTCAGAATCATGAAGCCAGCAATGCTGAGAAGTTCCTTTTGTCTTACAGAAGATAGTTGGAGCTCTCTTGTGAGCCCATGTGAACAATACAAAAGAACACAGCATGGTTTCTGTTTGCCTCTCTCTTTCTATTTGTACTAACTGTCAGCAACTTCGTGAAAAGGAGGCGCCATCCTAAGTGAGACATACTGCTGAAATTACTGCAACCACAAATTGAATAATAGCAGCATAATGTATGAAATATCTCCAGTTGCTTAATATCAGTCATTAAGAATGATGAGTCAGAGTTGTTCACCAGTTCATCTGCTGTTTTATTCTGAGCCATGCACCATGATTGCCAAAAACAGAAGCCTTTCGTGGAAGACTCATCTTCTCACCCCAAATATACGGATAATTCAATTTCTCAAAAAGCTGGTCTTAGCACATATTCGACAGCAACCAGATATGTAATTTTGGGCACTACTTCATATTGCAATTTGCCAAAACGTTGCAACTTCATTTCTTCTGCTTTGATAGCAGTTGCATGGCAAAGGAAAACCAACTAGCAAAGCTCCTTCTGCCATGGAACTGAAGGTTTGAGGGTAACCTATTCCATTTCTTTCCTCAACAAGGCCACGAAACATTTTCCAAGAACAAAGAGGATAGCTTTAATTTAACAGGGAAGGTATTTCTGAGCCAGAAGGCTTTTCAGTGCCATTTTTTGTTCACCAATAGACTACATACCATGCAGGGTTAACTCCCACCAGCATCACCATTTTCAAGGCTATTCTTTTGTGCAAATTCCATTTCTCTATGGATGTCGCCAAGCAAATCACTCCTGTTAATAGCAGGTGAAAATCTTTGAAATAAGCAGATGCCACCTAAAAGCAAGATTCAATTTGTTAGCTAAGTGTGTTCTTTTCAGTTACCATTATTCAATCTGAGTGATAGAATACATTTCAGTTTGTATAGGAAAGAGGTTGTTGAAAATAGAATTACATGGTTTAGAGAAATAGAAGATCCATACAGCTAATGCGGATCAGTCCTCATGATGGCCTCTTAAAACAATCCTGATAATAAGTGAAAGTTACATTTGTGGAACAAAAAATAAACTAGTGAAATCAGAGGCCTGTTTGGGGGAAGTGAGAGAATAGCTTTGTGGAATCACTTGTAATTTTTTTGCTTTTGCTGCAAGGCATTTTTTAATTGACTCTTGCTCATGTCTGGTCTTATGGTCAATGATCTCAGCTTCATAGACTGAAAAATTGGTGCAGATTCACAAATTCACTTTTGGAAAGACAACTCTCTCCGTAATTCCTAGAGATGCAGCTGAAGTTCATAAATATTAGATTAAATACACAAACATTTCCAGCCCCCATATCCCATACACTTTACAAAAAACTTCAAGCATTAATTCTTCAAATTAGTTAGGGTTTTCTTTTTTTAAAAAAACAAAACAACTGGTTAGTTATTGTGATAGCTACAATGTTATACTTTCCTATGTTTCAAAAATTACAATTTTTTTATTTTAACTATTTTTGGAGGGGAATTGAGTGGTTGATAATGGATGTGAAATTTCTTCTCAGCGATTTAGTGAGGCATTATCCCTGCAACCATATAAGTAACTAACACTGCTATAACACACAAAAAGTTGTGTTAAATCATGAAGAAATGCAGTTATGCCCTTGAAAATGGAATTTATTATTAGAGATTCTTGATTCCCCTGGATGTTCTAGGAGATGATCTAATCATTTCACATCTGATTATAGGGACAGAGCCAGATGTGTCTCAGATCTGCCCCTTGTTCTCCATTCGTATGACTGCAGGGGATAAGACTCTACAATAAGGAAACACCAAAATAAGACTTGCAAAAAGTTGTTCTTCATGTGTTTATGCCACTAACAGGATACCAACCTTCATGGATTTGGATTTGTGACCATGGTACACTATCACTGTTATGAATCCCCCTTCAAAGGCAATCCAGAAAATCCATAATAAGAATGATAGAATGAAGTGGTGGAGCCTCGTATCGAATGTTTTGTGACTTACTTTTGGTTTGTGGCATAGGAACTCTTCACATGGGGCATTTTAGCCCTGTTTTGCCACTACGTTTCATAGTTTGGATGGGGCCTGACATGCTCCAACACATGCACCCTGTCCCATCCCCACCAAATGATGGCAGAAGGATAGAGGGCATGCAGGGTGTCACAAGCTGCCCTACACACAGCAACTGCTGGCAAAACGGCACACCCCAAAAGGGCCCCTCCCCATCCCATGCTGCAATGAAATACCAATTTATCTAGACCTGCTTAAATTAAAATACATTTGCTTACAGAGTGGGTGGGATGCCTTATTAGCCAAAGCATCATTCAGTTTTGAAGTTTCAATACTTTCCCCCTCTTCTAATGGAAACATTGGTATATATTAGAATGCATGGTAGGTATGTATAAAATTACTCATTCTATTTTCTTCATTGTTAAAGCCTCTTTTTCATGGCAAATCATGCTTCAGTAAAAACCACGTCCTCCCCTTAAATTGACTTAGAGTGCTTCTACATTGTAGAAATAATGTATTTTGGCTCCACTGACTGCCATAGCCCAAATAATGGGAATTGTAGTTTGGTGAGCCATCAGCACTATTTGATGGAGCAGGCTCAAAACCATAAAATTGCAACTCCTATGATTCCATGGTGCTGAACCATGGCACCAGGGCCGTAGCCAGGATTTTGATGGGGGGGGGGGGGCTGAATCTGAGTGAGAGAGGGTCTACCCAAGCAAACCTTTTGTATTGTTATCCCAATACCCCCATGCATATGGGATATACTGAGCATGGTGATCAGATCATGATATAAATACACATATCAGTTTAAATAATGTACCACTAAGGCCTTATCACGGACCACCCTGAGAATTTCGGGGCTGAAGCCCCCAAGGCCCCCCCCCCCGCTACATGCCTGCATGGCACTGACAGTGGTGTCAAACTGCATCAGCTCTGCAGTGTAAATTCACTCTTGGTAGGGATTCATAAAAATCCCTAGCACATACTGAAAATAGATTGGTAACTTCAATGAAATAGGAGTGACGTTAAAATACGTACATGATTAAAGAATGGAAATACATTTATAATGATTGGAGTTGTGGAAGGAGATAAAAAGGAATGAAATGTACCTGTTTGGAAGCCATAATTCCAAACAATGGAAACATCAAGGCAGGAAGTAGTGCTGAAACAGCCAGGGGCAAAGCTTCGGTCAGCCAAAAGATGGCCACCACGAACAATGTGTATGCACATTCTGCTTCCTAGAACGAACAGATACAAATAAAAACTAAAGCAGGTTTTTATAACACGATGCCAATCATAACATGAGAAAAAACAGAAGAATAAAATAATTAAATTGATATTATAAACCCTGATGGAATTTCACAATGTTGACAGACATGAAACTAGAACAGTTCTGACTCCTTCACATTCTGCACTTGCTTCTATGGTTCCTAAGCATATTGTTGATATTCTGTATCTTGCACTGCTTCTTTTTCTTTTGAATCATTGTAATCCCTTTAGTTGAAGGCCAAATGTGGAGAATTGGCTTGAAAGTTTTAGAGTAACTACTGCAGTCACTACAAATGTTCCACCCTTCCTTAAAGAGATGAGTAAGGTCTGTGCAGGTTCAGTAACTTTGACATTACTGTGCAGATTTGGAATTAATGTAATATATCAGTTAATAGGAAATCCACATCCAGCAGACACTCTTCTAGGTTTATGCATTTGGCAGAGATGTCATTTTTACTGGATCACATTTTGAGCATGTGAATGTCTAGCTGAAATGTCATGAAGTGTTAGTGGAAAATTCCTATCCTTTTTAAAATCAATTTTTATTCAGAGATAAAGGGAGGGAAATAGAAAAAAATAAAAATAATGAAAGGTTTTTTTTCATAATAAGTAAAACTACAACTGCTATGTCTAACAAAATTATCTCTAAGACAGACACAAACATAAAGCATACTTACACTAATAAACATAGAACTGTCTCTTGATTTTTACTCTTTACTTTCCTACTCCCTTTAGACAATACTACTGTATAAATCCACACTCCTACTTTTAGTAACACTCCTCTATTTCATACATCCAATAGTTGAAGTGTGTCCCATCTTTGCAGAAGAAAACTACAAAATAACTCCCAATCTTTCTTAGAGTTAGTCAGGGACTTCTCCTTAGTCAGCATCATCAGTTTGTTCATCTCAACTAGTTCAAAAATGTCCACCAGTCATACTTCTTGTCTTGGAATGACTGGTTCTTTCTATTTCGGTGCATATATTGTAATAATCTTCCATGTTTTCTTTCCAGTTGGTCATCCATCATCCCTAATTTTTAAAAAACCCTCTAGTTTCATCTTGAGTTTAACCTTAAGAATTTCTTCCAACATGTATCTGAGTTCAGTATTTTAGAGCCTTTTTTCTGGGCTTTATGATATAAAGGGGAAATGTCAACACAATATTATGCACCATTAAAAGAGTGGCATCCAATGGTTCCATAGCTGTGAGGGTGTTGAATCCATGCTTGGCTTTATGGTCAATCGTATGTATTGTATGGTACCAGCCTCTCCCAGAAATAGATTTCAGGATCTGGGTGGCATCTGTACAATGTTGAGCATGAATGGAAACCAAGCACTTCATCACACTAGAACATCTATTCACTTTAAATCCAATTGATGCCTCCTTCAGAATTGTGGGGTTTGTAGTTTAGGGAGGAGCCATTAAACTGCTCAGCCAGAGAGATCTTGGGCCTCGCTCTATATGCTCTAGTGTGATGAAGTCCCAGGATTCATCACCCCATGGCAACAGAAGCACTGGTCACTCTTGCTACCTCATCATACAGGCTGATTTGCCTGACATATGCTACTTCCCTTCCATTTTTGGCATGGAGCCCTTCACATGATGAACAAACCCCTTTCCTGTCAGGCTCCATGCCAAAAAAGGAGAGGAAGCAGTGCACGCTGCTACTGCAGCAACATGGGAACCTTCCCGTGTTGACTTCCCAGCAATTGGGGAAAGCCAGGCAATGAAGCTTCCCCCATAGGATGAGGGACAAGATAAGGTGGGTAATGCGGGGCGTGGAGTGGCAGCTTCTCCAAGCCCCCCCCCCCCCCCCAACTAGGATCCCATGGATTCACCCTGATGTGGAGTGAATCCATGGGCCTTTTTGATGAGGTACTTGGTTTAAAGTATGCAGGTCCATTCTTGCCCAGATCATATGATATGGCACAATGCATCTTTTTGCCACTTTAGGTAAACTTCCGGAGACTACCTCAGGCTGTCAAATTCAACAGCCATAGAAAAATACCTTAAAAGAAACAGGGGATGCTTGCTTGGAAACGGCATTTCCTAGTTTACCACTCTGTTTTTCCAACTGGCCTATAAAGAAATCACTTTCTGCTTCTGTTAATTTGTAAAATAAAGTTTGACAACTTGTTGCAGTTGCATTTGAATTTTGGTAGTGTGGTTTATGGGGAAATTAGTAAGGCGATAAAAATGGCCCCAGAATCTGCATGTGACCCACAAGGATCCGTGTTATCCATCTATATTCTACAACTTTGTACAATGTATGATATTCAAGCAAATTGATTCATAATATTATGCTTGATATGCCAATTCTTGTTCCTAAAGCTGTAAAGTAAAGGTAAAGGTTTTCCCTTGACAGTCTAGTCATGTCCGACTCTGGGGGGGGGGGGGGAGGGTGTGCTCATCTCTATTTCTAAGCTGAAAAACCGGCATTGTCTATGCACAATGTCCTAGGTCATGTGGCCAGCAAGACTGTATGGAGCGCCGTTACCTTCCCACAGAAGGGATACCTATTGATCTACTAACATTTTCATGTTTTTGAAAATGTTAGGTTGGCAGAAACTGGGACTAACAATAGGAACTCACTCCGTCTGTGGATTCAAACTGCCAACCTTCCAATCAGCAAGTTCTGCAGCTTAGAAGTTTAATCTGCTGCGACACCACAGCCCTCCCAAAGCTGTAGTACACGGGAATCTCAATTTTTTTCTAGTTGAGTATGGGACTACCACTAGCCATTATTTGCCTACTCCATACAATCAAGAGTGAATGATTACAAAGGAAAAAGAGAATTTCAAAATGCAAGAGGTTCTGACAATTCACATGATATCCATAACAAGCGTTAACATCATACTTAAGGCAAGACATTTCCTCAAATGACACTACTTGTTTCTCTTTTCTTCTTAGGCAATGTAATTGTGTAAGGACATGACTGTTTTGCATATTTTTTTAAAAAAAGAATTACAAGCCATAAAATTGGGAGACTAATACATTTTCCTTGTTTACAATCTTATTGAAATGTATCCCTGTGTAAGAGACGGATAATATAGTTTCAGGCACAGAGAACGAACTATGCTCAATCTGTTATTCTAATGAGTAATCCTTCTGGCTACGCTTGCCTCTGTTATATAGCGTCTCTGCAATACGATCATTTGAGACGTTGATCAAATGGTGGTGGGGGTGGAATACTGGCTGAAAAAGCTTTCATACATAGATAATGTGTCTCCTTTTTGGCTTGCTTGAGATTTGTTGATGGCTTTAATCATAGCTGATACTGAGAATGAAAATCATCTTTGTGGTTTTCACTCCATACCTCAGCCTCTTCTAAGACCAACCTATCACAGAATCTTTTGAGACTGAGAGTCTATGACTTGCTCGGAGTCAGCCAGTGGGTTTTCATGTCTGATTGGGTTTCAAAACATGTTCTCCAGAGTTGTAGACTATGTAAGGCCGGCTCTAATACACCAATTTGAAAAATTATCCAAGCTTCCACACAAGATAAAGACAATTAGCTGCTAAGTGGGAAATCATTGGATCACAAATGCTATTTGTGCTAGTGGAATGATCTTATGCATAATATTTTGGTGGTGATGGTGGGATAATGTTAAGGCCTAAACAGAGTGAGAGCAATGCAGCTTTCCAATAATGTTGAACTCCAATATCTAACTGCCTTAGCTAGTACAGCCAATGCTCAGGAATATTGCAGTCCAACTCCTTATCATTTATATCCTACCATTTATACTCTTATCTAAATTCAGTTGCTAGTCCCAGCCAGAATCAAGTCTTGAATGGTAAGTTAAGACTTTTGTACAGTATATCAGATTAATTCAATGAGTCTGTTCCAGTTATGACCAGACAGTGAATTAAGATTTGTTTTTATTCCATTTCATGTTCATAACCCCACTATGGTTTGCCACTGCTGTGCCCATTTCGAAGTCGATGTAAATGAGATTGAGTTAGCTGTTCTCGATTTGATCAGTAAATCAGCAATGAAAACGAAACTTCAAATCCAACAATTCCTCAACCAGAGCATATATTATGATAAATTCTAAGATAACAGGATTCTATATGTGCTAAATATCGAGTTTGTTTCCAAAAGATACCAATTTTTATAAAACTGAAAAATAAGTTATAGGTGGCAGCACATTTTTGGCTAGAAGTAGAATATTATGTGCAGATCAAAAGTATCAAAATGTATCAAATCACTTTGTCACTGGGCTTGAACGATTGCATTTTATAGCAAAAGAATGCATATCCTCAACACTTTTTTCAGTTTCTGTGAAATTTGTTCCAATAGAGTTCACACCCTTTCGAAGCAAGCTCCGCTAGCAATATTTATGTCAAGTAAAACACACACACACACACAAATTACTGGAAACAAATGTCATAGAGATGAATTTTGGATCAAACTTTCAAGAAGGGATTAAACAGCAAGCAAAGAACACTAATGTTAATTGATGGCGAACTGACAAAATCATGTAAAATATGGAAAAGAATCAGAAAAGGATGCCCCTTTTCACCATTGCTATTTGTATTTGGTGATAGATATATTAAATAGAGCAATAAGAGCTGAAAGGGACATTAAAGGAGTAAATATAAAAAGTCAAAATTATAAACTAAAATTATTTGCAGATGATTTGATCATATTCTTAGAAGACTCTTCGCATACAGGTGGCAGCTTGAATTCCATCTTAAAGGAAGCACTTTAATTACCTCACCCTATAGGACTCCTGGAATTTGTAGCTTCAATAGGTACTTGGTAGTCTCAGTCAGAGAGCTCTAGTGCCTCACCAAACTACAAACAACAGAATTGTATAGGACACAGCCATGGCAATTAAGTGGAACTATAGTGCCATAATTATGTTGGGTAAAAGAGATCCACATTTTTCTGGGGGGAAAACACTGAAGTGGACTGGGTTCTCGGAGGGCTCCTAATTGAAGATGTAATCATCTGGAACTTTTTAAGAACTCTCATCAGCTCTCAAGAATAAGGGAATATGATTACATAATCAAAATCATGTCTGCAAACACTATTAGGCTGGTATGTTGTGTGGGCTTTATAGATGTGTAAGCATCATAGTTACAGAGCTACACAGTAAATAAAGGCTCAAACTGCCTCACACTCTCACCCTCACTTTCTGGGAAGCAGCCCCTGCCTTTGATTGGGGTCTGTTTCCCTTTCGCTTGGAAGCAGCGGACTAGAGTTTCCATCTCCTCTAGTGTAACAGACACTGGAAATCATTATGGTGATTGTTTATGTGTGGAAACAGTAATCAGCTGATTTCCAAGTGGCAGTGAAAAAGAACCTGTCAATTGCAGTGGCCGCTTCCCAGTAAGAGTAGATCAGTGGACTTTCAAAATTCCTACACAACCCTTATACTAGGGGCTATATAGGGATCATGAATACAAAACAGTCATAAATGCATAACTCCAGCTTATATACTCATACTGACATATAGGATTCTGGCCGTAGTGTGATTTATGGCTGTGATCTGGTTCAGAATGTGATTTCTTTTTAGATTCTAGGGGGAATCTCCTTTCCTCTAATTTGAACCTATTGTTCCAAAACCTTGGACTTATGATTAGATGGCTGGACCATTGATTTGACCCATATATCTGACTTGAATGGATAACAAGAACAGCAAAAACCAACCGGCAGAGTCTATCAGTTTTATCAACAAAGAACACACACACACACCTCAATAATGTTTATTCATTTTATAGTGTATGATTTATTATGGAGACCAATACAGCAAGAAACACTGGAAACAATGGATATGGACATCATAATCATGTAAATCCCCAATGAGTCACTTACTTTGGTTCTGATGATGAGTGGCAATGGAAGTAGCAGAATGGGAGTAAAAAGAATGAGCAGGAATCGACGAAAGGCCAAGAGTTTTCTAAGGATCTTCATTGCCCTAGGATGGTGGCTTAGTCTTTCTGTAAAAAAAGTGAGCAATATCTTTTTTACATTGACTCTTAAATAGATGTGTCTGATTAATATTTCTCCAAACTATCACCTTTAGCCATTGCAACAGAGGTTCAAGTCAAACCGAGTTAAAAATAAATCTTGTCTTTTATTGTTTCAGTATCTACATTAACATGTGAGATAAGAGGCATGTTCAACAGCAATCGAAGACTCGACATTTGTTCTTCTTTTAAGATAAGATATTGTCTGTGCTTATGGAGCTCTTTTTATTATTATGCTTCAACTTTCTCTAGGCTTTCTTTACACACAAACTAGGTCCTTGAGAAATCAAGGCTTCTTCAACCTGCCCACAACTAAGTCTGGAGCGTTTTTGTTCTGATACTTTATTCAGATTTATTTATTTAAACTACTTTGATTTAATACTTATAGTAAAAGGATAAAATAAACTGAACCAAACCAAAATGAAAATTAAGTGAAATGCAAATGTAACACCCCCCCCAATCGTTTTTACATTGAACTTTTAAGGTTTAAGTGTGTCCTTGTAAACATTAGCTCAAGTTAAGAAATAGATATTTTAAGTGTTGTGTTGCCCTATACAACTTGATGCTGAATCAGCAGTAAATGTTGTAACCAGTGGCCTTTTCACATTTTTGTTCACTTACAGTTTCACATGGAGGAAAACAAAGCTATATGCCTCTGTGGCTTTTACATCTATGCAGTTGGACCTTGGTATACATTGGGATTTAATTTCTGAATAAATACCCCATGGATAACAAAATCCTTGAATGCTCAAGTCCCTTTGTATATGATGGCATGGTAAAATGGTATCACTTATAAAAACAGCAATATTAACATTTGCTTTTTGAATTGCGTTGTTATTTTAGAATATGTTCAAGCCATGGATGGTTGAGACTCTGGATATGGAGGACTGACTATATTTTATAGCATATCTGCTCTGTACACATCATTGAAAAGCAAAGAATTGCAGTTGAGCAACCTCTTGGGCAGATATTTCAAGAGGCATGTTAGTTTCTTTTAAAGTTTTGAAAAAAAGATTTTGGGCTCCTGGTACATACATATACAGAAATAAAATGCTTGACTATGAAAATGTAAACAACTATTCTTTAGTAATATGCATTGAAATTGTAGGCATTACAAAAACTGCACATGAAATCTATTTGCCTACCATCTACTGTATCTATACCCAGTAGGCATTATTCCAACTGAACACCAAACAAACTCGGGGGGGAGTACTACTGGGACTCTGAGAAATGCAATGTCCTCAGAATAGAAATTGTTCCAACTGGTGCCCAGAAAACAAAGCAGCGTCCAACAAACTACTCAAGACTGGTGCTGATAGTTATTATTTACTGTCTGTAGACTTTTAAACTGTGTCCTAAGCTACAATCATGCACTCACTTATCTAGAATAAATTACAGTGACCTTAATAGGGCCTCTTTATGAGCAGACATGCAAAGAATTGCATTGTAAATGAAAGTGAATGTGGATTGTGCTTGCTAAATATCATGGCTCTATTCTATGCGTTCCTGACATGTGTAGTTCAAGAAGGGATTTCATTGCTAGAGTATTTTAGTAAAGTGAATCAAACTGCAAATCACATGGCAGTTAAAGTGGTATCAAATTATTCTAAACGTGTAATGAAGACAGGATAGAAATTTTTGATTAAGTAAGAAGAGGTAGGTGGACTGGAAGGTGCAAGGATAAGTCTACATGGGCCATGTACTCTGAAGTGATCCAGAAGTTGCCCTTGAACATCCTCAAGTCAAGATGAAGCAGCAATGTCCTAAGTTTGCCTTAAGTAAATTGTTTTCTTAAAATTACATTATGGACAGTTTTATCCAAAGGAATTCTGTTATCCCCTTGTCTATCATTGTATTTGTGTAGAATCATTAGGTATGGTAGTAGCAGTAGTAATAGTTTTTAAAATGTTAGGCTTTAGCATGGAAGTTAGTAGCCAACATTTGAGTTGATTGAAAATAATAAGGTCATGACTGATCTGTTATTTGTTTGTTTGTTTGTTTGTTTGTTTCAACTTGTCTGTCACCACTCCCGTGTGGCTCGAGGTGACTCACAACACTAGAATACAAATAAAAGCAGATAAAATACAGATAAAATCACATATACAAATAACACATTTTACCTAAACCACTAAAAATGGAATATACAACATAGCGTATATAATTCATCACATACACAGCATATAACTGGAGCAAGTTGCGCAACTAAATAATATGCCCGAGGGACTAACGGTCAAATGCCTGCTTAAAAAACAGAGTCTTGCAAGCCTTTCTGAAGGCCAGCAGACTAGTCAAGGCGCGAACCTCGGGCGGGAGGGCATTCCAGAGAGTTGGCGCAATGACGCGGAATGCTCTCCTCCTTGTTGCGGTCAAGCGAAGACTTCGACAGCTCGGGATCTCAAGGAGGTTGTGTGTCTCTGAACGCAGTGGTCTGGGGGGACAATATAGGGAGAGGCGGTTCCTTAGGTACACTGGCCCCAGACCACTCAAGGCCTTAAAGGTCAACACCAACACTTTGAAGGTGATCCAGAATTCTATTGGAAGCCAGTGCAGTTCGCGCAGGATGGGCGTGATGTGACAGCGTGTTGGTGAGCCTGCCAACAACAGATACCCTGTGTGTTTTTAGAATCAATGGTTCTATTGCTACATGGGGAAAAAACAAGACATGGGAAGGTCTATTAAATTTCAAGTGACTACTGTATTTGGGTCTCTTGTGTATTATACACAACCCAAGTTAAAGTGTTGTTGGCTATCTTGACAGCTATGCTGGACGTAGTTGTCAAGATAGCCAAAAACAGCTTTAGTTTCAGTGAGTTGTGTATGATACAATTAAGCTGCACTAGATGAACATCTCTGTGCCCAGGCTGCTAGAAATTCAATTTCATATGCCTTTAATCACATTTTATCAGTATGTCCTCTGGTGTTCTCACGCCCCCTCTAAAAAAAAACCCCGAAAAGAAAAGAAAACCACCCGTACACACTTGACTAATAATCTCTTAAACCTTGAAATCTGTTTCATAGAAGGAGAGTTTGTTTTGTTTTCCAGACAAACTGACACAGAAAGAGCAACTGCCTAATAAGGAAAATCAGTCAAAAAATAAGACAAAGAAAAGAAAGTTAAGCTTAGAACAGTTTTAAATAATTTAAGAAGACATCATTGCATTCCTATGCCACATCAGTCCAATTCTGCACACAAGTGGGACAGAAGTGCCTATGCAGAGCTAGAATGTTGTAAACAAGTCTTAAGAGAGAGGCTTGAGAGAAGCTGTTCTGGAAACCACTATACTGTTGGGAAGACTTTACAACTATACAAGCACATCCAGAATTTGTAAGTGAAAACCCTTTATCAGCTAAATTCTTAAACACTGACCAAGTCCCTAACCTAATGGATATTAAAGTCCTTAGATTTTTCATAATAATTTGCTCTAGAGTTTCAGTCACAGACTGAGAAAGTCCAGAAGTATCAGTAACTTCGGTAGTGTGACCTATAATTAACTTTTCTAACCTGCTCCGTTTTCTGTGCAGGGAGTGTGAAACATGCCAATCATGCTCGGCAGAGTTTATTTCTAAAAATGCTCACTTGGAAAGCAGACATAATTCTAAACGGTAACTGTGTAATCAGTTCTTCTTTGTAAAGTATGAGAATATTTTTCCATTTGTATCTTCTTCTTGAAATGATTGCAATGTTGTTGATTCATCTGCAAAGCTTGGAAAAATTACTTTGGGGTGCCAGCGCCCCCAGAATCCACCAGCCAGCAGAGCAACTGGCCATTTTGATAGGATCTAAGATGCCCTTAAACCTTTCTGCTCATAACCCCTTTTGGCCTAAGAAAATTTTACTTGAATAGAGGTATAAAAATAAAACATTTACTGATAATAAATCCTCATTTACAAAGATTGCTAAATAAACTGATTTTCCTTTTTTATGGAGTACAGCTGAAGCATTTTGCGTAGGATTCACTGTAAACACTTCATGTTGTTGTTAACAGATTTGTATAAATAGGTGGTGTTCAGAAACATTTTACTGTTGCCAATTGTTGTGACTCCATTTTGGGTTGGAACCCACAGTTTAAGAAAAACCGCTTTATATTAGTGGCGACCTCATCAGACAGGGCAAATTTGCCTGTTGTATATCGTTTGCTCTCCTCTTTCACCACGGAGTCCATTACACAATGCACCTCTACTTCCAGCCAGGCTCCATGGTGAAACAGAAGAGCAAGAGACATATGCCACCACAGCAGTAACACAGGAGGCTTTCTGTGTTGCCTTTGCTACAATGGGGAACACACGGGGTGGTAAATGCTTCCCCCCATGGGATGGGAACAGTAGTCAGTTGAGCGATGCAGGGCATGGGGCTATGCCCCCCCCACCAGGACCCCCCACCAGGACTCCACAGATTTGCCATAATGCATGGTGAATTCCTCACTTAATGGCAGTGCTGATTCAGAGTGGTGTACTCTAGATTAGTGCTGTTAGTGTCTGCACAGCCAGCTGCCAAGCTGGCTTGGCTGGTGGGTTTCCATACTGCATGACAGTGAGATGGGCTGGTAGCTGGATGGCATTCACACAGCCTGATGGTACTGGAGCTGATTTGGCACCACCAGATTTCACCATTACCTTCCTCCTGTCATTTTGGGCTTAGCAGTGACCATCAAGCACAAAACTGGTGGTAGTGGTAGCTCATTGCATGTAGTGATGCTAGCTGGAGCAATCAAGCAATGAGAAACAAAGGGTTGGGAAAAGGAGGAATTGTTCCTTGCTTTCCCTGCTCCCTTTCTGATTGCTTCATTGTTCCATTTAGCATTGCTACTTGCAACAAAGAATGCCCACTGCCAGTTTCATACTGGATGATCCTTACTAAGCCTAGGGTAATGAGGAGAAGGTAAGTCCCACCTCCTGTCCCTGGGCTGCCCAAGTGTGAACAGCAGTGGACACTTCTGAATATGAAGTGGCTGAAAAGTTCACAAAACCACAAAGTAGCTCACAGCTTTATAAAATGCAAGCCAAGGCCTCAATGAGGTGAATTGACCCTGTGCATCATATGGATACCACAGAGTCCATTCTCCTCTGCACTGATTTATTTGGGCCTTCAGTAAACTATCTCCTACAGGAGAAACCTATGTCCGGCCATCTCATGAGCATTTAGTAAAGGTAAAGTTTTTCCCCTGACATTAAGTCCAGTCATATCCAATTCTGGGGGTTGGTGCTCATCTCCATTTCTAAGCCAAAGAGCTGGCATTGTCCATAGACACCTCCAAGGTCATGTGGCTGGCATGACTGCATGGAGTGCTGTTACCTTCTCGCCGGAGCAGTACCTATTGATCTACTCACATTTGCATATTTTCGAACTGCTAGGTTGGCAGACGCTGGGGCTGACAGTGGAAGCTCACGCCGCTTACCGGATTTGAACCTGTGACCTTTCAAACAGCAAGTTCCACAGTTCAATGCTTTAACCCACTGCGCCACCAGGGGCTCCTATGAGCATTTAGAAACACCCTTACTGCTATAGCTCCCCCATACTTCTCCCTTGTTACTACTATGCCTGCTGCAATTTTACTCCTGACATTGGCACAACTACTTATATGGGCATAGTTATTCTGATCAATAGAATCTTGATTTTCTATTGTGGTTCAGGCCTCTCCTCTGAAAGTGCAGAAGGAGTTTCAGGAAGTGGAGAGAAGAGGACACACCTTAGAAATTCCATGTGCAAAACCTGTACCTGACCTCAGATTACATACACATTTACCAACAGCCTTTAAACCAGAACTGGCAAATCCTGAAGAGCTGAAAGTTGCTACCAAATGCCACCCTACTGAGTTAGCTTGCTTCAGCTTGCCAGTCTGTGTTCCTTGTTTGAGCAGTTTCCCTCACTGTGATCATATATTGCATAATCAGCTTTGTTGCAGTCATCAAACTTTGGCTCAGCATGCCAGCTAACCCAGATTTTAATTACACTGCATTCATGTACCCTGATTGACCCAGGTGCCTGTTGCTCTTTGCCAGCCATAGCACCTGCCACAATTCTCTTGTTTACTGCTGAACGTCCCATGCTTTTCATCTCTGAGAAGAAAATGTACTCCACTAAGGGACTATGAAACAGTGGGTTTTTAAAAAAGAATCAATTAATCTGATTAATTGACCATTTCATCCAGTATAACCATTTGCTTGCAATGCAACAGTTCTCCTTTTCCCCAGTGACTATAAAATTAATACCAATTTGTTGTTTAACTTGATTGGCATTGAATGATGAAGGACAAAAATCAACATTTCACAATACATCTGTAACTATCCTTTTATTCATCCCAAATTCTTAATGGGTGTTGTGTGTGTGTGTGTGTGTGCGAGCGAGAGAGAGAGAGAGAGAGAGAGAGAGTGTTGAGGTTTATGTCTGCACAAAAGACCAATATACAAAAGCCCAAGAACTGTATCACAAGCCAGACTCAAAGATCCATTTTGCGGCAGAATTATTTATTTGTACTTTTATTGCATTTTACCCCATTTTTAGATATATAAATATTTTTAAAATGCACTCAAGGCATTGCAAACAAATAAAGCAATACGTAAAATTCAAAAGGTCACCAAAATAATTTAAATTTAAATCTACTAATTATAAAGCATCAAAACAGTTTTGAAGGCCAATTAGAGAACATGGGTCTTCACAGCCTGAACATGAGACTGATGTGGACTCACTACTTCTCTCAGTTCAGCTCCCAAGCTCGCTGTACTTCCCAAGTTCTCATCACCACTCATAAATATTGTTCATAAAACAGAAAATTGTGCCCCTAGTATCTTTCATGAGGAGTAGCTCTTCTTTTTAAAGCTCCCCGAATAACAATTTTGTGTATTTAGAACCTCCATTGGCATCTTTCATAAACAGAATAGTTCAAAAGGCCACTTTCAGATTTTTGAACAAATGGGAGATTGTCATAGAAGGGTTGCAGGGGATTATGGGGTAGCACCCTGACTTTCTGGAACTGATGTGACACTAATAGTCATGTTTCGCAGTCTGATTTTCCTACCAATAGTTGTAATTAATCTTCTTTCCAAAATTCTCTCAGCTGTGAATTAGAACATTAGGAACTCTTGAGATGTTGTCTGAATATTCAAACATGTGCCAGATAGTCACTGAATATTTCATACCAATAGCACAGGTGATGATCACTCTGTTCATTATTTTATTTGAATATACATATAACAATACCTAATATAACCTTCTAAATCATTCTTCTCTTTGTATAATTAGAAAGGTGCGAGGAGGAATCATGGAAATGTTTGCTAACTTTATCTCTCTGTTGCCTTGCCAAAAGACACATGTTGGAGGGCAAATATTTGTAGTAGCTAGTCTGCTAAGCCACCATAGCTTCCCTGCAAATTTTGAAACTCTGCTTTTGAGCCTACAAGTCATATTCTTTAGTTTGGAAAGCATGAGGCATGTTTTCTCAGTGGCAGCCCCTCAAATATGGAACCAATCAACATTTGCTTGCCCCCCATGGCATTCAAGAAGACCTTGAAAAGGGATACCTCTTAAAAGACTTGATGCTCATGTGAGCTATGCCATTTTCCTCTATTAGGACTTTATCACATTGAGGTCCTAAAGCCAGGTGACAGTGAGGGAATCCATGGGGCAGCAAAGGAAACTGTTGGTCAATTTCCCACATCACCCCTTTCCTCACCACATGACTTTCCCCTGCGCTATCCCCTGCTTACTCCATCAGAACATGGGCAGTCACCCATGTTCTGAATTCTTCCTCCCAGCACACTTTCTTTTCTTTTTTTGATAAGATTTTTATTGTTTTCAATCAAATATAAAATAACAGATAAAGAGGGAGAACAATCATAAGATCATAGAAAAGTAGGAAAACATAGAACATACTAAGACAAAAAAAGCTCTATGGAGCCCATCACTCCAAAGAGAATAAAAAAGAAGAAGAAAAAACAAGGGAGAAAAAAAGAGAGGTCTAAAAAAAAGTTATTTGACTTCCATTCTTCTTCGCTTTGTCTAGTCTATATTTGTACGTTATTACTCATTTTATATTGTTTGTATATTTCATTAGTATTCAGGTTTAGTACTCTTGCTTTTATACATTCGGTTCATCCTCCGTCCTTAACAACTATTGTCCATCTCTATTTAGCTTACTCTAGGGAGATGATCTTTATATTTCCTTGTTCATATATTCTTGCAGTCCTTTCCCATTGTTCATTTTCAACCAGAAGGTTAGCTCATCCATGTCTTTTATGTCCATAATTTTTTGTAGCCATTGAATTCTTGTTGGGATTAGGTCTTCCTTCCAATATCTAGCAAAGGTCATTCTCGCTGCTGTCGAGAAAAATATGAATAGTTTTTGTGTGTTTTCTTGTCCAAAAATATTTTCATCTAATAAACTTAGTAAGTAAAACTCTGGTTTCATTGGGAAAGCCAAGCCCAAAATTTGCTTACATTCCTTATAAATCATTTGCCAAAATTGTTTAGTTTGGGGATATGTCCACCACATGTGGTAGAAAGATCCTTCATGGGTTTTGCACTTCCAACATTTATTGTCCACATTTTTGTACATTAAGTTTAATTTTTTCGGGGTTATGTACCACCGGTGCAGCATCTTAAGCCAATTTTCTTTGAGGTCTGAAGCATACGTGTATTTCAGTCTTTTTGTCCATATTTGTTCCCATTCATTTAACTTTATTACCCTTCCTACATTCTATGCCCATCTGATCATGGAGTGCTTTATATCCTCTTTCTCGGTTGCCCATGTTAACACCTCCCAGCACACTTTCAACACAGAGCCAGCACGCAGCCCTGCTGGAAGTAGCCGTACGTCTTGTGATGGGTTTTGGCAGACTCTGTACCAGCTCCGTGTTGAAAGCATCCTGCAATGGGGCAAAAGCCCCATGTGATAAAGTTCTTGGTTGTGACTTGGGCTGACTCACGTTTTGTTCCTGATGTTGTTTCTATTCATGTATGTAGCTTAATGAAGGCTCACAAAGAAGCCCTTCCCAGCAGCAACCACAGTTTTGAAGGCAGGTTGGGAATCATGCAAGGCTAACAAGTTTGCCAGTCTCAGTCTGATGGAGGGTGTGATTTCCCAAATGGCCTCATTCATGCTGTCTGCTTCCTTGACATGCTATGCCCGTGCTGTTGGGTGCATTCCATTTGAGGGTAAATCCATTGTTGGCAATGCCCACCTTCAAAATTAAGGTGTGCATTACATTTCATGGCACAATATACTTGAGAAAATTCAATAATTAATGTTCACAAAAGTTGGTTGAGAGGATCTGATTTCTCTCCTTCTCTTAATTCCAGCATTCAATTTGCACAGCAGCCAAACAGATGGGAAGACCCACCTGGCAGGATTATTAGATCAATATCAATTTTCTATAATAACTCTTATTCAGAACAAAGCTAGACCATGTTGGCTGTGTTGTAGTTCAGCCAGCTGAAGATTATGAAGGGTTTGGGGGTGCAGGGCCTGATGGTTCTGTGGGTGCCCAGACAGAGGGAATGTTGGAGCAGAATAGTTATCCAACTGGGAGAACAGAGGGTTTTTTAGAGGAAGATGTTGTTCCTCTGTGTGAAAATGAAATTGCTTTGGAAGTTGACAGGCAGGGAAGGGAGGATAACATTAGCTCATCCAAAGAAGTAGGCCTAGGCAGAGAAACAAGGTTACTTCTGTGTGGGAAGACATCCAGGTGCAAGCAAAGCCATGGGAAAGAGAGACAGAAACAAGCCCCTCAAGGTCAATGGAATACCTTCACATATTGCAGCCTTTAATTTAGGGAGAGAGCTGCTAGGATTTTTAGATCAAGCAATGTCACCAATGGAGTGAGATATTCCTGTCTTATACCTGGTCATGTTCAAGCCTAAGGCCCAAGTTTCCTAGTCAAGTTTTTCTATCTGTGTTGAAGATTTACCGATGGATTCAAACTTTTGTTTTGTTTCTTGTTTTCTGGATTAATATTCAAGTTTTAACCCTTGTTTTTGAAGATTTATCTTTTGCCTTTTGAGACTTATTATATATACATTTGGATTTTTATTCTATTTGTTTAAGGTGCCTTTGGCCCTTTCTTTTGTGTGTTTTATCAATAAACTGTTTTTTACCACGTCTGGTTTCCTAGTGAGTGCTTTGAGCAAGGTGGACTCCTGCTCAGGTGCAACAGACTGGAGGAGCCTGAGAGTGATGGTCCAAACAAGTAGTTTTCCCAAGCTTTGATTCAGAGGCCCATTTCCATGAATACCTCACTCACTATGAGCCCTTTATAACCAGTACCCATTGAAAATTATATCCTTCTCTTGGTTAATTCCAACTAAGTTGATTTATTGATTCAGTTATTGACTGTGAATCAACATGTAAGTAAATCCCACTGGACTAACACGAGAATTCAGGCTTGTATTTCTAGTGTTTTGTGAGAAGCATATTTTTCCTAATCTGTATCATTTTGTACTTGAACAAAATATCTGAAAATAAAGAGATCATTGACTTCAACATAATTTTAAGAAATCAGACTTATTCTCTTGGTACCAAAAGTTGCCAACAGGTAATGAAACAATGCTCCTGCCCCATGAGATTTTAGGTTTGCTTCTAAAGTTAGATTCCTATTAGACTGGTGATATGAAAAATATAATGGGCTGTCTGTTACAATTTAAGCTATTGTGCAGCTAGGCAGTGAAAGGGGGAAATCTTGCTTATACAAATCAGAAACTGTGCTTTCATTCATGCTGCACCCTTCCTCCCTGTAGAGCAGTTTTTACTTGCTGTCACAATGAATGAACTCAGCACTATATTGTATAACAGGTCTCTCTGCATAATTTTGATATAGTACTATTCATTTGGAGTGTCAACATGGGAAGGAAAACGAATGGATTCCTTTCTCTACTGTGCCTAAGTCCTTGAAACCCGGAGAGTATTTTTTATTATTAGATGATCTGTGATCATGGGGACTACAACCAAGGAAACAAAAGGAGGAACTGTGCAAAAGGTTGCAAATGAATATTTCATAGATTGGTTCTGACATGTGTATCATACTGCAGCCATGTTGCATCCTAGGATGATGCCGATGAAAGCAAATGTTCAGATAAGATCATAGTCTCAGTCGCCATGTGCCTGATCTTTGTGTATTCACTCATATATATGTTCTCATGCTGCACCTCATAGCTGATTCAATCACAAATAGAGTGAGAAAATTGCCTTAGGCAGTTCATACCAAGGAAGGAGCAGAAGCGGCTATTAGTGACCTCATCATGAAGGCTGCTGGAATCATCACACATCATGGTGATTCTGGTGGTGCATGTTGGGGAGCATGGGGAAACTGTCATCCTGTGCCCCATATCACCCAGCTCACTCAAGTCACCATCCCATGAGGGAAACATAGATTGCCTGGCTTCCCCCCATTGTTCCTGGCAGAACACGGGAAACCTCCCATGTTGCTACTGTGGCAGTGTATGCCACTTTGCCTTCCCTTTAAGCACAGAGCCCCACTGGAAGTACCTGTGCATCACGTAATAGGAGTCAACGGGCTCCATGCTTAAAGGGAAGGCAAAGTGGAGCATGCCACCCATTGTACTCCCATTTGATGAGGTTGCTACTGATTTCCTATCTGTTGTCTTCTGCTGGAGGAAGGAGTATACCACACAATCTCTCAGAAGTCTCCTAAACTAGCCTCTTGCCTTTGTTGTGGTTTGAAGTTTATTTATTGTTTGGACTTATTTCTGAGGCTCCAGTGCAACACAAGAATTACATTATGAATATAACAAACAAGAAAATACAAACAGTAAAAAGGCAGTTGGAAGCCAAGAGTGCCCAACAAATCAGGTGGGCCCAACTTTCCCAGTTGGGTTTCTTCCAGTGCTGGGGTTCCAACTGCCAGGCCCAACAGCTTCAGTAAATGAAATAAGGATGGTGACATCCTATCCTTCACTTTGAGCAGTAAAATTTGCATGTGCAATTATGCAGACACAACCAGGAACCCTGATTTTTGCATCACATAGCTTTTGCAATAATTGTTCACCCATGAACTGTGGCAGTGAAACTGGCAATCTCGGCATGGGTAATGCATCAGGGATGGGATGCAAATATATAGACTTCTATGTGACTCACTTCCCAGAACGAGCATAGAATACAAATTTCTGGGCAACGTCCTGCCTGTATTTTCTTTTCCTTCTTCTACATATGGTCTGTGCTGCTGATGGTTTTATTGCTGCTTTCTGCTGGTGTTTTCATTATGCATTGTTTTATTACCACTGTTTTTCTTTGTTTGTTTGCATTTCTCATTTCTAATGTGTCTATGCATTATTCAAAGTGATGTGGTTATCAGGCAGCCTAAAAGTAATAAGTAAACAAACAAATACCAATTCACTGTTAATAACAAGTATCTGTATTCAGGAGAACTGAAACTAATTTGGAATTTTATTGGCCTCTCTAATTATGCCCCCCCCCCCCCGGAAACCACGCCTATTTTAAAAGTCTTGTCATATTGTGTGACAGGTCTTAACTTCCAGTTTCTCTACTTTGAGTACATTCAAATTGTCGCAGTTTCGTAGATCACATGCCAAATCTCTTTATCGACAATACATCTTTTGCTAATTATACATTATACAATCTCTGCCCCCCCTCTCAAATATATGTCTAACTAAAATAAAAAGTACATCAGTTACAAGAAATACCAGATATAAAACATGACTATAGCAAATCAACACACCAGAACTTGTAAAACAAACAAACAAACATCCCAACAATAACTAACATGCACGACACTATAACAGACTTTATTTTGGCAGCAGTCCCAAATTTGAGAGTAGAAAAAATAATCTGATTTTCTCAGTATCTACAGACTCAATGCTAACAGTATAGAGGGCTAAGTTATTTATGTTTATTTATTAGTCATATTTCCATTCTGCCTTGCATCTGAACATCTTGAGGCAGAGTAGAGCAAACAATACCATGTGAAACAATTTAAAGCAATTTAAAATAATGCTGCAATTGTAATCAACAACAACAAAACTTTATTACGGTCACTGACCAGCACAAAATGGGCACAAGCGCCCTGGGAGGAGAAGGACAACTCCCCCAGTAAAGCAGTTATTTAAAATTACGCGATTTCCTGTGGCTGCCCTAGAACTTACGTGGGGATGTCTACTAGAAAACTTAAACAGAGATTTATAGAGCACAGAAGCAAAATAAATAATGGAAGTACTGAAATTCCTTTTTATCAACATTGCATCAACAGCAAACATTCCCCTGCGTCTATAAAACTAATGGTGTTAGAAAAGCCTTTCGTTCCCCCACACGGAAACCTCTCCCAGGTGCTCCGTAAGCTTGAAGTTTTATGGACAATTAAATTAAATTCAGAATTACCTTTTGGCCTTAATGAGCCGGTCAATTTGCATTCCCTCCTAATTTAGGATAATGTATTTAATGTGTATGATTCTTTGGTATATCACCTTAACTGGTCAGATTCTCCTTTACTTTGGTATGTAAAGCTATTGCATTGTTTTAATTGTGATTTTATGTGTTTTATGTTTTACCCTTTGGCGCTGTGCCACGGCTCTGGTCCAGATTCCCTTTAAATTGGTAAATAAATAAATAAATAAATAATATTATGATTTCCTAAGGTTATGTATTGTTCCCACAATGCTGTATATTATGTATATATTGTAATCTCCTAGGACCTGAACCATATTGATGGACATCTAGCCTTTGAAAAAGACCACGAAATGGAATTCAGCGGCCCCGATTGTGTTTGGATTTTCTTCCGTCGGCTTGCCTCATTTCATTCCCAGGAGCCTTGGAATTACTGGCTCCGGTTCACTCCTGGTCTTTGGTTTTGGATTACTTCTGACCCTGCATCCCTTTACCTGTGTCATGCTCTCATTGAGCTTAGGACTATTGGCCTTTGGGTTTACAGACTGGACTCACTGAGATTTACTCTGCATAGACATTGCGTCGTCAACCAGCTGTACCCTGGACACGGTATCGTTATGGATGTTTATTGCTATAAATAATAAGATTGTACTTTTCTATGATGCTTCTAATATAAATATGAACATTTAAATGTATATTTTGTGTTGAACTATTATTGTTAGCTTTGAAAGTTATCACCAGCAACTTACAGAAGAGAAGAATAGGAGAACAACCACCACCAGCAACGGGGTCAAGATCTCACTATGAGGTCAGGAAAAGGTGCAATTGCTTTGGATGTGAAGCACAAGCTATATTTATTATTTATTGCTTAATAAAATATTTATATCTCACACCATATCATAAGAACTCAGGGCAATGCATACGTAGATGAAAGAATAAAAATAATTTGACAGATCTATGGTTTTGATTGGACTATGGCTCTGGAGACCATGGCTCAAATCTCTGCTCAGGCATAGAAAACTGGGAGAGCTTGTGCAAGTCATAGTCTTTCAGCCCCAGAGGGAGGCAAAGCAAACTCCCTCTGAACAATTCTTGCCAACACCCCCCTCCCCCGTGACCAGGTCATTATAGGATCACCATACATCAGAAATGACTTGAAGGCACACAACAACAGCAAAAGCATACTAAACAATTTAGCAAGTTCAGATGATCCCCATAGTATTTTAAAAGTTTTTGAAACTTAAAACTGTATTACACTAAAGTAGATGCTTGTATGTGCTACTGAAAACTAGCATTGATGCCAATTGTACCTTTTAAAGGTGAAATTTCACATCCAGGGCACCACAGGTGATAAGGCACTTGCCCATGATGTGCCACAGTGTGATGACCTCATTGGTGAAAGGCTCTTCCCACAGTGCTCAAAGCAGGTATATTTATGCAGTGCCCCTATGTTATGTGGTCATGATGACTTTTATTCTCCCTAAACACCAAGGATTGTACATCTGATATACCAAAAATAGAACAAGACTCTCGGAGTGAGTTCTTTGAGGGAGATCATCTCCACAAAAGCTTACTGTCAGGATTGGGAGACCTGAGCTTAGGAGAAGTTCAGGCTGCCATCCTGCCATGAAATTGCACCGACCTTTGTCCCAGTTATTTGATGACCTTGGCTCCAGCTGCATAGAGCCGGTGCTGAGTCAAGTGGGAGTGACGTAACTTCCAGATGTGTGTGTGGCTCTGGAGGGAAGTGAGGTAACTCCTCCGAGCCTGGACATTGGACAATTGGACTCATAACACTGACTCATGGGGCCATGAGGTCACATCCCTTTGGACTATGGGATATGCTGAATCACCGGACATGGTGCAACCCGGCTTGGACATTGCATGGGCAATGGGGAGGGGCTCGGGGTATATAAGGTGTGTTTGGGTGGTGGGACGGTGCTTTTGCTTCACATGTGTCGTACCTACAATAAAATCGTGTTGGACTGTGCTACAACCTACGCGTGATCCTTATCGAGTATTGAAGAGTCGTTACACTTACATGCTGGTTTTGGACACTACCATAATGAGGAATGGCCCCTGAACCAAAACTGGGTTGGGTCACTGATTAATTTATTATCCCATTTTTTTCAACTGTTTTTAAGTTGTCCCATTTCTCTCTCCTTCTTTCACATTTCCTTTTTGTCTTCATCTTACTTCCAAATGAAAAGTAGCAAGGGGAGAGGAGAGGCAAAATCTTGCACTTCCCAATAGGTTTAACAAAAGCAAGCTGCTGTAATCTCTGATAGCTTGTTTATTCTTTAGATTGATCACAGTCTGATATTGACTGGAAACACATGTCTCAACTTTTATCTGCGAAATGTATGCCAAGTATATGACTTGATCTCAAGTGGACATGATACCAGTGGAGAAGAAAAAAACTTCTAGAACTGGTTTGCCAAAAGGGCAGAACTGTGGGAAGCTGTTTTGATTCCTATCTTTGCAGTGTGGCTTGAAAATCTACATTTCGGATTTTACCACCGTTTCTCAATGCATCTGGATGAAAATGCAATTTTTCCATATATAAGTAAGGTCCTGATATAGCTTTCATCTGACATGTTTATTGTATCGGTGCTGGAATTTTAATTAGCTCAATAATTATTCTTGGAGAGATAATTCAGCCATGCAAATTCCAAGCTTCCCACTTTAATTAAGCCTTGCCTTCCTCAGAAGGATGAGAACAGGGCCAGGATTTCTTCTTGCAAACAGTCATAGAAACTAGAAGCTTATAGTTGTCTTCAAAAAGAATAAAGAAGCTCCACTTCAATTTTTGTATAAAATAGATAGATAGATAGATGATAGATAGATAGATAGATTGAAATGTTCCACACATGTTATGGAAGTGGAGGAATGTTGTGGATGTTTCGGTGTTATTTATTTATTTATTTATTATTTCGCATTTGTCTGTGCCCCCCCCCCCCCCAACGGCTCGGGGCGACTTACAACAGTTCGTAAAATACAGTTATGTATGAAATGGAGTTTGTTAGGATGGGAAATGTGGATCCTATGTTGTGGATGCTCTCTCTCAGCCTCAGGGCAAATGGAGAAATCTCAAGGCAAGCATGCTGCCTCTCCTCTCTTTCTCCATCTTTCCCTGCCCTCGAATTTCCTTCCTCATTCCTTATCTCTTTCCCTTTCCTCAAGCCTCCTGGCTACATTTATCTTTCATCACCTTCTGCTCCTTCCATCCCCTTATCCTCATTCTTCTTCAACTACATCACTACTGTCCTGTTACAGTTTTACTGGGGGGTGGGGTGGAATTGGTTTTAACGCTGTTTTAATGTTGTTATGTGTTTTATTGGTATTTTATTGTTGTAAACCGCTCTGAGCTTCGGAGTGAGCGGTCTACCAAGCTGAAATTAATAATAATAATAATAACTTTCTTTCATCTGCTGCCCCCTCTTTTTGCCTTTCCCATTTGTTCTCCTTTATCTACCTGCTTCCTGAAAATCTTAACAGGACTACAACTGGGATATGTTAGATTATCCACATTTTGAAGTTGGAAGTCTTATTAAATCTGACAGAACTTGCATCTGAGAAGATATACCCAGTTGGTCTATTCCTATCAACAATGACAACAAAATAAGACAATTCAAGGAATCCAAAAGACAACAGGACAAAGCTGTGCGCTGAAAAAGAAATACAATTTCCATCTGAAACCTGTGTAATCTACTCACAGCTAGTGGCTATTTGTGCTGGAAAATAGCCACTCTCAAGATAAATATCACAGCAATTAAAATGGACCATTTTAGGAGTGATAACAGCAGGCTTTTAAAAATGTTAATTTCCAATGTATGCATGACTTCCAGTTTGTGGCTTCACACAAGAGGCAACCTCACAATATTTGAAACTTTTTTATTGTACTGTAATGAGGAAGCATAACATTTCCATGATTCTAAAATTGTCATTTGCTACTTTTGTCCATTTATACTATTAAGTTTGACCTGTTTGTCCTGTCTGGCAGTAGATTTGTGGCACATGATGGAATACTATATTTGTGTGTATGTTGCATGATCAAGTGCACATGAAATCAAGTCTTGGGATTGGTTTTAGAATGTTATTCAGTCATGGATTATTTGAGTAAACATGGACATAACTGTTAGAAAGACTTAATTCTACATTTGTAACTTTAAGGCACATGTATGTTGAGTCACTCATTGGGTTTCTATGGCCAAGCAAGGATTCAAACCTTGTTATCCAAAGCTGTAGTCCAACATTCAAACAACCAAACCATGCTGGCTGTCCTTGCTTGAGCAGAAATAATGTAGAACTGCACTGTGAATATGCCAGTGTATACATGCTTAAAAGGGGCAAACCAGTAGCATTTGAGTGCCATGTCAATGGACATATCTGGTAAAGTAGCAACAATGTGCTTTAAGAAAAGTGGAACAGTAGCAAACAGGATTAAACTTTGCTGGATAGACAACATGTTGTAATAGTAACTATAACTAGAGTTTTTGTCAAACAGAGAAAAAAATAAGCAATAGGACCCCTTAGCAGAAGTTAAAATGCACTTTGATGCCCTTAATTCCGATGCACTTGGAGATAACCAATATGTTAATGGTCCAGAATGTGACACTAAAATGAGCTTTCCTGCCAGCTAGCAGAAGCAATACAGGGAAAAGAGAAAGAAATTGACTAATACATGTGCAAAGCAAAGATAACTGAACTCTAGGCTAGGAAATCCTTAACGCATGACTAGGAATCCTCAGCAACCATAATCCCCTACCTTCAGGGATAGATTAAAGAATAATGATCAACTTAAAAACCCTAAAGGTACCAGAACCCAACTGTTTTTGGAAACTAAGGAGAATCAACTCTGGTTAGTAGTACTAGGATAGGAGAGTGCCAATGATGAATACCAGTGCTGAAGCCTATATTTCGGAAAAGAAACTGGCAAGAACACCTCTGAATATTCCTTGCTTATGAAAACCTATGAAATCTATGAGGCCACCATAAGCTGACAGGCAAATTGAATGCCCATAGCATGAAAGAAACAAGGAAACAAGAAGTTGGAAATGTGTGGACTCTCAGATATTCTTACAACATTGTCACATAGCTGCTGAAATTGCATTGCATTGTCGGGAGGCATGGGGAACCTAGGATTCAATGATCCCATGGGAGGAAACATCAACTACTCAGCTTCCTCCCATTGCTTGTTATGGTAACTCAGGAAGCTTCCTCTGTTGTGCAGCAGTGACATACACAGGCTCTGCCCTACATCACCACCTACGGAGCTGCACTGGCATTTGATGGGAGCCAACAAGCTCTGTGGGTAATGTAGGGTGGAGCAGGCATATGCAGCTGAAATCTGCCCTTTGTGATGAAGTCACTAGTCTGCAGCTCTCATCATTTCCAACCAGTATAGATAATGCTGAAGAATTGTTTTGCCCAGCCAACAATATCTTTGGGGGGGGGGGGGCACAGTTTAAAGAGATCAGTGTAAAAGGTCTTTCTACCACCTGAAGGATGTGCATACATGCTCTGTGAGATTCTAGAATTATTTCTGAAAATATCAGCATGTTTGTCCACTGACAATTTCAGATTGTAGCAACTATGGTTAGAAGAAGATTGATCTCTGGACCCTGTAGAGTTTTCATCACAGGCT
Source organism: Anolis apletophallus (assembly GCA_030556195.1). Taxonomy (NCBI): domain Eukaryota; kingdom Metazoa; phylum Chordata; class Lepidosauria; order Squamata; family Anolidae; genus Anolis; species Anolis apletophallus. The sequence goes on along the minus strand of JARBWK010000009.1, from coordinate 53,174,586 downwards.
GATCTAAAATTGCATTCCTTTTTCATTCATTCAGCCTCAGAAGGTTACTACACAAGCTGGAAATCAGAAGCAAATAGCAAAAAAACCCACAAAAACAAACAAAAAAAACTCCACAAAATTGATCTTCATTTGGATGCCTGCATGATCCTAATCCTACTATTATGGATAATGGAAAACAAACAACATTCAAAGACACAATTCCGAATAACTTGCTATGCATTTTAACTATTGTAGATGTTTCCGAGGCATAGCTTACTTGAAACTGGCAGCAAATAAAAGAGGCAAAACAATAAATCCAGCGAACTGACTGAGAGATTTGCTTTCAGTGTTTATGAATTGACAGAATGATTTTGTACCTGTCTTTACCAAACACCTGCCTGTAGTTTTAGAAACAGATGTACATCAAATGGAAATGTAAAGGTTTAAACACCACATGGCGCAATGTCCATGACTAAAATGTAGTTTGAATGTTTAATAAAACCAAAACTGCTGTATATGACTGTAGTCATTTTTGATTGGAACAGTGGTATATACAGCCTCAGCCAGGTTTTGCTTATTCATAAAATGATGTGGTACATAAACAGGACTTTATGACTTGTTTTTGTCATAACAGCTTAATTCCTCTTTTCCCTGCTACATATTAAATTGTAAAGACCTTGGCTAAGCCAGTAATCAAAATGGAAATTGCAGTCAGCAAATCAGAAATCTAAGACTTGGAAAGTCAACTATGAAGTAAGTCGATAAGACTCTCCAGTATAAATAGATATCAACCCCAGTGGCCACCTCGATCTTCCCAAGAGAATCTCCTCCATATATCAGGCCCTAGAGAAATCCGCCTGGAGGTCACTAGGCAGAGAGCTTTCTCAGCCTCCACCCCAAAACTGTGGAACTCTCTGCCACCCGACATCCGAGCCATGCACGAACTGAGATGTTTTACTGTTGCACTGAAGACTTGGCTCTTTGGCAGAGCGTTTGATTAGTTATTTTAATTGTAATTCTTTTAAAGTGTTTTATTGGTTTTATGTTGTAAGTCACCCAGAACACCACTGGTGGAGGGCGACTAAGTAAGTAATAAAAATTGATTGATTGATTGAGATATTATGAACTATCAGAATTATGTCTGCCAAAATAATTCTGTCTTCTATATATGATTGGGAAAGCCGTACAGTGAAGAAAGCTGATATGAAGGTCAATTCATTTGAAATGGGGCACTAGAGGAGAGTCCTAGGAATACTGTGGTCTGCCAAAAAGATGAATAAAGGAGTCCGAGAAGTAATCAAACTTGAACACTCACTATAGGCCAAAATGACTAAATGAGGCTATTGTACTATGGACATAGCAAGACATTACTCAAATCATTGGAAAATTTGATAATACTCCTAGTATCAAATATTTCTTTCTTTGCTGTTCTTTGCCATTCATTCAGCTTTGACATATGATGACCATATATCTAATTGAATATATGGTCATTATATATTTAGCATTCTAGAATGCTTTCACCCGTCTAATGGATGAAGCCTCATAATGGAAATCACACAACATTGTGCGACTTCTGGTGAAGGCCCCACCCCCAACTGGGGCAAAAGTGTCACTGGATGCTTCCCCCCCCCCCCCCCAGCCAAGTCTTCCTGTACTGTGCTGCCTCCATTGGAGCCAGCATGGGGCCTCACCAGAAAGGCAACACTTTCCCCATGTAATGGGGAAAGTGTTGCCAAGAGGGAGCTGCATGGTGACAGATTTGCTCCACTGCCCCTCTCTTTTTTCCTGGATGTCCGACAAAGTGGAAGGTAGCAGGAAAAGAAGACTGCATTAAGCATGGAAGACCTGAACCATCAATCATGCTGATGACTAGGGCTTTTGGAAGTCTCTTAGAAATATGGTCATCATATGTCAAAGGGGAATGAATGGCAAAGAACAGCAAAGAAAGAAATATTTGACACACCACATGAACCTTAAATAACATTTATGACAAAGAAACTGTCTCCGCTTTGGGAGCAGCAGTCAAATTATTTTCCAATACCCAGCAAAAGAGTTATTCTCTCTTCAAAATGCTTGCTCTTGCTACCTTTCCAAGCCCTGAAAAGACAAAACTTTCTGGCACATCTATGTCATAATAAGAACAAAGAGTAGCTACTGATATGGGAGCTGAGGTTAAGCTTCGGTATCTATTCTCAGCAGCTGCTGCTCCCTTTGATGGGTTTTCTCATGGGATTGGTCCTTGCTGTTGCTACTGTCATCAAGTTCACATTGACTTGTGGTAACCATTCATAGGAATGTCATACCCTGAAGTCACATAATCATCAACAGCCCTACACAGGTCATGCAGACTCAGGGCTATGCATATGTAATGCAGTTTTCTATTCCAACAGCCTTCTATGTTATGAAGCATTATTGTCTTATAATATGCTCAAAGTAGAGCAGTCTCAGTTTAGTCATCTTGGTTTCTAGGGAGAATTCAACTTTGTCGTCTCAGACCCATTTATTTGTGGTTTTAGCAGTAGACGGTATCTATAGAACTCTTGCACCGCATCACATTTCAAAGGTGTTGATTTCCTTTATCAGAATTCTTCACTGTCCAGCTTTCATAACCACATATAGAATTTCCTTAACTGTTGCATGCTAACAATTTAGTGGCTCATAAGGTTCAACATGGAGGGAAGCCATCAACTGGGTTTTAAATAGCTCCCAGGCTCATGCGGGGAGACGGGAGGGAGGAAAGCCATCCACTGGATTTTAAACCGCTTCCCAGGCTTGAGCTGAGGCCAGGGACCAGAAGTGGGGAAATGCTGAACCATTTCCAACTAACTCACTGCTTCATAACTGAAAAAGGCAGAAAAAGCTTCGGAAGGGTAAAAGGACTTTCGGTTTCCTTAAAAACTTCGAAATTGCTTCAAAAAGCAAATATTTCCGAATTACGAAGGTTCCGAATGAACCATACCTAGTAGTTACCATTCTTTGGAGTTACTGAAACTGCTAATCCCTGCCAAATGACTTCTGATTTCCCCCTTGATGGACTGTCACCTTGTCGTGGTGAAGGGGCTTGCATGTTCCAATGAACCTGCGGGCACAATGACTGGAGTTGTGCACTCCCAGGAGTGGCCAAGGGGGAGGTTCCAGTCCAAGCACAGTCTGAAGACCCAAAGACCCGAACGGTGGAACAGGCGGAGGATAACATGGTACATGTTACAACGGCTGTGAAGGCAGAAGAAGCCTTGGCCGTCGTGTTAACCATGCCACTGTGGGAGCTCACTCTGTGAAGACTGTGTGTTGGTCAGTTGTGCACTGACCTCCATACATTAAAAAAGTCATGCATAGGCATCTTCCAAAGAAAATAAAAACCAACCAACAAAAGTTCCATGTCGATCAGCGAGTGGCGACGAGGGCAGGACTGTGAAATCTGAAAGCCCCTGGTCACAGACTGGCACATGGGTGGTGGATACTGACTCAGTCATTCTACCTCAAGATCCGAGGCAGTTGAGTAGTTCAACAGCTGTATCCATGACTGAGCAGCCCTTTTTAGGATCCACTCTGCTCACCCCACATGGGGAAGGGGCTAGAAAAGGTGCCCTAAACATAGTCTGCCTCTCTTATCCCTGACTGGACTGCTGCGTCCAGTGGGGTCACCACCCTGTGGCCAAAAAAGAAAAATGAACTTCGGAACATGGAACGTACGGACACTGATGGACAACACTGACAGTGAATGCCCCGAACGCAGAACTGCTATCATTGCAAGGGAGCTGGGATGCTTTAACATCGACATAGCAGCACTTCAGGAGACCCGGAGAGCAAGAGCTGAAGGAAGAAAAAGGAGATTACACCTTCTTCTGGAAGGGACTGCCTGAAGAAGACCAAAGAATGCATTGTGTTGGCTTTGCTCTCGGAAATGATCTGGTGAAGCATCTGACCAAAGCACCCACTGCCATCAATGAATGACTCTCAACCCTCTGAATTGAACTTGCGAAAAACCAACAGGCAACCATCATAAGTGCCTATGCACTAACACTAGATGCTGATGAAGACATAAAGAAAAATGTTACGGTCAGCTGGGCACTGTCCTATCAGAGATACCTAAGGAGGACAAAAACATCCTCATGGGGGTCTTTAATGCAAGAGTCGCAAAAGACTTCGACTTCTAGCCAGGGACCATAGGAAAAGACGGGTTTGGAAATAGCAACTCAAATAGCATCCTGCTTCTCACCAAGGGTGCGGAACACAACCTTGTCATCACCAATATGTCTTCCACCAGAAAAACAAGTTCAAGACATCTTGGAAGCACCCCTGGTCAAAGCATTGGCACCTCTTAGACTACGTAATCACACATGCCAGAGACCGCTGTGACGTGCTTCTCACAAGAGCCATGACAGGTGCTGACAACTGCTGGACAGACCACAGGCTAATCTGATCCATGATGGCTATCAAGATCGTCCCCAAGTGCAGACTTCAAGGAAGAAAAACAAGTTGCAAAATGAACATCCAAGCCCTTCAGGATCCCTCCAAACAAGCCCTTCTCCAAACAGCACTCAAGGACCATCTACCTATAGAACACCCCAAAAATATGAGTAACATTGGAACAAACTGAAAACCTCCATCATCACAGCCTGTGAAGAAGCTATTGGATATCAAATCAAGAAACATCAAGATTGGTTTGACGAAAATGACAACAAGATCCAAGAAAAGAAAAGCCTTCCAATCATGGCAGAGAGACATCAACTGTGCTGCTAAGGAAAAGATCTACGCCAGTGCAAAAGCTGACTTTGGAGCAAAACACTCTTAAGCTCTTAGGCTACAATAAGTGACTGGATCATGTAACCCCCACCAAAGGGAAAAAACTGCTGAACACAGTGTAGGCAAAATTATTAACATAATTGCTTATGTTTGAGCTTGTAAATGATTGCTTTTCTGCCACCTGTTTTCACACAAGAAGGAGGTGCATGAAGGTCAGTGAGTCATTAAAGCATTTGGGAGCAACCGAGCCGCATCAAAGGCTGAACGATTGGCTGGGCTTTGGGGGTTAACCACGTGGGGTATTTGGCAAGTATTTTCTGGTGGGCAGTGGCAAATCCAGAAGGCTAGGAATGAGTCAAGCATCATATTCAACACTGTGATACCAAATTACTTGGAAGAAAAGCCATAGCAGTGGAAGAAGACCATATGTACTTTGTATTTTATTTCATGGCTGCTGTGAGCCTCAGGGCAGAAACACATTTCCATATGTTGTGTGTGTTGGGGAGGGGGTGTCTTTGATCAAGTTCTTGCAAGTAAGACTGTGGCAATTGAACTCAGAAAATGTGGATTTTTCACACCGACTGCAGCTTCCAGATTTTCGTATCTAGTAGGGCAACCATTCTGCCTGGGGTTTTTGGAAGTTGCAAGCAAAAACAGTAAGCCTTTCTAACTCATTTACAGCCGTGCCTACATTGTGCCACTGTTTACTTCTTCTGTTCTAAGAATGATCTGGAAATGTGATATACAGAAAGCTGAACCGTGTGCAGCTATCTGAGATAATTCTGAAAATAAGAACCTGAAAACAAGTCAGTAATTAGGACCACAGTCAGTCTAAAGGAAAGGTGGAAAGCAGAAGCAGATGACTTATGAGTGTGATGGAAGCACTTTCCTTGGAAACTTTTAAACAGAGGCTGGATAGCCACCTGTCAGGGATATTTCGATTGGGCTTTTCCTGCATTGCAGGAGGTTGGATTAGATGGCTCATGTGCTCTCTTCCAACTCTATTATTCTATGATTCTATATAAGTTGGCAATATCCTTTGGTTAACTTCCTGCTTCATGTATCTAAATCAAGCTGTGCTCCCCCAGGTGTTTTGAACTTCAGCTCCCAGAAACCCCATCCAGCTTGCCAGCTGTTGGAAATTGTGGGAGCTGAAGTCCAAAACATTGTGGAGAAGCACAATTTGAGAACCAAGTCAAATTGTGGAGAAGCACAATTTGAGAACCAAGATCTCTAAATCATACGTGGACTGTACCTGACCCTTATACTTTGTCAGGTTTAACACTCCAGAAAGCAAAACCAAGAACTTCTGTAGCATCTCAGTATTTTGCTTCTAAGATTTATCATAGAGTTATCGTAATTATTCTCTCCATTTTCCTGTTTAAGACAGCGACATAACAATTATATAGAAGTATTTTCCATGATCTGGAGAAGGCAGTACAGAAAATGGCAAACATTTCTTCATGATAGACATGTGAGGCTTTTCCTCATTCCCACTTACATGAACATGATATAATTTACTGCAGTACTTGTTTCAAACCTCTTGGTCATAATCACAAATGCAAATAAAGTGAACTTGAAATACTTCCTGATGTCACTTTCTTTTATTATTGTGGATATTTAGCACTCACTATTGTGACCTATATTCTCAGGACTTCCTTCTCTCTAGCTATTGGGAACAAATATATGGTCCATAACTTAAGCCCCTTCCACACAGCTGTATAAAATCCCACAAGTTCTTTGAACTGGGTTATATGGCAGTGTGGATTCAGATAACACAGTTCAAAGCAGATATTGTGGATGATCTGCCTTGATTTTCTTGGTTATATGGCTGTGTGGAATGGCCCAAAGATCCATACCGTAGCCAAGGGTACATAGCTGCTGTTAGGTCAAATCAGACCTTTCTTATTTGTTTTGAGTAGTTTCAATGCAGCATCATAACAAACTGACTGTGACAAATGAAGACAGGCAAACATTGAAGTCGACCTCTTCAGCAGTTACCCACTCCTGATGCAGGATAAGGGCTAAAGGCTAGTGAAAGGTCTATATAATACTAACAGCAATGCCATCGGGTGACAGAGCTGTTTGCATCATACAGCCCTTTCTGCCACTTCTTAAACCAGTCTGTTACTTGCAGTAGGGATACAGGAACCTGTTCCATTGCTATGGATGAACTTAGATTGAAATGCAAGCTTCAGCGCATGGATGATGAGAACACTAATTTACCCTCAGACAGTTAAATATATTGGTCTAGTCCTGACAAGATCATTATTCTACTTGTTTCATCTGTTGAGATGCTAGATCAGTGTTTCCCAACCAGTGTGCCACGGCACACTAGTGTGCCGTAAGCAATCATCAGGTGTGCCGTTGGAAATAGGCACTTTCCACCCTCCTAGCAGCTCTTTCTCCCTCTTTCCCTCCCCAAAGTTCCTCCCTGAGGCAAAAGAAGGGCTCCGTCAAATGCCAGGGCCAGACCCGCCTTGAGGAAGCCGTGAGGAGCCTCAACTCATCATGGCTCCAGCTCCCGCTCAGGGCTGCTTCAGCCTCCTGATGCTTCCAGGTTTTCTCACTGCCCAATTCACTGACGTGGAGCTTCTGGCTTTGGCTGTTCTCACGAGAAATCCAAGCCAACGTGAAAACGCCAACTCAATCACTTCCGCCCAGTGCTCTGTTTTTGAGGAGGGAGGCAGCGAAAGAGGCCACACATATCTATGAACCTCTACATGTTTCATAGATCTGTGTGGCCTCTTTTGCTGTCTCCCTCCGCAAAAGCAGAGCACTGAGCGGAAGTAAATGAGTTGGCGTTTTCGTGTTGGCTTGGATTTCTCGTGAGAACAGCCAAAGCCAGAAGCTCCACGTCGTGAATTGGGCAGTGAGCAAACCTGGGAGCATCGGGAGGCTGAAGCATTCACAGGTTTCAAGAAACAAATTGAGCCTCTCCGCTTGGAAATGTTTTTGGGGTTTTAAAAACTATTTTACTGGATTTTTCGAGTCCCCCGAAGGAACTGTTTGTAACAGCTTCAGTTAACTAGAACATAGTTAACTGGGTGACATTTCACAAAGGTCTGGAGAACAAGCCCTATGAGGAGCGGCTTGAAGAGCTGGGCATGTTTAGCCTGAAGAAGAGAAGGCTGAGAGAAGACATGATGGCCATGTATAAGTATGTGAGAGGAAGTCATATATATGCTGTGTTCATCAAAACAGGCCCGGGTTTCACACTGATTGTATAAATACATTTTAAAACATATTAACTATATGTATTTCTGTGTTAGAGTGTAATTTTGTGTCATTTTGGTTGGTGGTGTGCCCCAGGATTTTGTAAATGTAAAAAATGTGCCGCGGCTCAACAAAGGTTGAAAAACACTGTGCTAGATGAAAGGCCAAAACTTGTGACAAACCAATCCCCAGTGGCTTCGCCTGTCCAATGTGTACCTGAATCACTTGCCAATTAATTAATTAATTAATTAATTGACTTATTTATCTCTAATTTCTAGCAAGAATGGCACCCAGGGCTCTTAAATTTGGGAGAAATATGGGCTCAAAATCTAAATTATATAATTAATTGACGTATTGATCTCTAATTTCTAGCAAGAATGGGACCCAGGGCTCTTAAATTTGGGAGAAATATGAGCTCAAAGTCTAAATTAATTAATAAAGTTGGACTGGACATGAAAATGCAAATGAATTGCCAATCTTTCTAGAGCCATACTAGGACTCAATGGTTTTTGCGCCACAAAAATTGAAGGGGTGAAGCATATGAAACTTTTAATCTATCCTACCACTTCAGTAAAATAATGGCTTCGCTTCCCCCTTCCACAGAATCCTAACATACATACGTTGCCTTGCTAGTGTAATCCTTGCTCTCCCTCCGTCTACTCATTTGAGGTCACAAATACATCTATCTTACAATTTATGCCATGCTTCTTGTTCCTTTCTTTTGTTTTTTGTGGTTTTTCAGGTTGAAAACAAGGTGAGACTCCAGTCTCAACTACAGACTTAATCAGTGGCTCAGCATCACTTTCCTGTTTTTAATGAACACAAGAATAATACATTCTAGTCTTGACATCTGCAGTATAAGTGGGTATTCAGCGAGCTCTCTATATCCACAAATTCAACCCATGCTTGAAAATATGTTTTTTTAATTTAAAAAAATCCAAAATGCACAGCTTGATTTTGTCATTTTTATAAGAAATACCACTTTACTATTCCATTATATAAACAGGTCTTGAATATCCACAGATTTTGGTATCCACATGAGTCCACAAACCAAACCCCAATGGATATCAAGGGCCAGCTGTATATGAAGATACATTTATGTAATATGGGAAATGCAATCTTTATGCTACTTGAAAGCTATCAAGAAAAGAGCACATTTCCTGAAAGAAGAACCAGGACAATAAGATTGACTGTAAACAGAAGGTCAGCTGCTGCCCTCTTCTTTTTGCCTTGTATTTTACTTATGTTGTATTTTTTTGTATTTTGAAATGGTCATATGACTAATCAAATAAATACATTATTATTATTATTGCCGATGCAATAAGTCCATAGAAAATAGGCAGAATTATAGCAAAGCAAAAAATAATATACGGATTTCATCCAAAGGATACAGATTTGTGTGGATTATTTGAAGTAAAAAAGGGGCATACAGAAATACTCAAATGCTAAACACTTTTACAGTAACTTGAAATTGAATCCATCCCAATTTCCTTGTTTGAATATCAATACTATAACCACACTTGAAAGGACTCTGCCATGGCTTCAGGAAGCTGTGGCAGAGGGATGAAAATAATCCAATACACAAACGAAATATACCACTGAGAACAGCTAGCGATACACACTGCTAAACCATAGAATATAAAGGGGCAGATCTATGAGAGTGATGAATAACGAGTCATCATGTAGTAAAATACAAATGTTATTATTGTGAACAATATACGTGCTAAATAGCAAAACAATATCACATATAGTGCAATGTTGATTGATTGATTGATTGATTGATTTTATTATTTATGAGTCGCCCTCCACATCAGTGCTCCGGGCGACTTACACATAAAACACATAAAAAGAGTTCAATAGTTAAAAGCTAAAAGAATAGGAAAATTAATTAAAATAGTTCCAGTAACTCAGGCTAAGTCTGGAGGGTGTCCTTAGCCGTAAGCCTTTCGGAAGAGCCAGTACAATTGTAGTACAATTCAATCACAATATCATAAGTCTAATATAACAATGACATAACAAAATGAGCCCTCACAACAAGCTGGGCTTGAACGACGCTCTGACAGAATCTGAGTATCCCTGTAAATAGTCCGGAGTCTGATAACTCACAGGCTAGCGACTGAGTCAACGGGGGAGCCTTGGTGGGTAGAAGAGCTGGCAAGCTGCCGGATGGTCTTTCTTCTGATATCACATGCATACTCTCCATGTTTAAATTGAACATCTAGTGATATGATCTGAAACCTCCGATCAAAATCTTGGAGAGCTTTTGGAGTTTACCTTATTAAAACTATTTGAGGGAATAAAATGTTGAAAAACATACCGGCAGCTAGAAAGGACTCAATACAATCTAGATTCAGAAAGAGTTGATCCAAGATGAAGACGTAGAAACTTCTCAGCAAAGTGTCAGGAGAATCCTTCCAGGAGCTGATTCTATGATAGAAACAGCTTGAACAAGTATTCCGGTCTTGAGACCAAACTTGATGTAGGAAGACAGATTAAGTAGGAGGAGATTGGTCCACATGTGTGGATTGAGAGGTGTGCCAGTAAAATGGTGTAACATCCAGGAACTACCTCTTGGTAAACTATTGCTTTACTTTATCCTTTTATTTCATTTGTTCATTTTTACTACTAATTGTCCAGAGCACTTTCATTCTGGCATGAGTATAACATGCCAATACCTGTTATGAAATCAGAAGTCAGAATGAAAGACTTCCTTGTTGAGAGGATTTGGAGTTTTGCAGTAGAATTGGAAAGTGAACCAGAGTAAGAAACCTTAAACAAATACTGAGAGAGAGAAAAATCAGGCTTACATTTGGAGAATCATGTTGTTTAGTCACTTCGTGTAAACAGGAGGAATAAGACAGTGGGCACCAACACACTTCTCTGAACCCCTTAACCATGGGGAGCGGAAATGGACATTTTCTAGTGCTACACCATTGTCACTCAAAACTGGTCAACTGTCCTGTGAGGTGCGACCCTAAGATTGGAGGATTTAGGTGAGCCCCAAGCCCCCTACCCACCCATACGGAACGAGCCTGCCACGAACCTCAAAGCCCTGCCAACATTGGGGGTCCCACCGCTGGCGGAGCTGAACATCTCGGCCGTCTTGGCCGATGCTCCGAATCCCCACCCCCGCCGACATTGCTTCGTGGGTAGTTGGGGGAGCCGGGTCGAGCTGGAGCTGCTCAACATGGCGCCCGACCTTGGAGACGCCCAGTCAGACCAGGTGCACCAGGCTGGGGAAGAAGGGAGCCCCAGATGCAGTCCACAGTGGAAGTTCCCCCTGGAGGACCCCAAAACCGGAAGCGACCCACAGCAGAAGCTCCCGCCCTTGGAGGACCCAGAAACCGGAAGTGACCCACAGCGGAAGCTGCAAAGCCCCCGGAGGAAGCGGAAACGTCGGCGGAGACCCAGGCATGGGCCCAGCCCCCCCGACATGCAGAGCGAACACCGGACAAGTCTGGCCTCCCACCGAGGACATCGACCCGGTGATGTTACCAGGCAGTGGATGCCTCGCCCCAAGGGAAGGAGGCCCAGACCAGCTGAGGCCAGGACCCATAGGGCCCCCCGAACCAGAACTTTCTGGAATTCACACTACAGGCAACCAGAGCCCCAATGGACGTGCTCTGGCCCTAGCAAGGACTACAAAGACACTGCTGTGGCAAACCAGGACAGCCCCCCTGGACTGCCACAGGGCAGAAGGCCGGCCGCGGAATCTGCTGGTGGTAAGCCACCGATGATTCTGATCAGGCCGCCTAGTCTTCCGCCTTTCGACGGCTAGATGATGCCCTGTTAGGACTATGTTGTCTGTCACTGTTTGTCGCTGTTGTATTGTTTATGTGTTACCGTGTAAGTCGCCCGGAGCACTTTCCGTGGAGGGCGACTCATAAATAATAAATTTATGTTTATTATGTTATGTTATCTTCACAGCTTTCTCTTTACTTCTGCTCAAAGAAGAAAATCTATGTCTTTGTAATTCTGTCCTATTTAACCCAACCATCACTAATTCATTGATTCTGTCCTATTAAACCTAATCATCTAGAGTGGTTGTATACATTATTATTTCTATTACTATTACGATTACACAATACATGTATGAATGTTCAGACCATAGCTAAGTAACTGAGTTGTTCTCCAGGTTCAGAAGCCCAAGACAAAAACACAAAACACTAAGCAGGGCCTGACCCCTCACCCCATGTGTCAGGTTAAAATTTTGTTCATGAATTGGTTAACATTTAAAATTCACAGGTTGTACAACCCCCACCCTGGGGCCTGATCAGGAAATTTGCACATAACACAGTTGTACATGGATAGGAAATCTGCATGGGTTGTCAACGAATCATGTAGTCAACATCATCTGAAGCATTTCCATTTGACACCAAGTTAGCTGCCATCCCATGTGCAGGGAGCATTGGAAGGAGCTCTCAGTGTGTGCTCAGCCACAGATGATCTAATTACTGCACTAATGCCCTGGATTGAACTGCAGTTCATTTCTTTTCAGAGGAACAAGTCAATACATTTATGCTTCTTCTAATGCCAAAGTCATTTCCAGAGAGACAATTGCTCTTTGCTAAAGCAAAACTACCAAGCAGCAAGAAACGGATATATCAGCATGGAGGTGCAGTACCAAACATGGTTTAAAGGAATTGTCGACCTTTTCTTAAAACAAAAGAGTAAAGTTTGGTGTATGAGGTTGATTCTTGTGGTACCTTGGAGACTAATAAATTATTGTTACAATATGAGCTTTCATAATTTATAGCCCAAGTAAAGGTAGACTTCATTTTCCAAGTTCAAACCTCTCAAGGGAGACTAGAATGTCCTAATGGATAGTAATTCGGTAGCTTGCTCTCTTTTACTCTAATCTCCCTTTGAAATTTCTTTGCTTTATTACAGTTCCTTTAAGGAAGGAAGAAATTTCAAAGGGGGATTAGAGAAAGAGACGGCTGTACACAATGTCCCAAATGCCGTTAACACTCTAGACTTACACAAGGATGGTGTTGCCAGGAAAACCCCACAATAGGTTCGCCTGAGTGTCGCCATAGATCAGAAATGACTTGAAGGCACACAACAATGACATCTGCACTTTTATTTTCAGTACCTTTTCTTATGTACTCTGCATGAATTCTGACATGTTTACATCTGCTGAAACTAAACTTTGACAGATCTATTGAGCCAAAGTCTCTTTTATGGGTTGGCACCCCCAGATCAACTCTTGCCAGTGGGTGTGTGAACTTGGGATTTTTATTACCAGTGTCCTGCATTTGGAGAAATACTTCTGGCACTCTTTGCTATCAGGTTTTATTATAACTGCTTTAAATTACCGCAGACTCTCAATTATCCAACATAAATGGGCCAGCAGAACATTGGATAAGAAAAAATGTTGGATAATAAAGAGGGGTTAAGGAAAAGCCTATTAAAAGTCAAATTACAATATGATTTTCAAATTAATCATGTTTTACAACAAATGGATAGAAAAAGCAGTTCAATACACAGTAATGTTATGTAGTAATTACTGTATTTAGGAATTTAGCACCAAAACATCGCAATGTATTGGAACAACTATGGATCCTGGCAGGAGGCAGACAGCTTTAGATAATACAGAACGTTGGATGAGTGAAGGTTGGATAAACAAGACTTTTATCAACTTGTCCACCTTACTGAGCACACCCAAGTCCAGGACATTTATGAGAAAGTTGAAGAGCATCTAATTCAGTGCAGATCCTTTGGTGCCCAAGTGTTTACTTTCCTTCTCTGTGAGGACTGTTTATTTCCGCTCTCTGCTATCTGTTCTTTAACCCGTCACCAATCCATAAGAGGATTTCCGTTCTTATCCCACAACTAGTACATTTTTTTCAAGAGTCTTTGGTGAGAGACTTTGTCAAAAGCCTTTTGGAAATTCAAGTAGGTAATGGCTACGAGATCACAGCTGTGTTCCTGAGATAGGACTTACCTTTGCAGAAGCTGTTTATTTTTTAGCTGGAGATGATTTTCTATATGCTTGACAATTTCATCTTTAATAACATTTCCCACCCATGTCTGTAGAAGAGGCATTACATTTACAAGCTTGCAGTTTCTGGAATGCTTGAAAACAACTTTTAAAAGTTGGTGTTATGTTGGCCAGCCTTCAATTTTATGGAAAAGAGACCTACCTTTAGGGATATGGTGCAGATTTTATCAGTGCCTCGGCAATTCCACATTTCAATCTCTTAATGGTTCTCATATGGGTTTCATTTGGACCAAGTGATTTTCTCATTTGTAATTTATTAATAAGGTGTAGCACAGGGATGAAGGAATTCAGAGGCATGGGGACTATTTCCCTTCTCGTATCCACCTATTGGATCACCCCAGGGAATTTTATGCACACTAAAAAAATGAACATTTGTCCACAATTTTGGTCAATTTTTAGCTAATGGGTGGTCTTCTGGCATAAAATGTCCCCCCTCCAGCCTTTTAAAAAAGATTTGGGGAGATCTTGGGCTATGGTGAGGCTTCAGTGAGGCTTCAGAGGTTGCATTTAGGGATGCTAGGCAATCCCCCATTGTCCAAGTATGATGGCCTTCCAAGGGTTTTATTTTTCTTGGAAGACACTTCTGTGTGAGTTTTTTTAATGTGTGGAGGTCGGTACACAGCTGATCAACACACAGTCATCACAGAGTGAGGGACCCAACCAGTGGCATGGTTTACATGATGACGGTGACTTCTCAATCTGTTGCAGCCTTCTTCTGCCGTCACAGCCATTATAACATGTATCATGTTATCTTCTGCGTGATCCACCATTAAGGCCTTCAGGTCTTTGGATTGTGCGAGGTCTGGAACCTCCCCTGCAGCCCCTCCTGGGAGTACATGACTCCGACAGTTATGCCTGCAGGTTCATTGGAACACACAAGACCTCTCACCACAACAATCCATCAAGGGAAAAACCACATTACACATATGGCCATCTAAATGTTGTCATCTTCTCCTTCCATCATTATTTTCCTGAGTTCCTCAGAAACCCTAAAGATGTCAGATGAGTATCTGCTCTGCATCTTCAGCAACAAAGACAGATGGGAATTCACATTCTTCGCAATTTCCTTGACCCTTTCAGCACTCTCTTAATCCTGTTCTCATCCTATAGTCAGTCTAACAATATAGTTCCCAAAATATTTTATTGGGTTCCTTATTATCTTTTTGCTGTTCCTTTATGCAAGTTTATCTTCTTTTTCTCCTTTTCCTCTACTTTCTTCTTTTTGTGCCTCTCAGCTGGGCAAAACTTTCCTTTTTTAAAAGGCATGAAAGCTACCTAATACATCAATACAGAAGTCTATGATTTTAATATAGCCTTAATTGAACTAGGGAAGTGGCCTAATGATGAGGCAAAGCTCCAGAGGAAAGTAAGTAGAAAATTGCATCATTAGATAGAACAAAAGGAAGGGGAAGGAAAAACTGAGGCAGAAAGAGCTAACAGGACAAACAGCAATGGATGGATCTAGTGAAACTGTAGGGAAGGGAAAATTCAGAAGCTTTTTGTGCGCTTGCACCAGAAATTGCTCAGTAAATGCATAATGAGTTCTTTTTGAAAGTTTATAATACTCATCCTGCTCCTGCAATCCTACAGAATTACAGACAAATTGCAGAGAATCTGAGTGAAAGTTTAAATTGGAATGACAAACAATAATAAGAACAAGAGCAAGAGAAATGTCATGCAAACATCCTTTTTCTGAAACACATGAAGAAAGGTGTCAAGACATGGATCACACCATACCTTGGTTATAGTATTTTATATAATTAAATCTCACTAGATTTGTGTTACTGTCCATTTGTTCAAAACCAGGGAGCAAATCACAGCCTGTTTTGTCAAGATACAGTTTTATTTCAAATCAATAAAATAATATGTAAGTGGAATGAAATCTTGGAATAAACACTAAGTGGAATAAGTAAATAAAAGTTTAGAATAAATCTACTGACACTCATGTTTTAGGAGGGATACATTGCCAAAATCAGTTGTTCCCAACCTTTTTTGACCAGGGACCACTTTGATCAGGAATCCCTTTGACCAGGGACCACTTTGACCAGGGACCACTTGACAGACCAGGGACCACTTTGACCAGGGACCACTCTCCAATATTAGTAACAAAAGGGTTATGAGTCGGTTTTTGGTCATCTTTAGTTTTGATTTGGTTATTTGGGGTGCTGATTCAGAAAATTCCATTTGATGAACCACATCAGCTTTAGTTTCTGATATATGACATATGTCATTCAATAGTTGCCATCTGCTTGCCCACAGAAAACCATATTTAATAATCTAGAGCTTATGTGGTCTATCCAATATAATTTTCTGAATCAGCACCCCCAAATAACCACAGGAACAGACGTAAAAACAAAGACACCAAGGTGTTCCTGCTTCCATGCATCACATGAAATGGCTCCAGTGGGTTAGCTTCTCCTCTCCCGACATCCCTGTTGTCTTGGCACTATAAGAGGGTTTTGTGAGACCAGTTGCTCTCATTGCAACGGTGTAGTAATTGTGAGGTCGCTGACTATATTTTAGTTCTTGAAGACCACTGCTGTTCTATGGACCACAGGTTGGGAACCAGGCATGTATTGCTTACTCTAGACAAAATCTATGCCAAATTATATGTTACAATTGCATGCAGTCTCTTGTCAATAGGATGCAATGAAACCAATGGAATAAGCTTCTAAGTAAAAATGTAGTTGGCTGAGCTTGAAGTCTTATTGACTTTTATTGGGAGAGTTTGATTCCCTCCATTGATTTCATCCATCCTTGGGCTACACTGTGCCTCTTATTTTCTATAATTACCTCACAGAACTTCCAAAAAAAAAACCAGATTCAGTTCTCTTAATACTCAAATATCTTGGGTGTTCATGTTCAATGAGTTTTATTAATATATTGACTGTCATTTGTATTAGTTCAAGCTATGTGCAATTTAGGCTGAATCTATTACTAAGACTTAAGTGAAAGAAAATGTCCAATACTGCAAAACATAGGGTTGCTAGGTCACCTAGCATCATATATAGATCCATCTAGTACTACAATACTCATTCACAAACAAGTAAACTTATTTGCTTCTTTCCAATGTAGCCTTGTTAGTCTGAACTAAAGTGGTCCCTTGAACCAATGGGATCTCACAACCTCTGAGGATGCCTGCCATAGATGCAAGCGAAACATCAAGAGAGAATGTTTCTAGAACTTGGCCATACAGCCCAAAAAACCTACAACAACCCAATGGGATCTATCTCAGTGTTGACTCACTATTCAACAGCTGTTTTAATGGGTTTACTCTAGTTGGGGCTAAGATTCAGAGTCTGAATATCCTGCAGTAAGGCAAAGAGAGATTATTATAGGATGACACTGTCCATCTCCTCCAGTGCAAAATTTGGAAATGTTACTTTGTTGGATCATAATTACAATTCTCTGGTCACCATGTGGATTGACCAATGACTATACTGATTAGGGTTTTCTGGGAGATTTAATCCCCAAAAGATTATGTTTCCAAGCTCTGCCACTGAGTAATATTTATAAAGAAGACAATCTTTTAAAATATATTAATGTTGAAATGTTAGGTTTTGACCTAAACTCTACACAACAATGTGTTAAACAGTAGTACCTTGAACTACAAAAACACATGGGTGCAGCAACGGGACTATAACAATAAAAAGGTGAAGACCGCAGAACAGGGGTGCTCATTAGGTAGATTGCAATCTACTGGTAGATTGTGTAGGGCGTCCTGGTAGATCGCAGGCAGGGCAGGAGGAAGGCTCAGTCCCGCCCTGCAGGCTCCTGACGCCGCCCAAGTGCCCTGCCCTGTTATCTGAGGTCCCATGTTATCTGCTTTGAATCAGATAATATGCGGCAGTGTGGACTCAGAAAACCCAGTTCAAAGCAGATATTGTGTTACATGTTTCACATTTTTGTGGTGGGTAGGTAGATAATTTTGATTTGGTTGTTTTATAAGTAGCTCGCATGCTGAAAACGTGTGAGCACCCCTGCCGTAGAACAATCAATTTATATCAAATACATCCAAATTCAAGTATACACACCCTAGGAAAGAGCGGCAGCCTGTCTGAAGCAACCAACAAAGTACGCAGTCCCAATACAGTTAATAAAAATACAAGGTATACTTAGCGTCTATGGCGATCGTTGGGCTGAGAATCTGTAGTTCTGTAGCAGCAAATTGGGAGTTATGGAACTCCAAGTGGCAAGCTTTACCTCTTACCAAACGGCGGCATGGACGTGCGGGCGCAGGGATGAGGAATCACGCAACAACTTCACTGCTCAATGTGAAATCAAAGAGATTTATTGATTCTAACACCAGCTGGTGGGGTCTGCCAACAGAACAAGCTGCTATCAGGGCAAATGGCCCCGGTCATCCTTAACACAAAGCATTTATACCCCTCATGGCGGCATCCAGAAACGCCCGCCCGAACATTTCTATGGTAGTCTTTCTCACAGTGCAACTATCAGTGGCTGGGACTCTTGTGTTCCCAGTTTGCAACATTTGGCTTCTCCTTGCCAGCAACGGAGGGGGCCAACTCTCTGCTCATGCGCAGTTCTTACCCATTTGGCATTAAGGTAAACAAACCCCATGCTTTGCACTGCTAGACCAATCCAAGCCTACGTTATCTTACACTAGGCACGGGATGTACTTTGGCAAATCACTGCCTGTGCTAGAAGCACCAATCATAGTGTTACATTCACGGAGCTTGTGCCTGCCTGATTCTTGGCACAGAAACCCACTTTTCTAAGCTCTACACGTGTGCAGCATCGCTTTCTGACCTTACTCCTGCAAAGAAAGTGCCAAAACCGCTTTAGTTCCAGTAATCCAAGGTAATAAAAGTCCATTGTGGGAAATTCTTTCTTGGATTCTGGCTATAAGAAGATAGCCACTTGTGTATGTGTCTGTCTCCAAATATATGTCGCGTTGTAGAGTCCCAATCTATTATATAAAGGAGGTCCCGTCGTCGAACGACTGACAGACACAGATAAACCATCCAAGGCAGAGACACCAAACTTGCCAACAGAAATAGGCCTCAGGCAAGGAAGGTTTATAGAAAAAAAACCTTCCTCCCAAAAACCTTGAAGGCCCCCAAAACAACGATACAAAAAAACTACATTGCCCAGCATCCTCTGCGGCAGCCAGCGAAACCCATTGACCAACATCGGCCCACACAAAATGCAGGGAGGCTGAGTAACCATAGTAACGCTGGGCACAGCCAGCCAAGGCTAGGTTAGAATGCTGAGTGATTCAGTCAGTTGGTGTTTGAGGGTTAAACTGACAAAACCAAACTCTATGAGGCAGCAATTCTCTAGCAATTCCTACCCACACAACACAACACAACTTCCTATCACAACCCATCCCTCCAACCTTACGGGACCCCGCACACCACCACCACAAACAAAAGCCAACTCCACCTATACTCCAACCACAACACAACACAACACTGCACTGATACTCTACAAACACACACAAACACACACACCCAAAACACCCCACCCACACAAGCATTCCACAACATACTACCACCCACAATTCCACCACACACCCACTAACTCACCAAAAAAGTAATACCTACACACAACACAATACGCAAATAACACAACCTTGTGTCTACTGCTCAACCCATTTGTATGCCATTCCTTCCTTCCACACAGGCAGAAACTGACCCAAAAGACAAGCCATGCCTTCTAAAAAGAACAGCATCGGACGACACACTCACAAAGCTACATACATCAAACAAAAAAGGGCAGAACAAACGCCAGAACAGAAACACAGTTTCTTTTTTCAAATCCAGAGTTGGGAAACCACAGAACCTCTATCAGGGCTGTCCAACTGCCGGCCCTGCAGGTGTTTTGGGCTTCAAATCCCAGCAATCCTAACAGCTGGTAAACTGGCTAGGATTTCTGGGAGTTGAAGTTCAAAACACCTGCAGGGCCGGCAGTTGGACAGCCCTGCGTTTCCATCAACACAGCAGATGGAAAGACAAAAAACATTGTATATCCACAAGCTCTGCAGAACGCCAGCAACGCCAAACACTGACAACTCCCCAGGACTTCAACATCCCACCCACCAGAACCCACAACAACACAGCCATGACCCCACCAAGACCATAAGTAACATCAATTCCAACCCGTACATACTCAGACTTTCTCGCATCTCCTAAATAGGGCACAGCAACGCGTGCCGGGTACAGCTATTTGGTTATAATCCGATATAGAGGAGAACAGAAAGAGTGTCTCTCTCACTAGTTCCAAAGTTCGCCAGACCAAAAGGACAAGCTCCATGGCTCCTGTGCTGATCAATAGGTAGTTTATAAACAAATGTTTGCTGTGTACACCAGAAAGTACTAATGTTCCTCTTGGGTGCCTTACAGTATCATATCGAGAACTCAACCGTTTCGCCAAGGATTTTATGGCTTCCTCAAGGGCGTTCCCTGGAGCATTGCACTTATACTATAATTCTAATATATGGAAATCACATTTCAGTAATTCAGTAACTAATGACATCAAAAGTATTACATCTGAGATGACCCTTAGGTTTTGACTTAAGACAGTTGCATGGGTTTTTTAATCCATTAACATTTTGTAGACAATATGTCGCCCAAAACTGAAGTCATTTTTTTAAAAATGAGAGTGAAATAAATTAAATTAATTGATTTATTCATATCCCATCTTTCTCCCAGTACGTAACCCAGTTCATGATATCAATTAATTTATATCAGTTGATACATTTCCCCCATTTTTAAAGCCACATTCGCTTCTAAGATATATTTCAGTGGTTGTGATGAAGAAAATCTAACTTGTATTCTTCTTTGTAGAATTTGATACCAGTAGAAACTGGTGATTCTTCCCCTCCTCTAAATCTTGAGGCTATGGGTCAACATGTTTGTAGGATGTACCAGATCCCATCTGATCTTCGAAGTCCTAGTTAGTATTTGGATGGAGACTGCCAATGAATAGCAGGTGCTGTTGGCTGTGTTTCAGAGGAAAGCAA
Organism: Anolis apletophallus; assembly: GCA_030556195.1. Taxonomy (NCBI): domain Eukaryota; kingdom Metazoa; phylum Chordata; class Lepidosauria; order Squamata; family Anolidae; genus Anolis; species Anolis apletophallus. Next base: position 53,153,656 of record JARBWK010000009.1, on the reverse strand, counting down.
TGGTGAACCCAACTCTGAGCATTCCTTTTATAAGAAAATCCTATGAAATACATGGGATCACTGTAAGTTGATGGCAACTTGAAGGCATGTACACACGCATGGTTATTTAAAGTGGTGGTTCATGGACCAAAGCCAGTCTATGAGCCATTGGCTGACAGCATGTGTCAAAAGGAAGAAGCCAATGGACCCAGATATGTATCAGTCCTATTGGGAAAAATAATGTTGAACCTCCCCATCAGGTAATCTGGGAAGCACAGTACCATAGTGCTCATTCAATATAAGCAGGTGTTGTTTGTACACCACCTGGTGGTAGGAATGGGGATGACTTGAAATACATTCTGTTCATAGTTCAAATGTTTAAATCCCATTGCTGAAACAAGATGTGATGTAACACAGACTTACCTTTAGGTGTGTTGGACAAAGTTTGTGTCTTCGCCTCCCTACGAAAGGGTTAACCTGTCCATTTTTGTTCATATCACAATTGCATACCTTCCCCGCTCAATACTAATCAGTTGTATCCCATCACCAATTAACTTACCTTTATATATAGTATTTAAATGCACATTTATATGCATACTATAAATATGTAATATAAATATGTACTGAAGGGAGCTATCCTAAGTACTTGGGGAAGTCAGCAGCAGGGGAATTTGGCAGGAAGGGAAATAAGTTGAGCAAGGACTGCTCAATGCCATTGTAGACAATTCCACAACTATTACTCTACTGTTGCTCACACCCTTTCTTTGGAAACCCAGAGCTGTGGGGCAATGGGCATTTTGCATTTTCCTTTGCATATGGGTAGATATCAGGCAGCATAATGCCTCCATATAGATTTACAGGAAAAAGAAAGAAGGAAGGAAGGGATATATTTATCCTTTTCCTTGATCCTCCTTCAATCACCTTCCCTTTCATCTAATAATAATAATAATAATATAATTCTTATATTCTGCCTCCATCTCCCCGAAGGGACTTGGGGTGGCTTACATGGGGAGTAAGCTCAATATAAATTAAGTTACAAGATAACACAATTAAAAACATATACCAATCAAATATATTAAAACAATAAAACCAATACAATCTAAGACATAAAACATAACCAAACAGCAAGCAACCAATGGCCAAAAAAAGTGGGCATGTGCACATTTGGGACTAATAGGGCAGGACAAAACTGTAAGGCTGGGGGCTGGGAATAAAGTACTGGAGATCCAACTCTTTGTGTCTTTCTGAAAGGTGGACAAGATGGGGGCTAATCTAATCTCCCTGGAGAGAGAGAGAGTTCGAGCCAGGGGACTGCCAACAAGAAGGCCCTCTCTCATTCCCACCAACCAAGCTTGCGACAGAGGTGGAAGCGGGAGAAGGGCCTCCCTGGCAGGTCTTAATCCTTATGTCAGTTGATAGAGGGAGATTTGTTCACAAAGATAAGCAGGACTTGAACTGTTTAGGGCTTTATAGGTAATGATACCTACACTTTGAATTGGGCTCGGAAACTTCTCGGCAACCAGTAGAGCTGCATTGTCTGCTCCCTGTAGCTAGCTCCAGTTAGTAACCTTTGCACAAGTTGCAATTTCTGGGCCATCTCCAAAGGCAACCCCAAGTAGATTGCATTGCAGCAATCCAATCTACATTAGGACTGAGTCTATATTGCCCTATATCCCAGGATCTGGTCTCAGTTTATCTGTTTATCCCAAATTATCTGGCAGTGCAGACTCATGTAATCCAGTACAGAGCAGATAATCTGGGATCAGATCCTGGGATATCGGGCAATGTAAATCCAGCCTGGAAGGTTTCATTCTTGAAATTGAAGTTCTGCACGTGACTTTCCAGCTCATTTGATGAATCCTCTTTCGATCACCTGCTCAACGTGGCTTCTTCACTACCGCATAGCAAGGCCACTGTTGTTGGGCAGAAAAGCTAGGGCCTTATTCTTAAAGGGCAACAGAAGGAGAAGGTCTCAAAGACAACTTTCACCTTTCAGTCTTTATTCTAGTATTACCCATATTTCCGAGTGAGTATTGTTGGTTGCCCCCAGTGGCGCAGCAAGTTAAACCACTGAGCTGCTGAACTTTCTGTCCGAAAGGTTGACGAATCGAATCCAGGGAGTGAGGTGAACTCCTGCTGTTAGCCCCAGCTTTTGCTAACCTAGCAGTTTGAAAACATGCAAATGTGAGTAGATCAATAGGTACTAGGCATGGTTTAGAACCCAAAAATAGCAAATCGAAAATCTAATGGGGGGGGGGGGGGTATTAGTAATAGAAAGACTTACAAAAAAATTTCCAAAAATTTCTGAAATGTAACTTAATTACTAACGAAATTCGTTAGTAGTTCGTATGCCAGCGCATGCGCATTCCAGATGGTTTTGGCCTACAACTCCCAGAAATCCTAACAGTTGGTAAATTGGCTGGGATTTCTGGGAGTTGTAGGCCAAAACTTGAATAAATCACACTGAATTCTAGATGGGACTCTCCAAATAGGAAGGAGGGAGCGAAGGAGGGAGGGAGGGGGTATTCTATTCTTGGAAGCAGCAAAAAAAAAGGAGGAGGAGGGCCCCCCTTGCTCCTCGCTGCCTCTCTCTCACCCCGATCCTGAGGGAGCGAGGGCCCAAATTTGCCCAGGCTGAGAGGAAAAGGAAGAGGCCTGAGGCTGTGAGGAATGGTGGGAGTTGAAGTCCAAAACACCTGGAGGGCTGAAGTTGGCCCCTCATGAAGCCTCTTCAAGGCTTTAGATCCTGTGAGAAACCAACCTAATGTATAATAGAATGAATCCTACTGTAAGTGCCTAATATTATAAGTAATCCAACTAGTCATACCTACATTCCATGCACATGCAATAATACAGCAGTAATAACAATGGGTAAAATTCAAACCGAAGTATTCTGACTGGTCCCTCCTCATGCGGTGCAAACGAGCTCAAACCGAAGTATTCTGACTGGTCCCTCCTCATGCGGTGCAAATGGGCTCTTCTCTGTGAGCCCGGGAAAAGCCAGCGTTTGCTGCTTGGGTGCACACACATACATATTCTTTGGAGGGGGGATTTGCTGCAGAATCTTCTCTATGAGCCCGGGATTCTGCAGCAAATTCCCCCCCCCCCCCAAGAATATGTATGTGTGTGCTCCCAAGCAGCAAACGCTGGCTTTTCCCGGCTCATAGAGAAGAGCCCGTTTACACCGCATGAGGAGGGACCAGTCAGAATACTTCAGTTTGAATTTTACCTCTTGTTATTGTTATTACTGCTGTATTATTGCATGTGCATGGAATGTAGGTATGACCAGTTGGATTACTTATAATATTAGGCACTTACAGTAGCATTCATTCTATTATACATTAGGTTGGTTTCTCACCCCAATACTCTTTGATTCTTTAGATCAGTGGTTCTCAACCTTTCTAAAGCCGTGACCCCTAAATACAGTTCCTCATGTTGTGGTGACCCCCAGCCGTAACATTATTTTCATTGCTACTTTAGAACTGTAATTTTGCTACTGTTATGAATTGTAATGTAAATATCTGATATGCAGGATGTATATAATTAAAGCATAATCACAAAAACAATATGTTTGGGGGAGTATGGACAACGGATGATGGGATTTGCAGTGCCTTCAACCAATTCAGCTCTGACTTCCACAAACAACAGAGACACCCACAAATTACAGAATTGGACCAAACCTGGCACAGAGAACCCACATGACCAACAGAAAATACTGGAGGAGGTTGGGAGGGATTGGCAGTGAATTAGGGGAGATGTAGTTCACCTACATCCAGAGAGAACTGCGAACCCAAACAACTATGGATCTGGACCAAACTTGGCACAAATACTAATTATGCCTAATGAGGGCAAAACAAAGAGAACATTATACATTAAAAAGTATGGAGTGGATCTCATCAGATACACACATGCTGCCAACACTGTGGTGTACAGTTCCAATAAAATTGATAATAGGGAAAATAGACCATGACATTTGGGAGTTGCAGTTACTTGGGAGTTATAGTTCACCTGCCATCAAATAGCATTCTGAACACCAACAACAATGGGATTGAACCAAATTTGGGATATAGAACTCCCATGACAAACAGAAAATACTGGAGAGGTTTGGGAGGAATTGACAGTGATTTAGGAGAGATGTAGTTCACAAACAATCAGGAGAGCGCTGTGAAATACCTGTTATGTAGGTTGTGGTGGATTCATCAAAGGGTGGAGGGAAAAGCATAGTGTGGGGCAGCAGTAGCATGGCCTGCCCTCCTCTCCTCCCTGTTTGGGGGCGCTGGTGAAAGAGACCGGAGAGGAGGAGGAAGAAGAGCACAGAGGAAAAGGACCGGGCAGGCCACACTGCTGCTGCTGCCGCCCTGTGCTCCTCTTGTCACTTTGCTTCGAGGCCTCGGGGCTTCAAAAGGCTGTGACAAAAGCACAATGTGGAGCACAGCAGTGGCTCCGTTTGGAAGTGCCCAAGTTGAGGGGGGGAGGGGGAAGAGCCCAGAGGAGGACAAGGGCAGGCTTTGCTGCTGCTGCTACCCCACACTCCTCTCACCACTCTTTGAGCCTTCCAGGTGAAGCGGAGGCCTCAAAGGGCAGAGAGGAGAGCATGGAGTGGGGCAGCAGCAGCAGCGAGATTTCCCCTCCTCCTCCTCCTCCATGGTCTTCCTCCTCCTCCACTCCGTTTGGAGGTCCCCAAAGGGAGAGGAAGAGGAGGAAGAAGAGCCCAGAGGAGAGGGAGATGGGTAAGCCTTGCTGCTGTTGCTGCTGCCGCCCCACGCTCCTCTCGCAGCTTTTTGAGGCAAGGCCTCGAAGGGGGCGAGAAGAGGGTGGCGCAGGGCAGCAGCAGCAGCAGCAAAGTCTTCCCTTCCTTCTCCTCCAGAGTCTCCCCCCCCCGGTTTGGAGGTCCCCAAACGGAGAGGAGGAGGAGGAAGAGCTCAGAGGAGAAGGAGATAGGCAAACCTCGCTACTGCTGCCCCACGCTCCTCTCGCTGCTTGTTGAGGTAAGGCCTCAAAGGGGGCGAGAAGCGGGTGGCACAGAGCAGCAGCAGCGAGGTCTTCCCTCCTTCTCCTCCAGGGTCTTCCTCCTCCACTTCGTTTGCAGGTCCCCAAAGGGAGAGGAGGAGGAAGAGCCCAGAGGAGGAGGAGATGGGCAAGTCTCGCTGCTGCCCCATGCTGCTCTCACCGCTTTGCAAGGCGAGGCCTCAAAGGGGGCGAGGGTGGCACAGAGCAGCAGCAGCAAGGTCTTCCCTCCTTCTCCTCCAGGGTCTTCCTCTTCCTCCGCTTCATTTGCAGGTCCCCAAATGGAGAGGAGGAGGAGGAAGAGCCCAGAGGAGAAGGAGATGGGCGAGCCTCGCTGCTGCTGCCCCACGCCCCTCTCGCCACTTTTTGAGGTGAGGCTTCGAAGGGGGCGAGAAGCGGGTGGCACAGAGCAGCAGCGAGGTCTTCCCTCCTTCTCCTCCAGGGCCTTCCTCCTCCACTCCGTTTGGAGGTCCCCAAAGGGAGAGGAAGAAGAGCCCAGAGGAGAAGGAGATGGCAAACCCTGCTGCTGCCGCCGCCCCACACTCCTCTCGCCACTCTGCAGGGCTTCATCGAGAAGCAGAAAGAACACGGAACAGGGCAGCAGCAACGAGGCCTGCCCTCGTCCAGGCTCTTCTTCCTCCTCTTCTCCCTTCTCATCTGGCAGTGCCTCTAAATCAAGGTGCAGGCCTTGAGGCAGGGGTGCGGCTTCTTCCTCCTCCTCGCTGTCATCTCCTTCGGCCTCCGCCTCCCAGGAATGACTCTAGGGTCCCTGAGGCCGAGGGAGGCATCACAAGAGGCCCTCAGCTGGGTCCTGGCATTGCCGGTTGGCGAGACCACGTCCCAGCCGAGGGAGGCATCGCAAGAGGCCCTCAGTGGGTCGCAGCCTTGCCGGCTGGCAAGACCGCATCCCAGCCGAGGGAGGCCGTGGTCTTGGGGCGGGGCCTAAGGAGGTGGCCTCGCGACCCCTCCGAAGTAGCCACGCGACCCCCCTGGGGGTCGCGACCCCCAGGTTGAGAACCACTGCTTTAGATCCTGGCAGGCAGGAGAGGCAGGGAAGCCTGGAAAAATGTAAACAGAGAGGTTTACTCAGAAGAAAAACCAAAAAGGAAGGGCCCTTCATCCAAAGTGCCCTCCTTTGCAGATTTACTTCTGAGTAAACCTCTCTGTTTACATTTTTTCCAGACTTCCAGCCGAAAGAAGGTGCGAGTTTAGGGCCTGCCTTGCCATAATACTTATTGGCAAGGGAGGCGGGAGGGTGGTGAGAGAGAAGGAGGGTGCCCCCTTACGACCTAATAACGACACTTAAGAAAATCCTGGCCCCCAAGTTCTATAAAGAAAGTCCACTTCCTGGTTGGCGTTCCAGATGCGGAAATACTCAAAGTAGCATTTCTTACAATTTCTTATGAATCATTTCATTTTCATAACTTTTTTCTCATGCCTAATAGGTACCATTCTGACAGGAAGGTAACGGCACTCCATGCAGTCATGCTGGCCACATGACCTTGGAAGTGTCTATTGACAATGCCGGCTCTTCAGCTTAGAAATGGAGATGAGCACCACCACCCAGAGTCAGACACAACTAGACTTAATGTCAGGGGAAACCTTTACCATTACTTATTGCTGGTTGCTGCCTAGTTATGCGCCTAGCTTTCTGGCTATGTAAAATACGCTCATAATTTGTAACAGTTATGCTTTTTTGGGAGATTGTAGCCCTTTGCCTTGATTTAAAATTCTACTCAAAGAGCTTCTATGTGGGAATTAAACAGAACCCAGGCTCCCATGATCACTTTGTTTTGTTTACTTCTTTTTTAAAAATAGGATTCATTGCTTGTTGGACTTGTTGAGTGAGGTTACTGGTAAATTTTAACTGGCAGACAAAGGCTTTATTTGCAGCTTTATTGTGCTGAAAGAATTTTAATTGGCAGTGGCAATTAAGTGGCAATAAAGAACACATGGCAGTTCAGGCAACTCAAATGTGCCACCCGTCTCTTTCCCACTCTCTCCGTCTGATGAAAAATAAACCTTGGGATGTTGCTCAATCCCTCAGGACTTCGTTGGAGAGAAACAGACAATTTGGAACTTCAGGCTTAAGCCACCAATGCACACTCACTACTGCCATTCCTTTGAGACCGATGTGTGAGCCAAGCTGACACAGAACTGATCCAAAATCTGTTATTCAAAAGCAATAACATGGGGGGGCTTCTGCTTGAACTCCAAAGGCAGATCTCCTTAACTCCGAGACAGACACTTCTACATGACTCAAATGCAGAAGTTTCTACAGACTGAATGCAAAGGAGAAGTGGAGCCTGCTCATGCATTCAGTGAATAGGTTACTGCTACCTCCCATCATATCCAAATAGTGTGCTTTTGCTTTTGAACAAGGGAATGAGGCACATTTTTCAAGTCTGGGTTCCCCACTTTATTAGTGGCACATTCTTTCTTTTCCAGATATTGTTAACGGCCTGAAAACCAACCTTGTCTTATGGCAACCCCATGAATGAGAAACCCTATCCTAAATAGACCTGCTTAGGTCTTGCAGACTCAGACCCCATCTGCAGTACTATTTTTTTGGTGTGTTTCAGGAACAACTTGAGAAACTGCAAGTCACTCCTGGTGCGAGAGAATTGGCTGACTGCAAGGATGTTGCCCAGGGGATGCCCAGGTGTTTTGATGTTTTACCATCCTTGTGGGAGGCTTCTCTCATGTCCCCGCATAGGGAGCTGGAGTTGACAGAGGGAGCTCATCCATACTCTCACCGGATTCAAACCTGCAACCTGTCAGTCTTCAGTCCTGCCAGTACAAGAGTTTAACCCATTGCACCACCAGGGGCTCCTGCACTACTATATAATGCAGTTTGATACTGCATTGTATGGCAGTGTAGATGGGCCTGGGTCTATTCATCTGTAATGCAATCTTCTTCATATATATATATATAATTTTATTATATATATAATAAAAAATACCCCCCATAAAAATCCCTTAATAAAATTATAAATAATAAAATTATGTATATATATATATAATTTTATTATATATATACAGTATATATATATATATATACATACAGTGTGTGTGTGTGTGTGTATATATATATATATATATATATAATTTTATTATTTATAATTTTATTAAGGGATTTTTATGGGGGGGATGAGAGAGATTTAAAAAACCGATAATCTTCTCGAGCCCTTTCCACTTCGCAACCCAACTCAGAAAGAAAATAATAGGATCATATTTTAATAGTAATTATCTTTATGTATAGATTTATCAAAATACAGCAAACACAGGAACCACATAGCCATAGATTCTAAATAAAGTTTAAATGTAAGCAACATATACAGAAAATAACTAGTGGATATGTGCAGTATAGACTCATAGTTTTCATACTATAATAACCTTACTCTGTAAATCCACATAATCCAGGAGAGCATTATTTTGTTGGGTGTGGGTTGTATCATCTGCATAAGAATAAGTTTCAGATTGCATAAAATTTTTGTGGTTTTGCCTGATCTTTAACAACATTCACACAGTGTGGGAGTACCCTTATTAGTGAACGGTTCCTAAAATATCCCAATGAAGCTTTGTATTTATATTTTAATGTCTAATTAATCCAAACCAAATTATTATAATGATGGTGCTTAGCTTTTGTTTCATAAGTGGTTTTAGTCACAAGAATATTGTCCTTTGTCTGATTCCTGATCGAAATAACTGAAGAAAGGGGAGGTCAAAGATCAATGGCTAATTGGGTCACTTTGAGTTTTCCAGGATGTATGGCCATGTTCCAGAAGCCTTCTCTACTGACGTTTCTCCCACCTCTAGATGGCAGGCATCTTCAGAGGTTGTGAGGTTTGTTGGAAACTAGGAAAGTGGGGTTTATATGTCTGTGGAATAATGTCCAGGGTGGGAGAAAGAACTCTTGTCTGTTTGAGTCAGGTGTGAACGTTGCAATTGGCCAACTTCATTATCATTCAATGGCCTTGCAGTTTCAATGTTTGGCTGCTTACTATCTGGGGGAATCCTTTGTTGGGAGGTGATTAGCTGGCCCTGATTGTTTCTTTTCTGGAATTCCCCTGTTTTGGAGTGTTGTTCTTTATTTACTGGTTTGATTTTAGAGTTAATTAATGGATAATTAATTGAAGATCCAGAACCTATGATCTCTGAAGGTGATAGTACTTTGAGCTATAAACTATGCAATTATAGGGTTTATAGTGTGGTGTGGCATGCTAGAGCTGTCTGGCAGATGATGATGTCGACAGACTTTACCTGCCCAGAAAATCAGGAGGCAGAGGCCTTCTGCAATTGAAACTAACGGTAGAAGAAGAGAAACATGCACTGGCAGATTATGTGAAAGGCAGTCAAGAACCAACATTGAGGGAAGTCAATAGTAGTAAACTGCTTAAAGTGCAAAAGACAAAGAGTGAATACCATAAAAACACTATCCAGAGCAGAAGAGAAAACCTTTGAAAGAAGGCGGTTCCTGGGGAAAGTTGGGAGCCAAATTAACAAAGAAAAAACATGGCTGTGGCTCACAAATGGAACTTTGAAAAAGGAGACGGAGGGCCTGATTCTGGCAGCCCAAGAACAAGCCATTAGAACAAATGCCATCGAAGCCAGAATTGAAAACTCGACTACAGATCCCAAACGTAGACTCGGCAAGGAAGCAGATGAAACAATAGATCACATCCTCAGCGGCTGCAAGAAGATCGCAAAGACAGACTACAAGGAAAGGCATAATACCGTTGCTCAGATGATTCATTGGAACTTATGCCACAAATACCATCTGCCTGTGACAAAGCCTGAAAAAGTTACGGAAAATGAACACATCAAACTCCCCTGGGACTTCTGAATTCAGACAAAGTTTTGGAGCATAATACTCCTGACCTCATGATCATGTTAAAAACAAAGTATGGATAGTCGATGTCCCAATCCTAGGTGACAGCAGAATTGCAGAGAAACAACTGGAAAAGCTGACATGATATAAGGATTTAAAGATCGAATTGCAAAGCCTCTGGCACAAGCCAGTAAAGGTGGTCCCAGTGGTGATTGGCACACTGGGTGAAATGCCTAAAGACCTTGGCCCACACTTAAACACAATCGACGCTGACAAAATTACCATCTGCCAGCTGTAGAAGGCCACCTTACTGGGATCTGAACACATTATTCACCGATACATCACACAGTCCTAGACACCTGGGAAGTGTCCGACGTGTGATCCAATACAACAGCCAGCAGAGTGATCTTGTCTGCTGTGGACTCATCTTGTTATGTTTCTAATAATGACAATAACAATAATAATAATAATTCTTAAATTACAACTGCCATAGGAGGTTGCCCTGGCAGTTAAATTGGAATCACACAGATGTATGCTGTGTAAAAGGATCTTAGGAGACTGGTAGCCCTTCAAAATTACCCTGAGCCTTTGTGCAGCTGAACAAGCTCTGGCATCTTAAAAGCTTATACATTGTCCTCACAACCTTTGAGGATGCCTGCCATAGAGGTGGACAAAATGTCAGAAGAGAATAAGAACATAAGAACATAAGAAGAGCCATGCTGAATCGGGCCTCAGCCCATCTAGTCCAGCATTCTGTGTCACACAGTGGCCCACTAGTTGTACACGGGATCTCTAGCAGAAAGGAGGGCAAAACCCTCACCTGCTCCCGACCCCCACAACCAGTACCCGGGGAAATCCTGCCTGCCTCCATCAACACAGAGGTGGCACTTGGATGTCCATTTCAGTAGCTACTGATTCCCTTGGTATCCATGAATCTGTCTAATCCTGCCTTGAAGCTGTCCAGGCTGACCGCTGTCACAACCTCCTCTGGAAGTGAGTTCCATAACCCAATGACCCTCTGGGTGAAGAAATATTTCCCTTTATTAGTCCTAACTTTCCTACCTTGGAGCTTTAGGGAGTGCCCCTAGTCCTAGTGTTGGGTGACAGAGAAAATATTTTTCTTTATTCACCTTTTCTATCCCATGCATGATTTTATACACTTCGATCAAGTCACCTCTTAAACGCCGTCTTTCAAGGCTGAAAAGACCAAGGCGTTGCAACCTGGTTTCATAAGGGAGCTGCTCCATCCCTTGGATCATTTTTGTTGCCCTTCTTTGTACCTTTTCCAGTTCCGTTATATCCTTCTTAAGTTGCGGAGACCAGAATTGTACACAGTACTCCAAATGTGGCCTTACCATAGATTTGTAGAGAGGCAATACAACATTTGCCGACCTATTTTCGATTCCCTTCCTGATCATGCCAAGCATAGAATTTGCTTTTTCGCTGCTGCTGCGCACTGGGTTGACATCTTCATTGAGCTGTCCACCAAAACCCCAAGATCCCTTTCCTGGTTTGTCTCGGAAAGCTTTGACCCCATCAATTGGTAGGTGTAGTTGGGGTTCTTTGCCCCGATGTGCATGACTTTACACTTGTTTAGGTTAAAATGCATTTGCCACTTGGTTGCCCATTCACTCAATTTCAAGAGATCTTTCTGGAGCTCTTTACAATCAGTTTCATTTTTAACTACCCTGAACAATTTAGTGTCGTCTGCAAACTTTGCTACCTCAGAATTCACTCCTACATCCAGGTCATTAATGAATAAATTAAAAAGTAACGGACCCAAAACTGAACCTTGGGGTACGCCACTTCTCACCTCTTTCCACCCAGAGAAGTGTCCGTTTATTACCACCCTTTGTTTCCTACAGTTTAGCCAGGTTCCAATCCAGGACAAGACCTGTCCTCTGATTCCATGGCTGAAGAGCTTATTTAGGAGCCTTTGGTGAGGGACTTTGTCAAAAGCCTTTTGAAAGTCAAGGTAAACAATATCGACTGGGTCCCCTTTATCTATGTGTTTATTTACACCCTCAAAGAATTCTATCAAGTTAGTAAGACATGATTTGCCTTTGCAGAAACCATGTTGATTTTCCTTCAGCAATGCCTGTTCTTCTATGTGCTTAGTCATTTTTTCTTTAATAATGGTTTCCATCACTTTGCCTGGAATGCTACTGGAACATGACCATACAGCCCAGAAAACTCACAGCAACCCAGTCACCCAAGATAGATTGATAATTGATCCTGAGAGAAAAGCTGGGTAGAAATAAACGTCATCACCACCATCATAATTTCTCTGATTTTGCCCAGATAGACCTCTTCAATGTGTGCCATTACACTTAACCAGCTGCTTTTAAAATGCCCCATTCTTCTTTTCCAAAATACCTGTGTAATATAATATAAAATGTCTAAGGTGACATTTATGAAGCTGATGGCATTAACGGCTGACTTTGGTGATGAAGAATTTTTGCCTGTGCTTACAGCATTGGCTTTGAGTTTTCATTTAGGCCGCCAGATTTAAAAGCAAGGTAACAACTGGCAGAATTGTGAGAGCCACTTATTTATTTTTAATATATATATCCCATGTTCCCCAAAGCTTGAACGTTTTATTAACATTGCCTTTTTTTTTCATGGACCAAGAGGTTGAAAATGTTTTGGATCATTCATTTGTGGCTACTCTGTCTGAGGGATGGAAAGAGCTGGGCCTTTAGGGTCATCAAATCGGCTGTTTGTTGTGAGATTCGTAATCATGTGGATTCCATAGGTAAGGATCAATAATAAAACGAAGGAGGTGACCAAACCCATCCATATTGCAGGGGTGAAGAATGAGGTGCAGTCACTTGCATAGGCAAACACGGTGTTTTCAACGTTGAAAGCTTGGATCTGCAAAAGGAAAACAAGAAGAGTGTTGAGCCAAGAACCTGTACTTCATGTCCTACTTCCACAGGCGGAATAATCATTAACCACACGACTGTAGTGTTTCTTTAACCACAGGAACGTTGCATGTCAAACCTGGAAAAATATCATTTATTTTGGGGTATGTGCCAGGAAAAAATGCAGCACCTATTAACTCTCTCACTCCAAAGCTACTAGACTATCGTACCCAGAACAGGTAGCACTAGTAATCATGGTGGCATATAGATTTTGGGAGTTATAGTGCAAAAGGTATTTTCCCCAAGCTCTGCATTCATGCGTCTAACAATTAAATTCAGAGCAAGAGATATTTAGGTATGTATATGGGTCCGTTTGGTGTTTTTTTTTTTACGACAATGCCTTTGTTATGGTTAATAAAATTCCTTGGAAATAAGACGTTTGTTTCCTCTCAGTTTATGTATTGCTTCTTGGAACCCTTCCAGACAGGCCCTATATCCCAGGATCTGATTCCAGGTTTTCCTATTTATCCCAGATTATCTGCAGTGCGGACTCATATAATCCAGTTTAAAGCAGACAACCTGGGATTGGATCCTGGGATATAGGGCCTGTCTGGAAGGGCCCTTATGTATGTGTGCGATGTTCCCAATGTAATTTGTTGTGGTTGTGTGTCCCAAGTCATCTCTGTGTGGCTCTGTCACAGAGTTTTCTTGGTAAGATTTGTTCAGAAGGGAATTGCCTTTGCCTTCCTCCGAGGTTGAGAGAAAGTGACTTGGGTTTCCTATCTTCTGAAATATTTCACAATGGAACCTTTTCCAATCATTTTCATCAGAGAAGTAGGGAATGAATTTGGAATGCCTAGGGTTTTAACTTGGAATCTTGGTGCCATACCTAGTGCTCATTTATGTCACTCAAAATCATATAATTCTAGTATGGCACATGTGTGAAAATCAATGAACTCAGCATGGTTGTGCCTGAAAGGTGGATTTGGATTTGACCTCCTCAGGGGAAAAAATTTAACTCCCCTTTAGCACAGTGGCATTATCTATATCTTTTGGATTTATCCTGGAATACCAACTCCTTCAAGAAAGTTTATTTCAGGAATAGTACAAATTATGCTATGGAATTTTCTGGAGATTTTGTTCTCCATCACACACTGAGTCTGAATAATAATAATAATAATAACATTTCTAGACCACCCTCCCCAAGATGGCTCAGGGTGGTTTACACACACACACACACACACACACACACACATTCACAGTGCTAATAGAAGTTTGCAGAGTCAGAATTTTTTATATATATAATTTCCCATAGTATATGTCCAACTATCTTTGAAACATGATGCCCTCAGTTTTAGCTAGGGTGAATAATTTTGGGGAATAATACAAATTTTGCCATATGTATTACTTTCAGTAATATGCTTTTCTCTATCACAAGAGATGATGGTGATAGTTTGTTTATTACTTGCCTCTTCTTATGGCTCGGGCCAAGGATTCCAGGGATGTATGAATAATGAATCATTAAAAATGGTGTGTGTGTGTGTGTATACATACATACATACATGCATGCATGCATGCATACATATATAGGTTGATGACCAGCACCAAAAAATGAAGAAACATCAGTATAGAAACATATACATTTAAGTATGAAGAAACACTGTCCAAAGCAAAATAGATACAATATTATAAAGCTGACATCCCAGCTGCCATTACAAAAGGCAGCATAATTTTCCTGCTACATGATTAATTCTTCAGAAATTCCACAAAAATCATGTCTTTGCTGAATATCTTGTTGTTTAAAAATACTCACTGTTTATTATTATTTATTTACAGTATTTATATCCCACACTTCTTACCCTGAAGGGGACTCAGGGCGGCTTTACAGAACATACATACGGCAAACATTCAGTGCCGATTATACAATTAACAAGGACAGACAAACACAAACAGAGGTAAAAAAGGGAGATTTTTCCCATTTTATTTCCGGCATCTTGAGATATGATATGATAACATGCATAGATATTGACCCACTAATTTTTCAAGTTGGCTTTTCTGTTTCATTATTAAAATAGCTGTTAGCACAAAACACCTCTTTCTACATATCTCCTACACAAGGACCTTATCTTTGCTTGTGAAATCAATGGATTTATGATAAAAGGTGGGATAGGGAGAACTAGGGTTGCGATATGTTGTAATGTTAATTGTTGTTTTTTCAGTTTTTTGTAAGCCGCTCCGGCAATATTGTTATATGTACACTGTAAGCCACTCTGGCAGTATTGTTGTTTGCTGTAAGCCACTCTGAGTCCCCTTCGGGGTTGAGAAGGGTGGCATATAAAAATAGTAAATAAAATAAATAAATAAATATTCCCATAGACTTCAACGTTCCTAAATTCTGAGTATACCTACTTTGAGACTGAATAGCTTGAAAAATAATAACAGTCAGAATTATGCTGAGATAAGGTTCACAAAAGCTTGTTCCAGATACCACGAGACTTTGTGTAATAATTAAAAAGTTGGATTCACATAGACTAGTAGTGAATGGGAGAGCTGATTATTGATTTACAGAAAGATTCACTCAGCTGTGTCAGCCTTTTTAATTTCCCAGAGTTTAAGTACTTTCTGAATTCCTCTATGTCAGGACATAACTGCCACTATTGTGTTGTATTATACTGTATTTATTTCATTTACATGCTACTTTTCTCCTGAAATGGAAGACATTTACTTCAATTGCATAAAACTGAAAGTCATGGTTAGAGTGAAGTGCCCTGTATTTACGCTCTGTACCTTACAATCTGGTAGAAAAGGCAGAGATAACTAAATTGCTAATATAAGGTATGTTGGGAAATGTCAATATAGTTATTAATGGTGTTTGAATTCAGAAGTTAATGAAAGGGTAATAACGTATAAGTTGGAGAATTCAAATGTTAAACTGTTCCACTGTTTCTAGAAATGGTTTCTAGATATGGTCAAAATGTCTTGTACCCGGACCAAAAAAGAAAAAAAATCTTAGGATTTGCAATGGGGGGAGGGTGTGGTTGTGGGAATCTTGGTGACTATATTCCCAAAAAAGCAACTTTCTATGCTCTTTATGAATAGGATGTAGGTTAGGGTGATGGGGCCACATGACAAATGGGCAGGGCACATGAGCTACGGGCAGAGCAAAACAGTAAAGCAGTAGAGTTGATCATAGATAGACCCAACAATAAAGGTTCTGGGCTCAGTCATTAGTGCTTGTGACACACAGAGAAAGGGGCATTGTTTATCCAAGACACATATGTCAAATTCAAGGCCTGTGGGCCAAATGCGGGCCCTCCAGATGCTGGACTACAACTCCTGTATTCCTCATTATATCATGATTAGAGCTGATGATGGGAGTTGTGATACAATGGCATCTAGAAAGTTGTATATTACATATTACATAAGGATCAAACTGGCTTCCTTCCAGGGCGACAAATTAAAGATAACACCAGGTTGATCTTGAACATAATTGAATACTATAATAAGCACACTCAAAAAGAAGTCGGCATCCTATTTTTGGATGCCGAAAAAGCATTTGATAAGGTTAATTGGAACTTTATATTTGAGTTGATACGAGAGATGGACGTGGGGGTTTTTTTTGAAAATGCTATCAGGGCAATCTATGATAAGCAAACGGCGAAAATCATTATAAATGGACAATTGACAAAAGAATTTAAATTGATGAAAGGCACAAGACAAGGCTGCCCGTTGTCACCTTTGATCTTTATAATGACGCTAGAAGTGCTGCTAGAAAGCATAAGACAAAATAAAGAAATCAAAGGGCTGAGAATTCCCAATAACACATACAAGGTGTCGGCATACGCAGACGACATGGTCTGCGTAATAGAAGACCCTCTGCAACAATGGGATGAGTGGTGGAAGGAATTAACATCTTATGGGGAAGTCGCCGGGTTAAAAATAAACAAAGACAAAACCAAATTTATTGCTAAGAATATGACGAAAAAGAAGAAAGAGATGCTGCAAAAGGCAACAGGAATCAAGATAGAAAAAATGGTTCGGTATCTGGGAGTCTTTTTGACAGGAAGTAACTCCCACCTACTCCAAAACAATTATGAAAGAAAATGGAGGGAAATAAGACTAAAGTTGGAAAAGTGGAGTAAGTTGCAATTATCAATGATGGGCAGGATAGCCTTGGTCAAAATGTCTGTGCTACCTGAAATATTATTTTTGTTTCAAACAATTCCAATTTACGGACAAAAACACTGTTGGAAGAGTGGAGAAAGGACATATTAAAATTTGTGTGGTTGAACAAAAGGGCGAGGATAGGATACCAACAACTTAAAGACAATATCACAAGAGGAGGAATGGCTTTGCCGGATCTTCAAATTTATTATGAGTCAGCGGTATTGGCCTGGGTGAGAGATTGGGTAACATTGACAAAAAAGAAACTTCTGGCTTTGGAAGGAGAGGATCTCTTCCGGGGATGGCATAGCTACCTCTGGAGGGATAAGGTGAAAATAGAAAAAGGTTTCAGAAATCATTTTATAAGGGCGGCCCTTATCAATGTGTGGGACAAATATAAAGAAAGGTTATGTAATAAAACTCCCTTGTGGTTTTCTCCGAATGAGGCAGACCAGAAGAGGGAAATCCCGAGAGAAAGATGGCTGACGTATAAAAATATACTAAAAATTAAAGGGCGGGAAGTGGACCTGCTGACATTGGAGGAGATGCAGAGAGTGGAACCCAGCTTAACGTGGTTCCACTACTGGCAAATTAAAGAAAATTATAAACAAGACCGGGAAAAGGGGTTTGAAACAACAGACTCCAGTTGGTCCAAAATTGTTAAAAGTGACACTAAAATTATAAGGAAAACCTACCAACTACTATTAGGCTGGGCGACGGAGGAAAATTTGATTAAGGAGGTAATGATAAAGTGGGCCAGACTGGTGGGACACACCATAGATCTGTGTAAATGGGAAGAAGTGTGGTGTAAAAAACTAAAATATACCTATGCCGTCGAGATAAAAGAAAACTGGTATAAAGTATTTTATATGTGGTACTTAACACCGGAAAAGCTCTCGAAGTTCAGTAAAGGGAAATTGAATGCGAAATGCTGGAAATGCGGAGCAAATGTGGGTACCTACTCCCATGTATGGTGGGAGTGTAAAGTGGTAAAGAAATACTGGTGGGAGATATTTAAGAGGTCAAAAGACATTCTGGGAAAGAAATTTGATTTTAAACCAGAGTATTTTTTGCTGGGGATATTTGATTTTGAATTAGACAAAAACGATGATAAAATTTTCTTTTATTTGGCCTCTGCCGCAAGAATAAGTCTGGCCAGATTTTGGAAACTCAAAGAAGTACCAACACATCAGGACTGGTTAAAAAAAGTATATGACATAATGAATATGGATTTGCTTACACAGAAAGTAGCTCAAAACAGGGCATTCGAAAACAGAACAGACTGGAGTAAATATATTAATTACCTCAAACTGAAGAAATACAAGTTAATATAATGAACAACAATTTAGAATTGAAGGTATGATTGTGCAGGACAATTAAGCACAAATCACAGAAAGGGGAAGAAAGGCATACCCTTCTGTGTAATGGTGTAATGAAGTAAAGAGCTTCTGCAAAACGGACAAGGAGGACAACAGGGGGAATGTATATGTGTAGGTGTGTGGTGAAGGGCGGGGGGATGGTAAGGGAGGGGGACATGGTTTTTATGTTTACGGTTATGTGTATGTTTATGTTCATGTTTGTAGGTCTTTGATGTGGTGTTTTGTTTTCCTTTGTCGTTTGAATGAATAAAAAAATTATATATATAAAAAAAGAAAGTTGTATATTGTTCTGTTTAGTCTGTATAGTGGGATTTGAATTTGGATACAAGGCTTGTGGATATGATGTCTGATGTTAAAAAGGCCTTTAACCTTTCCTCAATCTCAGGGGCACAAGTGCTTTTGGGTTGCCATTCCCATTATTTCCAGTCCAAATGGTGGATAATCAAAAGCGATGGGGAAATGCAGAACCAGGAACTCAACTACCTGAGCCTGGCCCTTGCATTTAACCCCTAAATATTTTAATCTAATTTTAAATATTTTTAATATTTTTAATTGTTGAATTGCTATATGTAAGTCGCCCGGAGCACTAACGTGGAGGGCGACTCAGAAATAATAAAGTCAGTCAGTCAGTCAGTTAAAAGCTAAAGACCACCATGTAAAAAAATAGTTGGCCCTCTGTGTCCACAGATTCCCCATCCATGGATTCAATGACCCTTTGAAGGCAACCATAAGACCGATGTAGCCCTTGATGAAAATAGGTTTGATACCCCTGATTTAAGAGGAAAATTTCTGCCCTTTGCTTACAAACTGCTTGCCACCAGCCAACATGTTCCTGCACAATATTAGGTCCACAATATACTTGTTTTACTGTTAGGAAACTGGTGTCTAGTCTTCAGATGTAAGGGTCATTAGTGCCTCCATGGCACAAACCCCAACAACCATGCAAATCAGACAATTCAAAAACAGCTCAGAGTCGGCCTGCACAATATACAGCCTGCAGGCTGCATGAAGCCTGCACAAACCATTCGTATGGCCCACTCAGTGCTGCTGCAGGCCCCCTGCCACCATGGTGCACCCTCCTCTCCACCACAGCGTAACCCCTCTACCATTGTCACTGTCTCATGCCCCTGGGAAGGAAGGAAGGAAGGAAGGAAGGAAGGAAGGAAGGAAGGAAGGAAGGAAGGAAGGAAGGAAGGAAGGAGGGAGGGAGGGAGGGAGGGAGGGAGGGAGAAAAGGACGGAAGTAAGACAGGAGGGAGAAAGGAGAAAATAAATAAATAAATGGGAAAAGGGAAAGAAGGAGTAGAAAAGGAAAGAGTGAAAGAAAAAAACGAAGTAGAGGGGAAAAAAGAAGAAAATCAGAAAGCGTTATGTATTGGTTTTAACCTCAGGCTATAGCTCTGAACCCGTTGGGTGACTTTAGACAAGTCACACACTCTCAGCCTCAGAAGAAGAGAAAGGCAAATCCCACTTGAATAAATCTTGACAAGAAAACTTTGTGATAGGGTTGCCCTAAGTCTGTAATGACTTGAAGACATGCAACAACAATCCTAATTAATCATTAATTATATCTTACTTGGAACATAAGGTGCTAAAAACCTATTTGCAATCCCAAGAGGCTTAACCTATCTGCTTTTGGCCCCAAATTGTATGGGCCTGGCTTAGATTATTATTACTCAGGATACACTCCAGATATTTTCATCCAACTATTCTGATTTGTTTAATTTTCTGCTGGCCCACTTCCTCAGCCACTTTTAAACTGTTATGGTTTCTCTACTCTCCTTCCACTTTCCTCTTTCATTTTCCACTTACTTCAACTTCTGGAAACTAAGTTCAGAGTGCAAAAGTAGTTTCCATTTAGGGAAATGAGTGGAAGTCTCACCCTTTCTAATTGGCTCATTTCAATTTTCTTCTTCTTCTTCTCTCTTTCCTATACTCTATACAGGCATGTAGCCCGGGGGGGGGGCTTGAGGGGCTTCAGTTTGAGGGGCTTGAGGGGCTTCAGCTCCCCCAAAAAAATTCTCAGAGTGGTCCGCAAGAAGGCCTTACTGGTACATGGTGGCGTCCTTGTCTTTGCCTGGGCCCTCAGCGCACTCTCCTTTTTGGTGTCCCTGGTTTCAGCCTTCGGTGCCGGGAGAGGAAGGGGAGTATGCCGGCAGCCCAGGCACCAAAGAGGATGCCGCCACACCACAGACCATTCTGAGGCCGCAATAGGCCTTCGCACCCGTGCATGCGGCAGGCCTTCGCACCTGTGCATTCAAGTCTCGCAATACTCGTGGCTGGGAGTGGAGTGCATCGAGCCCATTGGCTGCATTCTGGGACTCTGTGGATCCAGGTAAACAACAACTCCCATTTGAAAAGGGGCAATCATTCCCCAATCCCTGCCGCTATGCACAGATGTGGCTCTAATGTGCCAGGTTTAGTCCAGATCCAGCGTTGGCTTGGTTCAATGCCCTCTGGATAAGGGTGCACTGCAACTCCCAGATTCAAGGTCAATCATCCCCAATCCCCACCTGTCCTGTATGCACAATTGGCCATATTTGGTCCAGAGAGATAGCACAGCAGTAGCAACAGCTGTGCTGGCAATCTGAAGATCTGAAGATCGCTGGTTCAAATCCCAGGCTGGTTTGGACACCAGCTGTGAGCCCTGTCCACTGTTTACCCAACAGTTCGGAAACAGCTCAGCTGTGATTAGATAAAACTGGGAACCACCAAGCGGGGCAGGATTTTTTCAAAGAAGGACTTACAAAGCCTAAATAAGTAAGATCAGCTATCCGAAGGTAGAATGAGGAAAAAACAGAGGCTCTTCGTCATGACGATGAAGCAACAGCATCACCTTGTGATGTAATGATGCAATCACAACCTGTGACACACCTGTGATGCAGCTCGAAGAAAAATCCTTCTAAAATTGTACTGTTATATGTTGTATGTTGTATGTAATTGTATGTGGAACCGGCAGGGACTGCCTGCCGTATGTGTGATGTAATCCGCTCTGAGTCCCCTTCAGGGTGAGAAGAGAGGAATATAAATAAAGTGTATTATTAATATTATTATATGATGTTGGCTGCCTTCAATACTTAAAGTGTTGGAACTGTGTGACTAAATCTACTATCGGTCAATAAATTTCCTTTTGACTGTGTTAGCTACTCTACCAGTAACTACATGCAGTGTGGAAAGATCGTTTTCAACTATGAAGAGAGTGAAAAGTGTATCTAGAAGTTTAATGACAGATCAGAGACTTAGTGGACTAGCAATGATTTCCATCCATCGGGAAATCACTATCAAACAAGAAAAAGTAATTGATAAAATGGCTGGGGAGAAAAAAAGAAGACTGTTGCTGTAAGGTAAAAAAATAAGTCAAAAAGTATTGTAAACATTTTGTTAATGAAAGTAAATAAATAACATTTATTATTTAAACTGTTATGTTTATTCATATCATGATCTGATCACCATGCTCAATATATCCCATGTGCATGGAGGTATTGGGGGTAACGATACAAAAGGTTTGCTAGGGTAGATCCTCTCTCATTCAGACTCAGCCCCCCACCCCAATCAAAATCCTGACCAAAGACTGACTCTATACATACATTCTAGTGGGCTTTTTTCTAATTAAAATAATAGTCTCAATTTAAAAACTTTGCCTATTGTTACCTGTGGTTTCAAGATTATTTGTCCTAGATCTATTTCTTTTCTCACACCCATGCTGCCTTGCTTCTTCTCTCCCTTTTCACTGGACACCCATAAATCAAAACATGTAACTTAATTGCACTGAGGTAAACAAGACTATTGTAAAATATTTAATAGGGAATTGATCAGTTAATAAATGACAAACAATATGGTGCAAATGCTTCATTGATATCAGATATACATGCTCATATCAAGGAAATGAAACCAATATCTAGGTCACAAGGTGTGTTTGGAGAATGCAGACCACACTAGGTAACACCATGTAAATGATGGGATTTTGAAAAGTCACAAATAGAGGGCGAAAGGGAAAACATTTCAAGAGGGAGGCACATCAAGCAAATACTTGCTGGGACCACCTTCTATCTTGAAATGTCCTCACTATGAAAGGCCATGTGGATCCAGAATAAGTCTCCACCGTCATTTGCGCACCCACCGCCAAGACTCCACACTTGGAAGACAATCATACTCACCCACAAGTGATAGACTATGATGATGATGATGATCACAAGGTGTATTTGGGGAATGCAAACCACATTTTGCTGCTGTGCTTTTTTAAGTCACTGATTTTGTCATATTATCTGATATTTCAGCTACAATATTATGTAATGGTGTGGTATTGGTAGAGATCCATGCTGGGTGACATCAACCTCATTGATCTAGATCAGGGGTGTCAAACCCATTTTCACTGATGGCCACATCAGCCTCATAGCTGCCTTCAAAAGTCTGTTAAATCCATGGATAGAGGATTGGTGGATACAGAGGGCTAACATTCTTTTTTTACATACTAGTCAGCGATCTTCCATTTTACCCAGCTTAGATCCCCAGATGTTATTGAACATCAACTCCCATCAGCTCTAGTCATTATGTCTAATGATAAGGAATGCAGGAGTTGTAGTACAGCATCTGGAGGGTCACATAAAATGACATGGTGGGCCGTATTTGGCCCGCGGGCCTTGAGTTTGACACATGTAATCTAGATAAACAAAATACTGTTCTGTGAATTGTGGGAAACTGACTCAAAGAACGTTGTCTAGTTGTGATATTTGTGACATTGCAAGGATTATACAGGCTCCAGTGTACATATTTTCAGTGCCAGGACTAAGGCCTAAGCAAATTTGGTGTTCTGTGCCTTATAGAAAGGTAGAGCAAGTGTGAAGTAAGAGCAAAGAGACTGAAGAGAAAGGGAGATTCCAAATAGTTTGCTGCAGAGTGTAAGGAAGTCAGAGGTTAATTCTTGCCTTGGGTCACAATAACAAAAGACTACAATAGGAAAATTGGGAAATGCCCTCTAGCATTTCACACAAGAAAACTTTTCATGTATGGTCTTGGTAGAAAAAGGTATTATTGAAGGCAAACATAGGCTAGGATGGGCTGCAGCAGTTTGCGTTTACCTGAGCCTGATAGGAAGGGAGAGTTTCCATTTCCTCCATACTGTGTGTGTGTGTGTGTGTGTGTGTGTGTGTGTGTGTGATAAAAGGCAATTGTATTCTGGCAGAAAAGTATAGATGAAACCCTCTGCAGTGCCAAAATTAGAAAAGCATATGAAACAGCATTGGGCTGTTGTTTTATCTCTTTTAAACAAGATTTCTCAAGGTTTTAAGGCAATGACTGTGGCTTTCACATTTTCTGCATTTTGTTTGAGTGGGATCCAGGATCCATCTTCTGATAGAGGAATAGTTCCACCTTGGAATCATATGCAATATGCATCGGTTGCAAGCATCAGTTGTTTAACAGGGTGCCAGTAGTCTCATGCATTTGTATAAGTTGTTTCTGTTTGTTAAATTCATATGGCCCCATTTTCATTTTTGAGCACCACTTCAGAAAACGGCACCTTTCCGAATGAGCTTTTCTGTCCCACATCCAAAAAACTTGAATATCTGGATCCCATTGGTGGGAATGGGCAGACAATCCTATACAAATGCTCCCTTTCCACATAGTTTTAGAGCTATTGCTGTTTTCCACTTCAATTGGGAAACCTACCTTGTGCCACAGCTGCTGAAGTCTCTTCGTCGGAGATCCTTGGTGTGGAGCTGGAGGCTTGCTGGTTGCCGGGGCTTGCCCTCCACCGCTCAGCAACTGTGCAGGCCCAGAAAGGCCCTTGCAGGCTCACACGCTTTACGAATGCAGGCCTGCAGCCAAGCACCGACTAAGCAGCACTCCTTACTCAGCGCTCAGCTGCAGGCCGTGGCAGGCGTGTACATGTAAGCCCAAAGTGCATGGACCTGCCAGGGCCTTTCTGGGTCTACACGGTTGCCGAATGGTAAAAGGTAAACCCTGGAAACCAGCAAGTCACCAGCATGCGCCAAGGATCTCCGTTGAGGAGTCCTCAGCACAATCCCTCTTCTCTCTATGACTATGATGACGAAAGGCAGGACTGAAGCCGGTACCCACTCCCCCTGCCTTTCGTATTGAATTTATTTTTGTTCTGGGCGGGGGTCTTTCGTATTGTGCCATCTGAATGGACAGAATGAAATGGAAACACAAATTAAATGAATGATACCAATACTGAGCCCATGACTAGTGCCCACATTACATATATACAAAATTAGAAACTGTTCACTGCATTAGGTTTTGTTGATCAGCATACATGACTTAAACCAATGCTGAATAAAGCTGTAAGGATGAAGCTGTCTGATTTTTAATGATAGTAAAGTAAGTATAGGACTGTCTGTGCAGACTTACATTTTAAACAGATGTCTCACTTGGTGCTGTTCACCTAAATGCCTTTTAAATGAAATAATGTGATTATTCAATGCACTAAATGTTTCCCACTAATTTATTGTGACTCAGACAGATCTGTTTTGCAAAAATCTCCAAATTTATTGAAATGTCTGTGTTTTTATTTAGCTATTTTAGTAGTTGTGAAGGTATAAAAGGAGAGTATGGGTGCAAATATTATTTTTATCTTCACTCTCCCATAAAGACTGATTCTTACATTATGAGCCACAGATTTGAATCAAGTGTAGGAAATGGATAGGCAATGGCTTTCTATTAAATTTCTATTAAGAAAGAAGTAGTGAATGTGATGTTCTTTATAAGCCTTTCAGAAAATCCTGCTGCACGTAATAACTCTTAGGATTGCATCAGACACTGTAATGTGTTCTTACCTGGAATTCAGAAATGCCAATCTCCCATTTTGGTTGCGTATCATTTTTTGGAACCAGAGTCACACCTTGATGGTGCCCAGTTCCTACCATCTGGCAATGAAATGAATACTCTGCAGGACCAGAGATGTCTGTGACATTAAATTGAGCAACACTCTCATTGTTTTTTTGAATATAAACAAAGTCTAAGGTGAACCAGTTTCGAGCAGAGCCTCTATAGAACTTGTTGGTCATCACAAATCTAGAAAGGAGACAAACACAAAATACATTGATTTAAAACGGAGAATTTTCTTTCCTATCTAAAAACAGGTGGCAGAGGGGATTATATTTGGTATTAAGTTGAAGCTATGTAGTTTGGCAGTTATAAAGGAACTTCAATAAATTGCCAATGTTGATGCATGCAAGCATGAAATGTAATGGCTTCTTCCTTTCCAAAAGATAAAGAGACTTTAGAAACAAAACATAGTGGAAAATAATTGTTTATAATATGATTTGTCTATGGGTCATTTCATAATTATACATTGCTTAGGACTAAAGTCTTCATTGTATATGATGCTTACACTATTAGTAGCATTATTAAGAGCCAGGTGTAAGGTCATAACTGTTCCTTAGAGAGGGTGAATTAAATCCTCCTCCCCTTCTTTCCTCAGTGGAACTGTTCTCCTTCAGATGAGTCCAGTATGATGCCCATTATCTAGGAGAGAAAGGCTACTCCTAAGGCTGGCTTAGGTGAAAGTCTACTACAGCTCAAATGCTTCCTAAAGCCCATTCTACACTGCCATATAAAATCCAGATTATTTGCTTTGAACTGGATTATACGGCAGTGTAGACTCAGATAATCCAGTTCAAACCAGATAATGTTAATTATCTGCTTTGATAGTCTGGAATATATAGCAGCGTAGAGAGGCCCTCAAAGGCCCCACCTACACTGCCTTATATAATCCAGGCTATCTGATTTGAACTGGATTATATGGCAGTGTAGACTCCTATTTTTCAGTGCAAAGCAGATAAGCTGGATCATCTACTTTGATAATTTGGATTGTATGTCAGTGTAGATCTAGCCTAGTTCTTATAGAAACTACCGTGTTTCCCCGAAAGTAAGACAGCGTCTTACTTTCTTTCCCCCCCGAAAAGTCCCCCTACGTCTTACTTTCGGGGTACGTCTTATATAAACTAAGACGTACCCCGTCGCCACGCCCACGCCGCCGCCGCTGCCGCCGTCACGCCGCCGCTGCCGCAACCGGGCCCATTGGCGCGGCGCACTTCTGCGGCGCAGCTTTCTGGACGAAGGAAGAGAGGGAGAAAAGAGCAAGAGGCGTGGCGACGCGGCGACGCGTCACTCTGACGCAGCGCCGCTTTGCCACGCCTCTGGGGCTCTTCCCCTCCCTTCCTTGGACAAGGAAGGGAGGGAAGAGCCCCAGAGGCGTGGCAAAGTGGCGACGCGTCACTCTGACGCAGCGCCGCTTGCCACGCCTCTGGGGCTCTTCCCCCTCCCTTCCTTGGAGGCCTGGCAGGAAGGTGCGCCGCGGAGGTGTGCCGCAGCCGATGGGCCGGTTGTGGCGGCCGCGGCGGTGGCGGCGAGGTACGGCTTACATTCGGGGTACGACTTACATTAGCTGACCCCCCTGACACCCCCGATACGTCTTACAATCGGGGGTGTCATACTTTCGGGGAAACACGGTATGGATGAATTAGAAGTATAGAATGCTCTAGTAAACTGGAAAGGAAGAACTGGAAGGGCTGGGTTGTTGTAGATTTTTTTGGGCTGTATGGTCATGTTCACAACCTCTGAGGATGCCTGCCATAGATGCAGGCGAAATGTCAGGGGAGAATGCTTCTAGAACATGGCCATACAGCCCGAAAAACCTACAACAACCCAGTGATTCTGGCCATGAAAGCCTTTGACAATAAACTGGAAGAGCTCTCCCAAAGACATGGTTCAGAAGTTTAGAATATCTACCTTTGTACATAAACATTGTATTTTTAAATGCAGTATCAAAGCTGAAAAGGTATTTTTCATTTATTCAATTTAAATTAGCACACGCACACATGTAAAGACAATTGGTCATAATTATTTGCTATTGTTAATGATGTGCTGCTACACAGAAAGCTAGCTATATATATATATATATATATATATATATATATATATATGGAAGAGTCGTCATGGAAAGACCGTCTCAAACAGAGAAACCTTACAACGCAGAGACACCAAACTTGCCAACAGAAATAGGCCTCAAGCAAGGTACGTTTGCAGCAAAGAAACTTCCCCCCAAAAAACCTAAAAGGCCCCCAAAACAACGAATAAAAAACTACATTTCCCAGCATCCTCCAGGGCTGCCAACGACTCTCCCAGCCTCTACATTCTGACAACATGATTGGCTGCCAATAAGGGCGGATTTGCATAACTCCTGTACTGGCCAGCTAACATGAACATTCCGACCCATAATAAACTATCAGAGGAGGATAAGGCAAAGGGCTGAGGCACAAACACAAACACCCAATTCACTTCCCACAGAAAATTTACACCCCTACAAATCACAGACCATGCCCAAAATTGACAGTAAGGCTTCATTAACTTAATTTCCCTGACTAGGCCTCACTTAATGGAATGCTGTTTACGCTCTGAATTGACAGTAAGGCTTCATTAACTTGATTCTCCCGACTAGCCCTCAGCTCATTGGACATTGTGTATGGCCTGAATTGACAGTAAGGCTTCATTAACTTGCTGTTCCTGACTAGGCCTCAGCTCATGGGACATTGTGTATGGCCTGAATTTACAGTAACCTACCTTGGCACACAGAGCCCCTATGACCCACGCTACATTCTACTACAGTTTGGAGGAGGGTGGACCATGGATTATGGGACTTGAAGTACCTCCATGGATAATGGGATTTGTAGTTCTTCAAAACCCATAATTCCCCACAGACCACTGTGTCCAAGAACCAAGACCGATAAAGACCAAACTTGGCAAACAATGCACCCCATGCCCCACACTCCATCCGACTGCAGATTAGAGGAGGACACACCATGGATAATGGGATTTCAAGTACCTCCACTCACTTCCAACCACACAAGCATCAACCTCTACATCAGCACAGCAGACGGAAAGATAAAAAAACATTGTATATCCACAAGCTATGCAGAATGCCAGCAACACCACACAACAACAACTCCACAGAACTCCAACATCCCACCCACCAAAACAACCCACAACAACACAGCCATGACCCCAACAACACCATAACTAACAACAACTCCAACCCTTACATACTCAGACTTCCTCGCATCTCCAAAATAGGGCACAGCAACGCGTGCCGGGTACAGCTAGTATACACACACACACACACACACACACACATACCAAACAATTCTCATGTATATGTATATGGATACAATGAGCCCATGTATATGGATACAATGGCATGAATGTTGGGAGTGTAGAGAGCTATTGTTTCATTTTCACTGAACCTGGCTTAACTATTGATAAATAGTTATTGGGGATGGTCTAGCCACAGTAACTCCCAAGATAGGCTGCTCCCACAAGAACTCCCTGAATGGCCCCAAATTTCCCCCGCGGAAATTAAATCCATAATCCAGAGATTAAAACCAGGAAAAGCCCCTGGGGAGGATTTTCTTCCCGGGGAGCTCTTCAAGGACAGGATACAGTGGTGGGCCACTTTATTGGCGGGACTTTGCTCGCACATTGTCAAAACTCTGTGCATTCCCACAGGTTGGAAAATGGCAATAATAGTCCCGATACATAAAAAGGTAACAAAAGATCCCAAGAACTACCGTCCTATCAGCCTCATTGATATCACTGCAAAAATATTCTCCCGAATTCTTTTGGACAGGATTGAGACCTGGGTCCTTACTAACAACCTACTGCCGGAAGAGCTTGCAGGGTTCAGGAAAGGAAGATCCCCCATGGACAACTGTTTAGTCCTAAATCACCTAGTGACTCAATCCTTACATAAGGGCAGACCACTATTCGCAGCCTTTATTGACTTCTCAGCTGCGTTTGACAGCATTAACAGAGACATTCTCTGGGAAAAATTGGAATCCCGGGGGATCGATCGCAGACTACTAGCCCTGATTCAGAACCTCCACTCCGATGATGTCATCCAGATTAGAACAGGCGCAAAACGCGCGTGCTCACCAACAAAGTTAAAATAGCTAAGGGAGTCAGACAAGGTTGCATTTTAGCACCTATATTGTTTAACTTATTTATTAGTGACCTTCCTGACTTCCTAAATGAGAATTCCCTCCATAGGCCCAAAATAGGGCCTCGCCCTCTCAATACCCTTCTATACGCGGATGATCTTGTCATCATTGCTTTCTCCCAGGTAGGCTTGAGAAGGGCGTTGAGGAAACTCAACACATACGCCAGTGCAAATGACCTGACAATCAACAAAAACAAATCAAAAGTGATGAGATTTGCTAGGAGAGACAGGAAGCACAAGTGGTCTCTTGGACAGGAGGCAATCGAACACTACCTTGGGGTCACCTTCTCTGCTAACGGGTCATGGGTGGATCATATGCATGCACTTTCCATCAAGGCTAACCTCAGGCTTTCTCAGCTTACCAGGTTAATTAACCGCCACTACCCGGGATCCCTTCTGCCAATTCTCAAAGTCTATGCCGCCAAGGTTTTGCCTCTCTTGTTGTATGGCGCAGAAATTTGGGGCCTGACCAATGTCACCCCTATTGAGCGCACCCAGAC
Organism: Anolis apletophallus; assembly: GCA_030556195.1. Taxonomy (NCBI): domain Eukaryota; kingdom Metazoa; phylum Chordata; class Lepidosauria; order Squamata; family Anolidae; genus Anolis; species Anolis apletophallus. The sequence continues at coordinate 53,123,919 of JARBWK010000009.1, read as the reverse complement.
TAACTTTTTTAGACGGATTCTGGGGGTGAATAATCGCACTCCTGCAGCGGCAGTCAGGTCCGAATTAGGCAGACACCAAATCTCAGGCCTAGCAAAAATTAGAGCCATTAACTACTGGTGCAAGGTAAACAATCTAGAAGATGCAAGACTGCCCAAGTTGTGCCTGATGGAGCAATTCAGAGTTCCCTCTCAGAAAACATGGGGGGGCTCCATAATGACATATCTCAACCTACAGGGGCTCCAGGTGGATCCGTCGAACATCAGAGTGACTTCAATGATGAACCGGGTGAAGCAGAGGGTACTCGATATATGTGCCCAAGATGACCTAGCCCATTTGGCTAGGGTCAAATCCATGCACTGGTTAGCCCAACAACCCAACCACTTTGTTACTGCCCCGTATCTGGCTCGCCCGCTCCTACCTCACCTTAGGATTGCCCTAACTAGAGCTAGGTTCGAGCAATTCGAGTCTATGGTGAGGGCCGGCAGATATGCTGCCACACCCTATAGGGACAGAGTCTGTGTCTGCGGCCTACCAGAAGTCGAGGATCTAGTCCACATTTTGTTGATCTGTCCCATATATGCAGAGGAGAGGGAGAAATACCTTAGCTATTTACTATCCAAAAGGACATTTTGGCCCTCTACCTTTAAAATTAACTTCCTCCTCTCAGACTCTAACCTTCAAACGGTGTATAAGGTAGCTGCTTACCTATTTAAAGCATATAAAAAGAGACAGCGGTATATGGAGTCTATTGGAGTCAACTGTGCGGGGGATGAGTTCTAGTAGGCGGCATGGAACAGCCCGCGGTACAGCGGTAATAAGCGTCACATCAAATGATCACCGGGCCTCCTAAGTATCCTATGCTAATAGTTTCCCTTCCTATGCGTTGACGCAAGACAATTGCAATAAGTTTAGTTTTTAATGTGTTACATTGTTTGCCTTGTACATTAGGTACTGATTTTATCCTTATTTTGTATACTACTCTGCTGTGGGAGCTTTTATTTGAAATGACCTGACGGTTACTCAATAAACAATAAACGTGACTGACTATTGGGGATGGCTTTCAGTACAAAAAGAAAACATCGGAGACAAATCAGAATTATGGCGCAACACGTTTCAAGCCATGCACATTTTTATCAAGGCCAGTAGATTCAGTCTATCTAAAAGATAACTAAGTTAGCAGTTAGACTCATTACATTCATTTGCCCACGTATTGTTATATCATGGGACACCATTAGATGCATTTACATTTACAATATGTATATATTGTTTGTTTGTTTGTTTATTTACAGTATTCATATTCTGCCCTTCTCACCCCAAAGGGGACTCATGGCAGGTGACAGAACTCATATACAGCAAACATTAAATGCCATTTATATACTGACAAGACAGACAATTGTACATAGATAGAGGTATGTATATGTTTTTCCCATCTTCGGCATTCCAGCCATGGGGGGCAGGGAGACAGCGGTCACTTCATCTCCCTGCAAAAGAGCTTTGTTCACAAACTTTTGCACAAGAGCAGAGGGCTACATAAGTGGAGACTGCAGTTTTCTTTCCCTGCTTTAACCACCTGAACAACTCAGATTTCAATTCCATTTTCAAAGCAGTTTTCCAAGGAAAAGGGAAGGTAAATTGCACACAGAAGACTACAGCTCTCTGGAACAAGTTGCACAGTCCTTTGAATCCTATCCAATACTATCTCTTAAGGGAAAAAGTGAGGAAGCAGAATAATTTACATAGAATGTTATACTCTTATTTTACAGCACTTCTCACAGCTTAATCAGAAAGGAAATTGTAAATGTACCTTATTTCCAAGTTATTGATACTGCTCACATTGGTGTATTTTAATGACAACCTAACAAGAACAGGGGAAAATGTGGTTAGACTATGTTATTTTCAATTGAAACTCTCTGTTTTGTTTTTAAAAAGGCATTCTAAATTGGCAAGTAAATATGAACAGATACTACACACAAAAAGACAGCAATGACGACCATTTCCTCATCTCTCTGGCAAACAAAAAGAGGAAAACATTCAAAACCTTGATCCGTGGCGATATTGACAGCTCACTTAAATGGAAGGATTGGCAAAGATTCCCTGTAAAGAAATCTTACAATGAAATGAGTGTGCATATAATGAAAATGATACACACGAGGATAGTGGAGAGGAGAGCACAGGAGAAAGATGTGTCAGCCAATCAGTCATAATTATACTCTTAAAAATGAACAATGGACGAATGACAAAGGATGAAACACTGTTGGTACAGTTTGGACCTCATATGCACATATGAACTAGTATCCTTCTTTTAACATGGAAATCAGTTAAAATTGTATGATACAGAATAAAATCTTACCACAAATGGAACAAAATTGCCCTGAGGAATCTTTTGAAGCCAATATGATAGAATCATAGAGATGGAAGAGACCTTGTGGGCCACCCAGTCCAACCCCCTGCCAAGAAGCAGGATAATCACATTCAAAGTACCCCTGACAGATGGCCATCCAGGCTCTGTTTAAAAGCCTACAAAGAAGGAGCCTCCTCTACACTCCGTGGCAGAGTGTTCCACTGCTGTAGCAACCCAGCCTCCGTTCCAGCCAGGGGGGCGGGGTGCCGCCCCGGGGGTTCCGATTGCTTTGGACCAAGATGGAGGGGATGCAGGGACTGATGGGCATGCATCACCGACTGACAGTTTGCAATGGGATGACACCTGGCCTTTTGCTTATTTGGATGATGAAGGCCAGCCAGATTCCGGAGGAAGATATGGAAACCGAGCTGCGGAGGAAGATATGGAAACCGAGTTGGAGGCCCATTCCCAGGAAGATAACGGAGCAGATGGCGCCGAACTTGCGAGGAGCTTCGACCGGAGGAGTAGTATTGTGGCTACGCGGAGAGATTGGAAGCGGAGCCTGGAGAGGCGCTGGTCTCACAAGGGTGGGAATTAAGTATATGCTTTGTGGGAAGGTTCCTCGGTTTGGCGGCCACGTCTTCACTGGACAGACGTATTGTTGGTCTGCTGCTCCCTGGAAGCCATAGTTTGGCTAGCCTTGCCAAGTACTGCCAAGAGACCTTGTTTCTTCCAAGAACTTTTGGATTGCCTTGTTTGCTCCATGGACTAAGTCTGCTTTTGATCAAATCGCTTTGTTTTTATGGACCTTGCTTTTGAGATTCCTCGTTTTGGATTGCTTTTGTAACCAATTGCTTTTTACCTTGGACTTATTGATTCTAATTCCTAATTGAACATTCTATCATTTTCACCTGCTATCTTTTGATTTAATAAATAGTTAATTGACATTGTCTGTGTGTGTGTGATTACGGAGTGGAGCCAGGGCCTGCGTTGTGACAACTGCTGAACGGCTCTCAAGGTTAGGAAGTTCTTCCTCATGTTCAGTTGGAATCTCCTTTCCTGTAGTTTGAAGCCATTGTTCTGCATCCTAATCTTCAGGGCAGCAAAAAACAAGCCTTATTCCTCCTCCCTATGACTTCCTCTCACATATTTATACACAGCTATCATGTCTCCTCTCAGCCTTCTCTTCTTCAGGCTAAACATGCCCAGCTCTTTAAGCCGCTCCTCATAGGGCTTGTTCTCTAGACCTAGAATATGACACAGTATTCCAGGTGTGATCTGACTAAGGCAGACGAGAGGGGTAGTATGACTTCCCTGGATCTAGACACTATACTACTATTTATTCAGGCCAAAATCCAATTAGCTTTTTTAGCTGCTGCATGACATTGTTGGCTCATGCACACCTTCCTGTCCACAAGGACTCCAAGATCTTTTTCACACATACTGCTATCCCTCCTAAAGATGAGCCCTTTGCATAGAGACCAAAACAAGGAGACCATGGTGATGGAGGCTCCTACAGTAGGCAAAACTAAATGCTAAGGGATTCATATCATCTTTGATTAAAATGTTTTGCCTCTCTCAAAAGGAAATGCACATGCTATCAAAATTCCAAATAAAAAACTGTTTACGGTGGAAAAAGCAGCCACATGAGAGAAGAGATAAAGCACATGTGAAGTGAAACAGGTCTATTTCACTAGAAAGAACAACTTTTCTAACTACTTGGTTTACTCAGTGTTTGAACCCCACTCTCCAATTATTCTCTCCTACTAGGGTTCTTACCGGTGAAAGCCAAACCAACAAATGCCAGGAATATTGAGCAAATTTTGCCTAACAACATGAACATTTTTTGCATAATTGTGAGATCAACTGCCACATTTCAGCATTTTTCTTAGAGAAAAATATACTATTTTGGGTACATTTAGCATGGGTGATAGTGTTAAATGTATCTGGGCAACTGCTAGGGTTTTCACACTTTTGCTACAATCAGTTCATAAACAAAATCCTCTACTGCAGGGGTGCTCAGAATGGTGATCGGGATCACCAGGGTGATCTTTGGGCCTCATCCTGGTGATCTTCAGGCCTCTGACCAGGTTTTTTGCAGTTTGTCCTCTTCACGCGCCCCTGCACGCTGCAAAGAAGTCCTCCGTCGTGCTGCTCCCGCTCCCTGCTCGTGCGCCGCCTCCAAAGGCTCCAGAGTCCAAGAGGCAGAATGCCCCCCCCCTTTTTGGATTCCTCCTCCTCCCTCCGTCCTTCTCCAGCCACTCAGAGTCGTAGGAGACCAAAGGGGGCGGGCCTGGATGACGCAATGCATGGCTGGCCCACAAGACATGCGCAGAAGCGCCCATTCTGCCTCTCGGACTTCTCGTGAGCTCTTGGAGGCGGCATGCATGCTGGCGGCGTGGAAATAGGAGCAACGGCAGAGGAGGAGAAGAAGGACGCTTTGGGGTCATTTCCTTACCACATCTCAAATGTTGGTCTTTTTACTTTGGGGTGGGTGCTTGATTGTTCTGTGGCATGTCTCTTTATTTTTAATGCTTAAAAATGGCCTTTTAGCTCCAAAGCCTCTCTGCTTGCTTTGTTCCTTGAGAAATATATGTTGGGGAATATGGAAATTTGGGAGAAATGGGGTGGTTGTATGTATTTATGCATGCCCCTTTGCTTACCTTGCTGAGTATGAAATGGCCTTGCAGTTCAACAGCCTCTCTTCTTACTTTCTGGCTGATAATATGTGTGGTAATATGGCAGTGTGGAAGAAATGGGGTGGTTGGATGTATTTTTATGCTCTGTTTTATATTGCTGTTATTAAATTGAAATGTTGATGTTTTATAGCTTCATTTTATGCTGTTATTAAATTGAAATGTTGATGTTTTATAACTTCAATTTAAGTAAACTGCCCCGAGCCTGCTGGAAGGAGCGGTAGATAAAAATGAATAATAAATATAAATAAATAAATAACAAAATAGTTATACATTTTACATTTCTGGGTAGGTGATCTTTGGGACTTGGTTTTTTAATCAGTAGCTCCCATGCTGAAAAAGTGTGAGCACCCCTGCTCTACTGCAACTCGTAAATTACCTGTAAACAAGTGAATCTCATCTTTCTGTATGGAAGAGACCACTCATGGGGTCCCTCTAAATTCAGAGTACCTGCAGTGACACACTGTGCTCCTTTTAATTTGTGTTATCCATTGACTTTATCTTCCAGTTCTCAATAGGAATTGCAGAAGTTTATCTGCACTGCTCCACTGAGATAGTTCAGATTTTGGATGTGACATTAAAGACTAACAATGTGATGGGCAGGAGGCAAAAACTCCAACTTGTCTTGAGACTTTCTGTGCAGGAATTAAGATGTAAAAGGTGTTACCGAAGGCACAGTTGATAAACAATCTTATAGGTCATACTGTCAGTCAAATAATAGCTTTAATTAAATTCAGTAAAAGTCTAATAGCCAAATACGTTTCAACTATACTATCTTCTTCAGTGGTTCAATCCCATAGGATAGTACTCTGACTTTCACAAATCTGTGCTGAAGCTCAGTTGCCTATGGTCAGGATATTTTCCCTGGAGTACACTCCCCCGTTATTGTCACTGAAATACACTCCCCCCCCCCAATGAAGGTCTGTTTTTCAACCTCTCTCTTTTTTTAGTTCTCCCTCATAAGTTTTAGTATTTTATCTTGTACACGTCGCCTGCTCATTGTCACAATGTTTGTGAATGTTGCATTTGTATATTGCTTATTGTATTCATATTTTATGTATTTTACTGTGCTATTGGTTATGTTTTGGTTTTATTTTATTGCAATTTGTTGTTTGGGCTTGGCCTCATGTAAGCAACCCTGAGTCCCCATTGGGGAGATGGTGGCGGGATATAAATAAAGTTTATTATTATTTTTTATTATTTCAGAACAAATGTTTTTCTCTTCTTTTGTGATAAAGAATTCTGGCGGCATTTTTGATGAGGTCGTAAACATTTTTGGGATAAATTAGACTTGTCATTTTAAGCAAAATCACACATATGTATTCACTGGGTACATGAATGGCAAATATCTCAGACAGATGAAAGCACGGAAGGAAAGGAAAGGAAGAGCATGAAGCAAGCTTTGCTCCTTGTTTACATGCTGTTTCACTAATAGCTTTGTCATAAAAGCAAGTTGTTATCTAAACAGCAAGTAACTTATTAACCTGCCTCAGTACAGTAACAAAGAACTGTTTAGGAACAAGGAACTATTTAGTAACTATTTTCACTGCCACAACAAACATTATTGTTTCTTTACTGGATTTAGATCCAACTTTTCTCCCAGGGATGGGATGCAAAGCAGTTGCCAATGCAAATAAAATACTCTTACAAAACAATAAATAGAAGGTTTTCAATAAAGGTTATAAACTGCCAATTAAATTAACCACATTATTAAAACATCAGTCAAAAGTATTTTAACATGCCATCCTAATAATAAACAAGATTTATTCTGTAGAGACCACATATATCACTGGTCCTACACTAACTTCATTAGCTTTTACTTTGTTTCAGAGATTAAGGACCTCTTCACACAGGACATTTTGACCCATTTTGCTGCTTTTAGTTGTGGCAATGATGGAGCCTGTCATGCACCATCACACGATGCATGGCAGGTCCCACCTACATCCCTTCCAAAGTGTAGGAGTGCCAAAAGGCACTTTCTCCTCCACGATGGGAAGGAAAGTGTAGTTTCGGTAGCTCTGATGGAGCTACCTGCACTTTCCTCCCCTTTTTGCCATGTGATGAGGCAATGTACATTGTTGTGCATTGCTGCCCTTTCTGCCATCTGATGAGGGGAGGAAAAGGATGCCAAAGCACCCTCTCCCATTCCCTCCAAGTGATGAGGGGAGGAGGAGGGTGTGTGAGGCACCATGAGTCCCCGCCTATGCCTTCCCTTTCACTGGTGAGTGTTGACACAACTGCACAGTCCGAAAGGGCCATGTGAAGAGGTCATAATTCTAAATGCTGGATTTGATTTACAAAAGCCCCAAAAATGTTACAGGCTGAGATATCTGAAAGATGGCTTCCCTTGCCTGGAATTTAAGAACATCAATACAGATGTTGGTGTGTGTTTCATAATCCTAAGTGGCTAGGTTGATGAGTACTGTGCTTTCTTTGAAACAGCATCTTGACTGGGGAACTCTCTCCTAAACTAAGTTAAAATGGTTCCATCTCTCTTGAGCTGAAAACACATATGACTATTGTGATTGTTCAAACTGTGTGTATTGAACAACCTTTTTTAAAAGAGAGAGTGGGTGTTTCTATCAATTCTTACTCAAAGTGCCAGTCCATGGATCAGTACAAGTCCATTAACAATCAACCAAGAGATTTTCTGAGGAAACATGATGTGCTGGAATAAATATGGTAATGGTTCCTGGCACATTTGATGTTAAAACCACTGATCTCTTACATCCAGAGACTTAAAAGCGTTGGTTTAGTTTGTTTCAAAAATATTTTTACTTATTTTATTTGCCCTAATTAGCTCCATATTAGCTTCCTACAAAACTGAGAGGCAATAAATAGTAAATCCATAAACAATCAATTTTGGTTGCAGCCTTGATCATTTATATCACATGACAATTGTGAAAATTAGTGAGACCATGGCTGAAAAGACAATTAGCAAATGTGTATGCTAAATCCAGAATAAATTAGACCTACTATACGTATTCAAGTAGAAGTCTAGAAATGTTAGTCAAAATCAGCCTGAAAAACCTAGGCGGATTGATCTAAGGTCGTATGTAAGTACTGTATCTGAACTCTTATCACTAAAAGGAACCCATTACAGAGTACTGACAGGCTACAGCTTAGGGCCTTTCCACACAGCCATATAACCCAGAATATCAAGGCAGATAATCCATAACATCTGCTTTGAATGGGATTTTCAGAGTCCCCACTGCCATATAATCCAGTTCAATGTGGATTTTATACAGCTGTGTGGGAGGGGCCTTGGTCCGTCCTGAGAAAACCTAAAAGGAGTACTGGCCCTCTTTACTCTGCTGTGGTGCCGTTTCTGGCTTTTCTTTCTTTCTTTTTCTTATATTTTCCTTTCTTTTCTTTATTTCTTTTTCTTTTCTTTTTTGAATGCCTGTACAGGAAAATGGCAATGGCCATGTCACAATTGTACTTCAATTAATTTTCTACCTCCTAGCTAAGCTAAATTGTTAAAGATGCCTATGATAAAAACTATAAATAAATATTACTCACGTTGCATTGTTCTCTGAACATATAGATGAATTAGTGTTCACATTCTGGTGCATAAATGTTAAATCTGTTAGATCCATGTCTACAGCTGTCTTCTCACCAGGGTTGTATGTAAGGCTAAAATTAGTGGCATAAAAAATGATGCAGGTGGTTCCATTGACATTATTGGTCACGTTCAGTGGACGATATTTATCATTTCCCTGATCTTCAGCAGACATTAGCTGTCTCCTGCTATGCCATGCTAGATCAGGTTTCATATGCACCTAAGGAAACAACAAAAGAGGAATAGTCCCATTATTGTTTTTTTGAGAAGGAACACAAATACATATTTAAGTTCAAAAGCCACAGAGAGTTAACTATACCCATAGCTTATAATTGGCATTTGTCAAAAAAAAGAAAAGAAAAGAAGAAGATTGAACTTGCAGCCAATGTGCCAGAATCCAGCAGCGAAATCTGGCAAATCTGGTCATTGAAGCTCACAAGCAAGTGCCTCTGAATTGGCCTCCTATGGGATGCCGTGATTGCTAGGAAAACCACCCCCGTAGAAAACTGCTAATGACACAAATAGAGCACCAATTTATTTATTTATTTTCTTGACATCCTACCTTTGTCCTAGGAGTATAATGAAATATGGCTTCTAGTAGAAATACAGTTAACAAGACTGTTCAATATTATTGGATCATGAACTTCTGTTAACATACAATGCCAGCCGCAACAATGGCAATAGCGCAGAGTGTTTGGTAGCTTCCTAACCATCTTGAAGATGTTCTGTTTACATTGTAGCTTGATTCATGTCTGCATACTGTTGTGCTGTCAACTTGTATGAGGGGCAATTGGCTACCTCCTTATACCGGTAAATAATAATAATAATAACAGCAACAACTTTATTTTTATACTATGCCACCATCTCCCTGAAGAGGTGGCTTACATGGGGAAATTTACGAAATTTGGAGGTGTCTATGAACAATGCCGACTCTTTGCCTTAGAAATGGAGATGAGCACCACCCCTCAGAGCTGGATACGACTAGACTTAATGTCAGGGAAACTTTTACTTTTACTAATCAATGTTGCAAACACCTAACAGAACATTGTATTTTATGCAAATGGGAATACTTCTTGGGCAAAAACATCATTTTTATTTGCAAAAACAATGTTCTTTGTACAATCAATTTCCATAACTAAAGTCTGAAATGTGAATAAGAAACAATAATGTGATAAAATTCACATGATGTTGTGTGATTTCTGTTGATTTTTGTTGTTATGTAGGAGAACAAAATTGCAATTCTTTTGGTTACTTGCTACAGTATGGAAGTCATTGCTGTCCAACAGGGAACTGCCACAATTGACGTGATTAAATATTCTTCTTATGGAAAACTATAACTCTTCATAGTGATGCTTTTAGGTAAAATCAGCATTTATGTTTATGAAGATCAGATTAGCAGCATCACAGTGTTATGTTCTGTTTACAGCTTCCAAACATCACAGGAAATGGAACTTGTGTAGGTTGGTGATAAAATCTGCTGCTATAATGCACTAAATTTGCTCGCTATTTATATACTTCCTTCCCGAACAATATCACTCAGACAGGAAGTATCAGGCCATTGGACTATCAGAAGGGCTCAGTCAATAGATGCTGGGAAGAAGTAGTAAAATATTGGAAGAAATGTCTATCTGCTATATGCTAAACTGCTTGCCCTTTGTGGGACGGGCAAGTTCTGTGGGAAGTGAATTGGCTGAAGGTACTGCAAATCCCATCATTTGTGGCCCATCCTGCCCTAAACTGCACCAGGTTGTTAAGTGGGCCATTGGGCCTCTGTGTGCTAAGTGTGGTCCTGATCCGTCATTGCTGTGAGTCACTCCCTGAGGCCTTTCCTTTTCCCTCTGCGTCACCTTAGAATGTTGGAATGTAGATGGCCAATCAGTAACTTATGCAAATTCTCCCACAGTGGCAACCAATCATGTTGTTTGAATGTTGAGGCTTCTATTATTGGATGCTGGCCTATCAGAGTCCTTAATGCAAATAATCCCACAGTGGCAACCAATCAGAAAGCTGGCACATACATACATACAAGCAAACATGCATACAAACAAACATACATACAAACAGACATTCTATTTTATTATAGATATAGATATAGATGTAAATTGCATGTGAAGTCTGAAGTCATCCAGTTTAGATAGAAAGATAGATAGATAGACAGACAGACAAACACACAGGGATCTAGTTGCAACTAACTTTCACTGGCATGTGACCAGTAGCTTTTCTTTCTCTAGAAAGAAAGCTGCATGTTGAATGAAGAGGGTTTTTTAAAAAATATCCACATAAGTATTCCAATTTTAATTAAAATATTTAATCTCTCTTGTTGCTCCCAAAGTGCACCCATTTCATTTCATACACAGAAAAGGCTATGAAGACTAAATTACACTGTGTTTAATCAATTGACTGCACACTAAGGGACAGTGGGAATAGCATATTGCCTAGTGAGAATCTTCACACTAATAACAGAAAATAAGATTATGTTGGAGGAAATGATTACTGACTATGGAGAATCATTTGATTTCTGGGAGAAGGATGTATTTGTTTTCAGCTATTCAATTATTTCCTTTCATGGTGTTCCACAATGCCTTTTCCAAATGCTGTTGTGTGCCTTCAAGTCATTTCTGACTTTTGACCATCCTAAGGTGAACCTAGAGCTCAGCACCATGGATAACTCCCACAAAGCCAAGAAGAAATCTAAGAAAAGATTCTCCAACACACTCCAACTTGGAAGCCAAACCTGCATGAGATGTAAACTCTAGAGCAGAGGTTCTCAACCTTTTTCAGCCGCAGAGCCCTCACTGAAGCAAAAGTTTTTCGTAAAGCCCCAAGAAATGTTTATACATTATATCATATTTATATTAATAGTAGCTAGCTACCTTAGGGGGCATCCAGTCTAACCTCCTTCTGCCATGCAGGAAAAGCATAATCGAAACCAGATGGCTATCTAGTCTTTGTAATAGTAATAATAATAATAATAATAAATAATAATAATAATCCTCTCCATTGGCGCCCCCTTGTCGTGGGTGAGAGGCTTGTGTACCCTAATGAAGTTGTGAGCTATGCTGGCGGTGGCATAATAGCCATAATAGTAGGGCCTCCCATGCCAGACAGGTCACAACTGAAGGGTCTGACAAAGAGTGTCAATGGGCAGGATGTGCTCTCTAGCCTTTTGGCAACTATCCTAAGAGAAGGAAAACTCTAAATTCAAACCTGGGCAGATGGTGCTCGTCTAACTTTTAATGTGTTGCATTGTATTTGCCTTGTACAGAAGGTACTGATTTTATCTTTTATCTTGTATACCACTACTGCTGTTGGAGCTTTTATTTGAAATGACCTGAGGGTTACTCAATAAACGTGACTGACTGACTGAAATTGAAAAAAATGCGCGTCTAACCCTGTAAGGTCAACCATCTAAGAGAAAGTAACTCTAATCAAACCTATGACCTGAGGACCTCGCTGCCACCATTCAAGCTTGCTAAGCCCCGGTAGATGAACTTTTGGGTTTAAAGGGTGAGGCCAGTTCTGTGTACGCTGCGCTCCACCAGAAAAATCCATTGGACAGGCTCGAAGGACACATCCAACTTCCTTGGATTGGTCTTTTTAGTCATAAACGCGCTTGTAGAAAGCATGGGATGAGTCCTTCCTGAATCTTCATTCGTGAAGAAAAGCCAAGATAATAATAATAATAATAGAAACCTCAGATGCTATACAGTCCAACACCCTTCTGCCATACAGGAAAAGCACAATCAAAGCACCCCCTGAGCAGTATGAGGAAATAAAGGGCTTTGGAAGTAAAGAAGACAAGGAAGAAATGATCTGGGTGGTGAGGAAGGAAAAAGGCTTTTGGGGGCAAGGGAGAAGCAAGAAAGAGGATGGAAATCTTGAAGGATGAGGAAGAGGAGGTCGAGGAGGAGGGAATCATGGAGCGCCTCAATATGTTTCACAAAGTCCCAAGGGCTCCCCAGAGCACACTTTGAGAACTGCTGCAATGGTATCCAACCTTTGGTTCTCCAAGTGTTTTGGATTACAGCTCCCAGAATTCTTGACCATTGGATAAGCTGACCAGGGCTTCTGGGAGTTGGGAGTCCCAAACACCTGGAAGACCAAATATTGGACACCACTGCTCTAGAGACTAGGACAGAGAGCAGGAAAACAAATGACATCTGACTATTAAGAAAAATATCCTGATGATTATACCTATTTGACAGTGGGACACATTACCTCAAACCATGGTGGAATCTCCTTCTCCGGAACTTTCAAACAGAGTCCAGATGTCCATCTGTTGGAAGTGTTTTAATAGTGTTTGTTTCTGTCTAGTGGGCATTGAACTGGATTGTCCTTGGGCTTCTTCTAGCTCTATGATACTATGAGACTAAGAAACCAATCCAACATGCTTTGCCTGTTTATAAAAAAAACTTCTTGAAGCACATTACCACATCTTGTTGCATGATAGAGGAAATCTAAAACAAAGCAGCCTAAGGGTATGTAAAACCTGTTTTGGTGTTGCATAATTTCAAATGGTTGAAACTGTGTGATGATATCTCAAATAATGGGAAGCATAGGAAGAGGCACAACTCTGGCAAGTTATGTTTCCTCCTATGAGTCCCTTTAGTTGAAGGATAAACTTCTCAATAGATGCTTTCTCAGCTCATAGAGAAGACAGAAGCCCTCCATTACCATTATCAAGGTCCTTAGGTTTGCAGTAAGTCAGAGATGACTAGAAGGCACACCACTACCACCACCACCACAACAACAACACAAACAAGCTGAAATTATGTTTCTCTGAGGAGCAAAAAAAAGACTGAAAAACCTGATTCTATGTCTTGTTATGTGTATTTTGATAACTGAAGTAGATATGTCCATTCATTCCCTGCCTGCCTTCTTTCTCATATACAGGGCATTTCTCACTATTTTCCTTTTTCCAATCCCCTCATTCCCCCTTTTAATGTTTTCAACTTTTTAATAATAAAAAAAGAACAGAAGCTTTTGTATTCTTAAGTACACCAATGGGCATTTCCTTGACTAAGGATCTCATTGGAAAGCCCAGGCAAAGTGTCCTGCTTCGTCGGGCTTCTGTGAGAAAAGAAGGAGCAGTGGGGTCAGTCTGTTGCCCTGTGCACAGCTCCCTCTTGGTGACGCTTTCCCCATCACGTGGGGAAAATATTGCCTTTGTTGGGGGATGGGGTGCGTGCTGGTTCCATTGGAGCCAGTACAACATGGCAAGTTTCCCATGTTGGAGTGGAAATGTCCGGCAATGCTTTCACCCTGGTTGGGGGCAGGGCCTATGGCAGAAATCACACAACATCATGTGATGTTCGGCATCAGTCTTCATCCCCGAGAAAGCATCCTTGGATGCTAAAATTACCCAGTCTAATTATGTAGTAAGGATTCCCCCCCCCCCCCCCGCCCAAAGCTTTTTTTTAGTTACCAAATATCTAGCACTACAGGGAGTGACACATAGAAAATCATCACACCTAGAACTCTTTTATGTGCTATGTTCTTATTTTCTTGGGAACTTTTCTTTGAATGTCTAAATTGTATAGCAAGGCCCATGGAACCATGGAACCCACACCTGCCATTTCACTTACATGTGCCTTAAGGAAAATGGTCTCTTTAGGAATCCAGGTGATTCTTGCTATCTTCCAGGTTTTCTCCAAAAGTTACTATGGAATTGCCCTTGAAGACTCAGCAAATTCCTAGAAAGAATGCCTCTTTAGAAATTTCTATGTCCTTCAAGGTGACTCCTTGAAATGCTGGGACCAGAAGTCATTTCAGGTAACTGCCGTCTGGTCAGGAACACATCCCATGTGGATAATGGCCAATACCCTCAATGTGGCCCTTCCTGACTTCATCCCAGCCTATGGCTGGAAGGATCAAGACATCCTTCTCCTTGTAATAACCAATTTTAATTTGAGTTGATGCTTCGAGAATGAAAAAGTAAATGAGGAAAATGTCACTGAAAACTTTACTCCCCCCTCCCATGTTCTAAGGGTAAATGTGTGTATGTTTGAGGGAGGGGTGATGCTTCCCATAACATGAGTCTGCTTTTGCAAAAGAAATTTAAATTCTGAAGTTACCGTGAAATAATGGAAGACTATAACTTTTGGTATTTCTAAGTAGACGCAGCACCCGGGGGAGGAAGGTAAAGAGGGTGAGGAGGGAAGTAGGGATTGCTACTTTTTGATATAAGAATAAGGGACACTTTTTGATATAAGAATATGGACTTTTTCACAAAAATAAGGGACACTTCATAAAAACTTGAAAATCATCCATTTGATGATTCATTTCATTTTTTAAAAAAAAATACAAAACAGCGAGTGTGCGGAAAGCAAATTGCGAAGTAGCAAAGGAACACTGTAATATATTTTCATATGTATTATATGTTTAGGAATAATTATTCATGCTTTTTGCATTATTTGTACTGAATGTATCCTTTTGGGGATACATTGGCCTTCAAGACTTATCAAGGAAAATTCTTTTATTTCCTCACAGCTTAAGCCAACGCACAATCATTTCTGACGTGAAACTCTTTTGCATCTCTTGAAAATGTCAAGATGAGCAAGTTCATGATGACACAAGAATGACTCTTCATACATAACATAGATTTGTGGTTGCATTTTGGGTGTACTAAAAGGTTTTCAAAGGATAGACATGAAATATAAAATGAACAACAAAAGGCGGCCTTTTTTTTTGGACAGGACTGATTTATGTGACGTGTTCTTCCTTTTACTCTCCCCCTTTAAACAGTTCCTTGAAATAAGCTCAAGGGACAATGCTTATCACATTGAAAGTGGGAAATGAAAATCTTAAGTGGGAGTGTGTGAAGTGCCCAAAATATAGATAGTCTTCAACACATTAGAGATTGGCAGAATTAAACGGAGCAACATCTGAAGATTCATAAGTTACAAAACCTTTTAAATAGTTGATTAGAATATGCCTTTTCAAGCCAAAGAGCAGCTCAGCGTAAGAACACTAAATATGGTCAATAAAGTATATGAAGAAAAGTTTATTTCAGAAACCATTATGGCCTCATCAGATGGGGTAAAAATTGGCAGTATATGTTGGTTCCTCTCCAGTTTTGTGACGGAGCCTGCCAACTCCCATTCCACAATGTACATTTACTTCCAGCAGGGCGCCATCACAAAACTGAAGAAGAACTAGCATATGTTGTCATGACAGCAACACGGGAGACTTCCCATGTTGCATTGGGATCACTGGGGGGAAACTGGATGGCGGATGCTCCCCCCTCCCCCCATGGGATGGGGTCTGGGGTAAGTTGGAATATGTGGAGAGATGGGCTCTCCATGCCCCGCTGGGCACTGCTGGATTTTGCCACAATCTGTAGCGATTCTGGTGCCACATAAGATGAGATCCTCACAGTTAGTCCTACACATTTGGGGCCTAGGATACCCATAAAAGTGAAAAATCACAAATAAATTGCTTTTTTTAACCTGACAGAATTTCTTGTTGGAGCATGTAAGAAATCAGTTTGTGTGTGGGTATCAACTGTAAAATAAGCTGATTGGTCAGGCTACGCCCAGGGAGCTAGTTGAGCCTGGGACTTTTGGGTACTGTTCCTTTTTTCAGGCTTGAGCTATGCAGCTGCTTGCAGAGAAGCAGAGAGAGACAGTTTGGAGTGTGCTCTTGCTTCATGAGCTGTTGGGGGAAGATTTTCCACATGGACAATCTCTCTAAAAGGACATTATGTGAGTTGATGTTATTGATCACATGATGGCACATATGTTCTTCTGAATTAAAAAGAGTAAACTACTTATTTTTTATTGATAATCTGTGTGGAATATTTTCTTTCTCTAGCAAGGCAGTGTGTGGACTGATCAAACATGAAACTACATGTGGTTTATTTTACATTATGCCACATGTTCCAGCACAACATCTGCTGAAAGGTGAGTATACAAGGGCGGGTCAATAAGTCTGTGACTTTTTGAATGAAACACAAGCTTTTGGATAAAAAAAACTTTTTATTTTTCAACGTACTCTCCTTTGAGCTTTATACACTTTGTCCAATGTTTTTCTAATTTTTTTATCCCTTCCAAAAAATAAGATTTGTCGAGGTCATCAAAATAGGTATTTGTTTGTGAGATGATTTCATTGTTGGAGTCAAATCTCTTTCTGCCGAGCCATTTCTTCAGGTTTGGAAACAAGAAATAGTCACTCGGGGATAAATCTGGATCATAGGGCAGATGAGGGAGCAATTCGTATCCCAATTCATGGATTGTTGCCATGGCAACTGCACATGTATGCACCTTTGCGTTGTCTTGGTGCAAAAGAACTTTTTTTCTTGGCCAAATGCGGTCGTTTTTTATAATTAAAAAATCCTCATTAAATCAACCCAATAAGTTGGCATAATATTTGCCATTGATTTTTTAGCCCTTTTAAGGTAGTCAATGTGGATTATCCCACATGAATCCCAAAAAACGGTCGTCATGACTTTATTGGCTGACAAACCCACCTTGGCCTTCTTTGGCGCCGATTTACCCTGAGAAATACACTGTTTTGATTGCTGTTTGGTCTTTGGTGTGTTGTGGTGGACCCATGTTTCATCCACGGTTATGGAACAGCACAAAAACCCGTCCATATTGCGGTTGAACAACACCAAACACTTCTGCGAAATTGTCACACGATTGCATTTGTGGTCAATTGTGAGCAAACGCGGCACCCATCTTGCGGAAAGCTTTCTCATACCCAAGAGATCATTTAAAATTGAAACCACTGAGCCATGTGAGATACCTATGGCTTCCACAATCTCTCGCACTTTCAATCTCCGATCGGCCAACACCATACAGTGAATTATTTCAATTGTTTCAGGTGTAGAGACCTCAACTGGGCGTCCAGAATGTTCGGCATCTTCCGTGCTTGTACGGCCACAACGTAAACCACTTTTTTACCATTGAAATTGATGGTGCAAAGTCCTTACAGTATTTATCAAGCTTAGCCTTGGTTTGAGTGATGGTTTTTTTCCCCAAAAAATAATGCTTAATGAGCACACGAAATTCACTTTTTTCCATTTTCTCCTTAAATCACGCGATAGTCTCCTATCAATTTTATTTATTTTATTTATTTACATCATTTATATTCTGCCCTTTTCACCCCGCAGGGGACACAGGGCAGATCACAATGCACATATACAGGCAAACATTCAATGGCATAGACATACAACATATAAAGACAGACAATGAGCTACACAATTGGTCGAGAGCTCACCCCGATCTGGGCAGGCCTCGAACTCATGACCTTCTGGTCAATAGAGATCTTATGCAGCTGACTCCCAGCCAGCTGCTCCACATTCCTGGTGTAATGGCTATCAAACACAAGCTAAATGACGCAGCTTTTCAAATTTTGACAGGAGTCAACTGACAGATGCCTGTTGACAGGAGCAGTGTTGCCCTTTCAGTTAAGAGGTGGGAAATTCAAAAAGTGACTGACTTTTTGACCCAACCTAGTACAAGTCCATTAGAGACCCTGGAAATTACCAGGGTGGTGTTCTCTCTAAAAATTTCTAGATCTGGCAGCATGAGCAGAGGAAGTTAACCATAGAATCGCACTGAAGAACCTAGAAATACCTAGAGATAACATTTTAATCAAACCTATGAATAATAAAATTTACAAAAGTCAACCCTATATGAATTAGAGGCCATATGAATTAGTGAACAAGGAACAGAAGTGAATAGAAGTAAAAAATATGAATAAAAGTGAAACTAAGATTAGAAGTGAATGCAAAAAAGCTGACATTATTTTGCATTTTCAGACTTTTAGCCCCATTAAATAATTTCGCACTACAGATAAGTGAATGCCATCATGCGGCGGCAAAAAAAGTCAATTGAATTTTGGCCTGCATAAATAGGAGTCTAGTGTCTAGATCCAGGTAAGTCATGCTACCCCTATATTCTGCCTTGGTCAGACCACACCTGAAATACTGTGTCCAAATCCAGGCACCACAATTAAAAGAAGATGTTGACAAGGAGGGTGACTAAAATGATCAAGGGTCTGGAGAACAAACCCTATGAGGAGTGGCTTAAAGAACTGGGCATGTTTAGCCTGCAGAAAAGAAGATTGAGAGGAGACATGATAGCCAAGCATAAATATATGAGGGGAGGTCATAGGGAGGAGGGAGGAAGCTTATTTTCTGCTGCCCTGGAGATAAAGACATGGAACAATGGCTTCAAACTACAGGAAAGGAGATTCCACTTGAACATTAGGAAGAAACTGTCGACCTTTGCAACCCGAAAGACAGTTGCATCTGTCAAGTAGGAAACTAAGGTACCACTTTTATTTATTTATTTATTTGTTCGACTTCTTAGCCGCCACTCCCTAGTGGCTCGGCGTGGCTTACAGTCCAAGAGAAGTAAACAACAATAACCATTAGGCGCTAAAATACAGTGGTCAGATTAAAATATTACATTAAAACAACAGTACTAACTAAGATTAACATATATGGCTAGACTGACTCAGACAGTCTAGCCATATATGTTAGTGGGGAGGCTAAATTTAACTGATCTACGAGGCCATAAAAAAGAACTCCAGGAAACGCGCTGAGGAACAAGGCAGTGTGACAGCTCCCCCTGGTGGCCAGATGTTAAATTGCCTCTGTCTGTCTTGTGTGTTTGTGTGTCTAAATGTAATGTGTACATTGTAATCTGCACAATTTCATTCAAAATATATATATATCTATTAGTCATAAGGTAAATGATCTGTATAAGTATACAAAATAGCATTAAACAGCATATTCCACTCTACCGCATCTGGGGCGCAGCCAGGAAGACGCAAGGTCCATAACATACAGTATATTACTCAAATGAAGGTCTGTGTCCCAGAAATGATAATATATCCAAGTTCATATAAATGTTCCACAAGTAGAAGGAAATGAGTAAGCCAAGGTAATCCAATACCAAAGAACAAAGGAACCAGAGCCATAAATCCAGGCTCCTAGTAAGAAGTTCAATAGAAAGCAAGCCGACGGAAGGTTATCCAAAAACGCATCGGGGCCGCTGTATTTCCGTTTCGCAATCTTTTTCAAAGCTAGATGTCCATATTAAGGTTAGTCACCTCGCCGGATTGAGACGAGGTTATGCTAGGGATCTCCTATACTATGGACATGAACCTTAATATGGACATCTAGCCTTGAAAAAGATTGTGAAACGGAAATACAGCGGCCCCAATGCGTTTTTGGATAACCTTCCGTCGGCTTGCTTTCTATTGGACTTCTTACTAGGAGCCTTCTTACTAGGCTCTAGTTCCCTTGTTCTTTGGTATTGGATTACCTTGGCTTACTCATTTCCTTCTACTTGTGGAACATTTATATGGACTTGGATATATTATCATTTCTGGGACACAGACCTTCATTTGAGTAATATACTGTATGTTATGGACCTTGCCTCTTCCTGGCTGCGCCCCGGATACGGTAGAGTGGAATATGCTGTTTAATGCTATTTTGTATACTTATACAGATCATTTACCTTATGACTAATAGAGATATATATTTTGAATGAAATTGTGCTGAACTCTTCTTTAGACTGTGTTTCTAACCCTGACTTCTTGTATACATTGTAATCTGCCCTGAGTCCCCCACGGGGTGAGAAGGGCGGAATAGAAATGAAGTAAATAAATAAATAAATAAATAAATAAATAAATAAATAATTCCTAACTTTGAGAGCTGTTCAGCAGTGGAAGTCTCTGCCCCGGAGGGCAATGGAGACTCCTTCTTTGGAGGATTTTAAACAGAGGCTGGATGGCCATCTGTCAGTGGTGCTTTGAATGCAATGTTCTTGTTTCTTGGCAGGGGGTTGGACTGGATGACCCACTAGTTCTCTTCCAACTCTATGACTCTAGGATTCTAGGATTCTAAGTGACCAGATACACATTTCAAAACTAACATTACAGTTTGCTGGGAGCATGCTGCTCTCAAACATTTCACTATAAAACAATAAAAATCCAGCTACTTAATAAACACCTTAACAAAACCATAACTTGCCAAGAGCAGGTTTGGAAATGAAAAAGGTGAGAATTCAAACGGGGAAGTTGTTTTTTAAAGGACAACTGCATTCTTGAGCACATTGGCTGAATGAGAAAGTGAAGACATATTTTAGGCACCTGTCACTTCTTTTGCCAATCCTCAGCCAAGGAACATAGTGTGCACATTTATGTTTTCTCTCCCTGTCAACCCGGCCTTTCTGTCCTTAAAATCAATGCACCTAACTTTAAAAACAAGTTGAAATATGAAAAGAAAATCCTAATTAAAGATCAATATCTAGCTTGACAACTTATGTATGGTTTCAAAACGATTAAAACAGACTGAAAACCTCATTCTACATTTAGCTTGTATGGAAGATAATGGATATGTGTGTGTGTGTGTGTGTGTGTGTATACACACACACACACACATACAGTTGTGTGTAGGAACATGAATAGTTTGGCAATGTATAAGAATCAGCATTTAGGTGAGAGTGCACATCCATAAAAGGAGGCAATGTTAGTCACAAGTAAATGAAATCTCAGCAGTATGTATGGATCAGTGAGCCAGGCGGGTGCTGTAGAGCTTTAGATTAGAGGCTATTCACAAGATGAAAGTAGGGAAAATTGCAGCAGTTGTTGCATATACACCACAGGCTCTGATGTTTTGTCCTTTTTCAAAATAGGATTCAACTTAGCTTGTTGAAACTGGAATAGGCACTTTGGCTTTTCACAAAGGAAACTGGAACTTTGGGGCAATGCACGTTCATGGCTCTCTTTAAGCACAGCAGGAAATAAATCATGAGAAGGTCTCTCTGCTTAGCGCGACGGCTCATATTAAAAAAATATGGAACTGCAGAAAATAAGGATAATTGCAATAAACAAAGACAACTTTCTCTAGTAAGGGCATGTCTTCTCCTCACACTTATAGGTGAGCCTTTCTACATTTTCTTGAAAGCAGAATTTTGTACTGCCCTTGGAAAAGAGAAATAGATTTTACCCTCAGCTGCGGGATGAGACCGAAAGACGAGAGTATAGAAATCCCTTAAAGAAGAGCAGTTTGTTTTCACAGAACCATCTGGAACATAATTGATGTAGACTTGTTCTAGAGATTAAGGCCCCTTTCTACACTGCCATATAATCAAGATTGTCACAATTGATAATCCATATTATCTGCTTTGAACTGGTCTGCCATATAATGCCATATAATCCAGTTCAAAGAAGATAATCTGGATTTTATTTTGCAGTGTAGAGTAGAGGGGGCTTTTGATCCAACATCGAGTACTGGTTTGATTATATGAGTCTGCTTCTACACTGTCATATCCAGTTATCAAATAAATAATAATAAACTGCTTTAAATTGATTTTATTTGGTCAGTGTAGATAATCCGGACTGAAAGGCCAGGGTTTGACCCATTCAGGCAAATAAATTAAATGAGTGACCTTAGATTATCAACTTTTTCAGGCCCCTTCTATATTGCCATGTAATCCAGATTATCAAATCAAATAATCCACATTATCTGCTTTGAACTGGATGATTATGAGTCCACACTGCCATATCATCCAGTTCAAAGCTGATAATCGGGGGGGGGGGGTGTCTCTGTATCAAAGAAAGGCAGGGGAAAACGTCCTATGAAGAATTGTTGTAAAGACAAAACTGTGAATGGACTCAGTACAGAAAAAATCTAACATGTACAAGTGGACAGGATTTAAAAATCTCTTCTATCTGAGCACTCATCCACCTGTACAGGGATTACAGAAAAGGAACATGTGTGTATGTTTACAGGAATCGTAGATTTTTTAAAAAATCCAAATAGATTAGGTTTCAACTTCCCTTGTTGCTGTCTGCTTTCAAGGTATTCCTGCTACCATGAAGTTGGCTGAGGGCAAGAGCATGTCACAAACCCAAGGTCACTCAGTGGGTTTCATGGCAAAGCTGGAAATTGAACTCTGGACATGAGAGTTGTAGCCAGTACTCTTTCCACTATACCACACTGTTTCTCATATACACTTCCCTGAGACCTCACAACCTTTGAGGATGTCTGCCATAGATGCAGGCGAAACGTCAGGAAAGAATGCTTCATAGAACATGGCCATACTGCCCGAAAAACCTACAACAACCCACTGATTCTGGCCATGAAAGCCTTTGACAATACATTCCCTACCTATGCATTTTGATCCTGATTCAAATGCGGGGGACAAATGTACAGTACTGTAAAGGGAAGGCTCACACCTCAGTACTTTGAACCCTATTCTGTTCCTTTAAAGCAGTGTTTTTCAACCTTTTTTGAGCTGCGGCACACTTTTTACATTTACAAAATCCTGGGGCACACCACCAACCAAAATGACACCAAATGACACGCTAACACAGTAATACATATAGTTAATATGTTTTTAAATGTATTTATACACTCAGTGTGAAACCTGGGCCTGTTTCGATGAACACAACATAGATATCCTGGCAGGAATGGCAGAAAGACACACACGAAGGTCTTGCTCAACAGCTGTCAGTCATGGGAAAACTTCGGCCCACTGGATGCTTTGGACTTCAACTCCCACCATTCCTAACAGCCTGAGGCCCTTTCCTGCTTAAGTGGCTGAGGGGGGAAAGGGACCTGAGGCTGCTAGGAATGGTGGGAGTTGGAGTCCAAAACACCTGGAAGGTCCAAGTTTGCCCATGCCAGCTTTCGATTCCATCGCCACATCTATCTTCAGTCTCTGGCGGTTTGAATATATGTATCTACGTGAATTTCTACCTTGTCGCTATGATTATGGTGCTGCTTCTTTAAATTGTCCACAAACTGACTGTGTTATTGTGCGGATCCCGGAACTGACAGTGGATAACATCGTGAGGATATACTTTGTTTTTTGCACTCACTTCTGTGATTTCATCAAATACTGCGGGTTTTCTGTAGAGGAGCGCTCTGTGAACTCACTACTTCTTGGTTCGCAACCCCTCTGCTCTCTGTGGCAACCACGCTGAACTACCTTATGTAAGACGTTTTATTTTCTCCAGCAGGATTGGGTACTTTGAATGTGTTTTTTTTTTTACATATGATTATGTATGATTAATTGTGCATTTTGTACTGTGATGTAGCGGCACTCTAATAAGTAAGGGTATGGGAGGTTCCAATTTCCCATGGCACACCTGATGATTGCTCACGGCACACTAGTGTGCACACTAGTTGGGAAACACTGCTTTAAAGAACAGTCTGCAGCTAGTCAACATTTTTCTTTTCAACCTGAAGTTGAGCAAGGTAGACAATGATGATGACAGGTGAATGACAAAAGGAATTGAAATGCATCTTCTTTCCTTTCAGCAGAAATTAGCATTTCATTTTGCTAATCTTCCTCATTTTTCTCTTTTCTTGTTCTCCTGTGAAATCTTTCCAGCTTGCACAAAATGTCAGAAGTTTTACAATGGCATAAATGAGACACTTATGTCTTATGTGGGCTCTAAACTTTCCAGCAAGATGGTAGCATTACAGATATAAATTCTATTTTATCACTGTATGAAAATGAATGTTCTGTTTAAGTAAAAGAGACACAACATCTGTGTTTAGGAAATCAGTCAAGAACAGACTTCTTATTATTAAGCCAAATATAATGCTATCCTATGGGATGAATAAGAAAAGACTTCTAACATCTCAGTCTTTGCTCCATTTGATGTGATATATTGCCAGACTTTTATTCATTTTCCCTAGACTTGACTAATGTTCAGCTAGCTTCAACCAGTTTAAAGCAGTCCTGAAAGTAATTACTTCAAACTTGTCTTTGTGTTCCATGTTGGAATCCAGCTGACCTAACTGTGAAATAATTTGCATGCTACTCTAAGTTAAAAAATAATTGTTGAATGTAAGGCAGTGTTCAAAGAAGAGGGCAGTAAGACACAGGGGGAAGGAAAGTATCTTATTGTCAATTTCGTATGCTTCATTTGAATTTTTTTTTAAAAAAAACTGTACTTTCTATTATGAATATAACAAAGGTGTCTAACAACAGAAAAATAAGATAAAATCAGATTTGTACTATAAGACTATTAAGAATATTAATACATCAAACCAGTCCATACTCCAGGAAATAAAGCCTGACTGTTCACTGGAGGGAAGGATATTAAAGGCAAAGATGAAATAATTCAGCCACATAATGAGAAAACAGGATAGCTTGGAGAAGATAATGATGATGGGGATAATGGAAGGGAAAAGGAAGAGAGGCAGACCAAGGACAACATGGGTGGATGTTATCCCTGAAGTGACTGGCTTGACCTTGAAGGAGCTGGGGGTGGTGATGGCCAACAGCGAGCTCTGGCATGGGCCGGTCCATAAGGTCACAAAGAGTAGGAAATGACTGAATGAATAAACAACAACCCTTAGCCTAGAAACATGGGACCCTTGTCCTTATGAATAACATTAATGATGGATTTAACTTTTGTGAATAATTTATTCAAATTTTACTGAGTAATCCTTTTCTTCCACTGTTCTTAAGCACTCGATCTTATCCTATTTGCTATAACACAGTATAGCATGGACACATCACTATTGTTCGACTAAAATCAATGAAAAAAAGTATTGTGTAGTGTAGGAAATCAAGCACAATATCCATCAGAAATCCACTATATGCCCAACATATCATGATTCTAAGCTGTGAAACTACTCACTCTTGAAGGTCTTCTTGCTGTATAAATGAAAGAAGCCTGAATTCCTTGTTGCTGCAAAGCTCTGGCAAAACTTCCAATTAATTGGTCTGTAAACAGAAATGATTAAGAATAGCTTAATGTCTTTAACTTCACCCAGGAGAGCTGAGATATTTAGCAAGGTATAACAGACTAGACTTCAAAGAGTTGTCTGTGCTTATTAATATTTAAACATTCTTTGTGGCAAAGTGTGCATGATAATTTACCTAAACAGAATAAGACATCTACTTTGCCCTGGGGAGCTTAGGATCTACATCATGTGATGTAAACAACAGCTCAGACATTAACCAGGGAGAAATGCTATAAGTTTCATAAGGAGCTTTAGAACGCAGGCATTCCAAGAAGATCTACTGAGAAATTCTTGGGTAGGTGGGATACAGCCACTTTAAAGCCCTTTGGAGAATAACCAGAGTCTGACCAAGGCGTATTCACAATGTTATGTTTTCATACTGTAAAGAGGAATAGGCTCCCTAATATTTGATGGCATGGTAGCAACATTTTCACAGTAGCACAGATGCAGACTTACAAAGGAATCTTATACAAGACAATGTACTATACATGAAAAAATTCTGGATGCTTTACTGGGGCAGTTCTGTATAGTGTATTCCTTATGCATTAACTTACCATTTTCCATGAGGTCATTTTGAAAGGAGAGTTCATTTGTCCTACATGAAGAAGATGGGGAGAAATTGCAACAAGAACACTTTAAATACTAACATAATCATTATTGCAAGCAAATAATTTGAATTATTTAATTGATAAGGAAAACACTGCTGTATAATTTTAGGAAACAAATATAACAATTTGAGAAAACATAGAAAAGGTACAAAGTGTTTGGGTTTTATTGTTGTTTGAAAGAGTGTGGTGTTGACAGATAAACTATAGTCTAGTTAAAAAGATTCTGAGGACACATAGCTGATACGCCATGGTATGACTCCCCCTAGTACTAACAGAAGACAAGTCACACTAGTCAATTGTTTTGGGTAATCCCATTTGAAAACTGCATTGTCCATACTCATGAAAACCGCTGAATGCTGATACTGTGTATCAAACCCTCATCACACATGCACTCTTTTAAAAAAATAAGCCATATTTATGCCACAGCACTATTACAGAAAGTCCCAACTTATCTGATGGGTTAAGGACTTGACCACTGTCAGAAATAGAATTGGCTGAAAAGTGGAAATGAATAATAAAACTTTATTTATATTCCGCTCTATCTCCCTAAAGGGTCTCAGGGTGGATTCCAAACATAAAAGGCAAATATTCAATGCCCGAATACAACAACAATACATCCATGCTAACAAAATGTATACAACCGAACATATAAATACAAATTATAACATAACACACTAAAATTAAATAAAAATCACAGCCTGTTATAACAGACATAAGGCAAAACATCAAACATCAAATGGAAACAATAATTTCCCATTTCTTTGGGGCAAGTTAAGTGTGTCAAACTACATTAGTTCTGCACCTTTGAGGAGAGTCTGTAAAATGCTCAGTGTAAACTGGAAATTGGAAAGCAGAAGGGAAGAAAAGGGTTAACTACCCTTCTCCATGACATAGTACCAGTCTGGAGAGCATACACTCAAGTGCTGCATATGGAGGAGGAGGATTAGTATATTATATCTTGTCAGGCTTTTAGAATTCCCATTTATTAAAAAAAATCATTTTCTAGGCAATCAAATAGTTTTCATGCAATTTCGTGCCAAAGTAAAACTGGTTAGAAACGAATTCAGCAATAGTTCAACTGACAGCAGTACTAGCAATTATTGGATAAGACAGATAAACATATCCTGTCATACTCAATAATGTATCACTCTATTGAATAATTTTACCTTGTAAGATTTCTGACATGTATAATATCGCCTATAATGATAGATTGCATTGCAAAAATCGTGCAGAAAAGCAAAACTGTCTATATTGGATCAGTTTCTATTTCCCAGAATTTCCCATAATGCCTGACATCCAGAAATTAACTACAAGGTCTAGTGGCATTTGGTGTGGATGTCAGTGAATTAAGAAAGGAGGCGAGATCTGATATCCCCTTATACCTCTCCAGCAACTAGGAGGCAGAAATGAACAATGGACCTTCTCATAGCATACTATGGTTGGCAGGCCACCAGATTTTAGAAAACCCCATTGTTTCCTCATGTAATGAGAGGCAGTATAAGTCATAGTAATACTAGTCAGATGATACCAGTCACAGGGCTGCTGGGCATCATGTGAAGCTTCTACAGGGATGTGAGCATGCTGGCATCTTGAGTGTTAGCAGGATAAACCCTGGCCCAAGTGTATGATGAGACATTTTGGCTGATATTCTGCATTGAGGAGAGCTAAGAGTTAAATTTTCTTGCTTTGAGTTTGGCATTTGGTTAAAGGGAGATTAAAATGTGCCACATTCCTGCCCAGGTTAGAGTTGGGGGGAAAAGAAGGCATATCATATATTGAGACAGCTTTAAATTAAGGGATCACGTGTCACACCATTGCCCTTGAGTAACATTTTTGTATTTTTTAATTTTGTGCAATGGGCTTTGAACAAGGAGTTTTAGCTCATTCATGCTTTCGCATTCCCCTTTAACCATGTTCCTATATGCATTGACAAAGCTATTGTAAATGAACAGCTGTATTCATGTGCACATTTTTTCAATCATGGAAGCTGTCTTGTACATAGAGTACATCTTGAGATTAGAGTTTCAAAAAGAATTGTGTAATTGTTACATATGAAGAGTTCCAGCATACCACTATATTTTAAGGGTAACTTTCTAAGCCCTGTAATATTATGTTTGGAACATCCATAGCCTATAACCCTATGGACCCATGATTCTCAAAGCATAATGAATCAACATGTGGAGAAAGGAGTACAGAAGTATGCTTTGAATTACATCTCTTAGAATACTTCTCTTCTCTCTGATGCCATCACTTTCCTCACATTGAAAACAATAAAACTTTAAATGGGTAGTTTTGGAGTGGCACTAAGATAAAAGGTAAAGGTAAAAGTTTTCCCTTGACATTAAGTCCAATCATACCCGACTCTGGAGGTTGGTGCTCATCTCCATTTCTAAGCCAAAGAGCGTGTCTTTAGACACCTCCAAGGTCATGTGGCTGGCATGACTGCATGGAGTACCGTTACCTTCCCACCAGAGCTAGTGATCTACTCACATTTGTATGTTTCTGAACTGCTAGGTTGGCAGAAGCTGGGGCTAACAGTGGGAGCTCACCCCGCTCCCTGGATTCAAACCAGTGAACTTTTGGTCAGCAAGTTCAGCAGCTCAGCAGTTTAACCCGGGAGCTCTGGTACTAAGATAGGATCAGCATAACTTGAAAACAACTTAAAGGCACACAATGACAACACTGAGAAGTACAATGCATTCCATAATGAAGCAATAGAAAGTGCAGGACAAGTGTTATCTATGATTACTTTCAACTCTTCCTATCCAATCTGTATAACTATTGTGCATGGTCTGATGTTTAAAGATTTTGTAAGGTCTATCACAAATATATTTTGTATGTACATACAGTATGTGTTTTGAGCCTTATGGCATGCCATACCTCCTGGTTCGGTGTAGGTTTATCACAAATAAATTTGGTTTGGAGACATTCACGGTCAGGTGTGGTAAATCAAGACCATCCACATGGACTACGGTCCAGTTCAGAGATTCCTGGAGGTAGTCTGATAGGTGATTAATCGTATGGCAGTCAACAGCTGGTAAAACCAAAGACGGTGAAGTCTTAAGAAGTTCCTGCAACAAGTACAAAGAGCTTTTAATTAAGAAGTGGATAATTACAGAAAGGTGATTGCTTTTTATACTTTGATAGGCTTTGATTGCAGCCTTCTGTAGCCTCTGTTATGAAAAATAAACTCTGTTATCCTCAAGAAGGACTTGACATGCAATTTCATTGCATAAACAACCCAGTAATGATCATCAACAAGCTAAACTAAAATGTTTTGAGTGTTGCCCATTTTCTAAATGTTGTTGAAAGATTAGCATTTCTCTGTGCATCAAAATGCTTGTTTTGAAACCAGTTTATTCTTGTTATATATAAAAAAAATTCTTAGAATTTTACATCTGCTAACAGCCCTCTCTGACAATATGCAATATTATCAACTTATAAACTATGACCTCATCAGATGAGATACTTGGCCTGTCGTATGTCGCTTGTTCTCCCCTTTCAGAAAGGAGTCCATTACACAGCTCACGTGTACTTCTGGCTGGGCTCCATCCAGAAAGGGGAGAGCAAGTTGCATATGCCGCCACCATGGCAAGATGGGAGCCTTCCCATGTTGCCCTACCAGCAATGGAGGAAAGCCAGGCAGCAACTCTTCCCCCCATGGGATGAGGGTCACAGTAAGTCACGCAATGCAGGACGTGGAGTGACTGGTTTTCCATGTTCCCCACTGGGAGCCCATGTATTTGTTGATTTATTGACCTCTGAGCGTCCGCTCAAAGGCACAAAAGCAAATAATGAAGCGTGCTACCTCAATCAGCTCCAAAGCCCGAAGCGGCTATTTTATTGCAATTTACACTATTTACAGGAGCAGAATAAAACACGTCCATTCTCTAGCTGTACATTGCTGGAAGCTGGGAACCACATGGTAATCTGATTCTGTGGAATGTAAACATGTTACCGGAACACTCCAACGTTATGCTTTAGAAATCAAACACAGCTCTTTGCCTTTAACTCTTACACTGCATTGCTACACTACACATTGTTTAAACTATTACAATATTTCACTACATTTAAACCAATGTTCTAACAGTATTTGCCATGATGCGTGGTGAATCCATGGGCTTTTGTAAAGAGGTCCTTAGTCATATTTCAACGTTCATCGCATCATAACTGAAATATCAAGTACTGAAGTTATTCACATGACTGAATGAATGATCCAACAGAAAAGAAACATTCACATGCCCTCAAATCAGAAATTGTAAAATAGAAATGTTACACTTTTTGACTCCACAGCTCCCAGAATTCTGCAGTCATCATGGCTAATGGTTCAGTAGTCCAGAACACAATATTTCAAAAACCCCTACCCAAATGCATTCGTGGAGCCAATTCAGTTGATAAGAGTCAGGCCCCTTCTCTACATTGCCATATAAAATCCATATTATCTGCTTTGAACTAGATTATATGGCAGTGTAGACTCTTATAATTCAGTTCAAAGTAGATAATGTGGAATATCTGATTTCATAATCTGGATTATATGGCAATGTAGAAGGCCTCTGAGAAAGTTTATAATCTAAGTTCATTCACTGAATTTACTTGCCTGAGTGAGTCAAATCACAGGCCCCTTCTACACTGCCAATCTGATGTATCATCATATTGAATTTTCAGTGCATAACTCCTGCCTTTGTTCACTGTGCAGTTATTGCTATGTTATATTATTTATTTAAGACTTTCATCTGATTTTCTATTTTAACAAGTGACTACACTCTGTCATTTAGCTGTAATGCCAGAACATTTTAATTCTCCTGCTCCATCCTTCTTTTCTGGCCATCTTCATTTCCCTGACCTTTTCATGCTTTTTAAAAAATGTATGAAAATATTGTATTCTGTTGTTTCTGTCCCTTGGAGAGATTAACACATTTGACTTTTACAGCTTTCCTATATAAGTCAATTGACAAGGATGACAAGGCATTATCTGTATTGCTGATAAGGCAAGATGATTGCAATTTCATGGCCCTGAACTAAGAACCTTAATTGCTAATGTCCTCAAATAGCATCAAGACTGTGGATGAGACAGATTCATGTCCTGATTTTTTCTGACTGGGTGTTTTTGAAGGTAACATTGGGCTCTGGCTTCTCAAAAGTACAGAATAACTTTGAAGAGTATTCCCAATAAGGATCCCTTTCTCAGAATGCAGCGATTGCATTATGATTCTGGGATCCTGGGCTTAGCAGTTTCAAGGGAATCTTTGAAGTTCAAGAAGAGGAATTACCTGTTACATATCTCTAGTGCCACACCAAATTAAAACTCCCCAAATTCTGTAGGATGTAGCTGCAGCAGCTAAAGAGGAATCCTTACACTATAATTGTGTGTTGTGATAAAGCCACGGGTCACCAAAACTCCCACCCTCATCCTGTAGATAAAGTTTGCCAACTTGAAATGATCCAAAGGGCATTACACTGTGGGTCACAATAGACATGGAAATATTTCCAAAAGCCAAAATCAAGGTTACAACAACATATGTTATAGAACTCCAATATGCTGGTGACAACACAGTCTGTGTGCATTCAGAAAAAGACCTACAAGCCACTCTAAGCACCTTTGCAGAAGCATACGAGAAGCTCAACCTCTCATTGAAGATCGAGAAAACCAAAGTGCTCTTCCAGCAGTTACCAGCCAATCCCTCTCCAATGCCAGAAATACATCTTAATGGTGTAATATTAGAAAATGTTGACCATCTCCGCTACCTTGGCAGCCACCTCTACACAAAAGTCAACATTGGCATTGAAATACAACACCACCTGAGCTCTGTGAGTGCAGCATTTTTCTGAATGAAGCAGAAAGTGTTTGAGGACTAGGACATCCATAGGGAGACCAAAGTGCTTGTTTTTAAAGCCATTGTCCTCCCAATCCTGCTATATGCCTGCGAAACATGGACTGTCTACAGACATCATACACAACTCCCTTATGAAACCAGGCTCCCTTATGAAACCAGGTTGCAACGCCTTGGTCTTTTCAGCCTTGAAAGACGGCGTTTAAGAGGTGACTTGATCAAAGTGTATAAAATCATGCATGGGATAGAAAAGGTGAATAAAGAAAAATTATTTTCTTTGTCACAAAACACTAGGACTAGAGGGCACTCCCTGAAGCTCCAAGGTAGGAAAATTAGGACTAATAAAGGGAAATATTTCTTCACCCAGAGGGTCATTGGGTTATGGAACTCACTTCTAGAAGAGGTTGTGATGGCTGTCAGCCTGAACAACTTCAAGGCAGGATTAGACAGATTCATGGATATCAAGTGTATCGGTAGTTACTGAAAAGGACATTCAAGTGCCACCTCTGAGTTGGTTGAGGTAGGCAGGATTTCCCTGGGTACTGGTTGTGGGGGTCGGGAGCAGGTCAGGGTTTTGCCCTCCCTTCTGCTCGAGATCCCCGTGTACAACTGGTGGGCCACTGTGTGATACAGAATGCTGGACTAGATGGGCTGAGGTCCGATTCAGCATGGCTCTTCTTATGTTCTTATGTTCTTACAACTCCTGGAATGATTCTATCAGCGCAGCCTCCGAAAAATCCTTCAAATCTTTTGGGAAGACAGGTGGACAAAGAAGCATGAATGGAGGGCAAAAGAGAGAAATGTGCCAAGAGGAAGGCGCATCAAGCCAACCTTGACCTGGACCACCTTCCACCTGGAAACTGATGTTCTCACTGTGGGAGAAGATACGGATCAAGAATAGGGCTCCACAGCATTGCCCTCCACAAATAAAATTTTCTTCAGCCTTCAAATTTCTAGCACTGAAGAGAGTGAGACATTCAAAATGGTTCATACATTGAATTCTTATATTTGCTGTGTTGCCTTCTTTTGCCTCTCACTTTTCTTTGGACCTTTAAACCATACTTATAGATGCTCAACTGAATGTTTAGGTTTGTGAAATGCTAGATGTTTTTGGAGTGAAGAAAACTTTGGATTGGATGGATCAGAATTATTACCTGGAGGAGCAAAACTGCCATGTTACATTTCCCCTGCCCCCCACAAAGCTTGTGGATTTCAATGACTTCTCTGTGCAGTCTGACATAATGGTTGTTGACAAGTGCAGCTGTGGACAAGTCTACATAGGGACCATCAAACGCAGCAGCCAGACACAAAAGGCACTGCAGACTAATTCATCCAGAGAAGTCAGCTATCGCAGAGCACATGATAAACCAATCGGGACACAGAATATTATTTGAGAACACAGAAATTCTGGGTCACTCTGACAACCATTATGTCAGACTACACAGAGAAGTCATTGAAATCCACAAGCTTGTGGACATTTTCAACAGAAAGGAGGAAACCATGACAATGAGCAAAATCTGGTTACCAGTAAATAATGAACACCACTCAGAAACATGAGAATTCCAGACAACAAGCAATCAAGGACCAGTGTTAACCTCTCAAAAGGATTACTCCAGGCAACAAAGACTATGCAAATACCCTCATTGATTGACTTTGTAAATTCCATGGCTGGCTACTCAAATGCTAATTCAAGCTTTCAAATTGCAGCATTCACACTTGCATTAAACAGACAAGGGCTCTTTCTCCCCTGGACATTCCACTTGCCTCGCTGTCAACAGAACCTCTGAAGATGCCAGCTACAGATGCAGGCAAAATGTTATGAGAGAATGCTGCTGGAACATGGCCACATAGCCAGAAAAACTTACAGCAACCCAGTGATACTGGCCATGAAAGCCTTTGACAATACATAGAGTTGGTTATCATCAGCATACTGAAGCCACCAAATCCAAAACTCCCAATGAACTCATACAATGACTTCATAGTATACAAAACAGTATGAAGAATAGGATGAAACCCTGTGGCACCCTACAGTTCAATATGGGGATGGCAGAAACACCCCATCCACCTCATGGTGACCATTTAGATGTAACTGTATCTCATGGTCGATTCTGTCCATAACCTCTAGCCATACAGGTTAACATCCCTGTAGTGTTTGTTTTGGTGTCTGTGCCCCTGTTCAGAAGATTTCATCTCACTTTCTGTCCCTGTGATAACTGAATTTTGAAAAATTTGGTTTGTTGTGGAAACAAGGATTGGTGAGAAAGCTTCCAAGGCGACACCTTTTTGCCATAATAACTCTTTCAGGAGTGATTTTCCCTTCCGAGATGTAGATTTCTCTTCCTGTTGTCTCACCCCTGTTCTGGGTTCTAAAACCCAGAACCTCAATCAATGGCTGAGAAGGAGCCTCAGCAGAAGGAACTCTACATCATATGATAGGATTTGGTGGGCTCCATTCTTGAACTATGCTGGATGCATCCTAGGCTAGGTTAAAAACTTCAATGTGATGAGGTCATATGTCTTGTTTTTAAGTCGGATGTTTGTAACTAAGCAAATGTAATGTTTATGTTTGGGTCCCATATACGTATATCATTATGTACTTAATATATGAAAATATGGGTATTCCAAAATACAAAAACAAAATCTGAAATCCAAACTCATTCTGGTCGCAAGCCTTTTGGCTAAGGGAAACTCAGCCTGTACTAGCAGAATTTGCATTGGCGATTTTGTCTTCTATCCATACAGAAATCATTTAAAGCTTCCAAGCTCCATGATCATTTTCTAGCACACTGATTCATTAGCATCATTTCTTAAAGTTAAATCAAAGAACCATCTGTTTCCTTTTAGCTAATAGCTGCTTGGGCACCATCATGATAAGTCAATAGATAATTAGCATTGGTGCTGTTTATGAAGCATTTGTTTTAAATTGCTTATGATCTGATCTTTAAATCTATAACTCATGCCCTATCACTGGGCAGATCTTCATCATTCATTCATTTTCAGTGGAAAGTTAATAAAATAGTTATCTAAATTTACTCTTGAGCTAGACCTAGCTAGCTGAAATGGAGCAGATCAAACCCAGCAATAGCAAAATGTAATGAAAAATTGGCTTTCTTGGCTGCCAGAACTACAGGGTATTCATAATAAGTCTTCTGATAAGTGTGTATTTATTTAGATTTTGCATCTGGTGGAGGATTAATTAGGGTGAATATGTTCTCTCTCTCTCTCTCTCTCTCTCTCTCTCTCTCTCTCTCTCTCTCTCCATATATATATTCTTTATCTAGGATGTGATGCCAGAATATGCCCCAGAGAGGGCCAGAGTCCACATGCCTTAGTTTGGTGATCCCTGGTCGAAAGAAGATAGCTGGAGGAGTTGGAGCCTCTCTCTCTCTCTCTCTCTCTCTCTCTCTTCTCTCTCTCTCTCTCCATATATATATATATATATATATATATATAGAGAGAGAGAGAGAGAGAGAGAGAGAGAGAGAGAGGCTCCAACTCCTCCAGCTTTAATTATCTTCTTTAGACCAGGGATCACCAAACTAAGGCATGTGGACTGGATGTGGCCCTCCAAGATCATTTACCTCCTCCCCAAACTTTAAACTTAGGACCCTTCCACATATTGGCATATTCTGGCATCACATCCTAGGATAAAGAGACAGTGTGGAAAGGCCCTTAGAGTTGCCCTAAGTGTCAAACAACTTAAAGACACACAACAACAACAACTACTACTACTACTACAGCAACTACTACAACTACTACAACAACTACAACAATCCTTATTAACATGACTATCTCATTAGCCAAAAACAGGCCCACACTTCCCATTGAAATACTGGCAAGGGCTGAAGGGCTGGACTGGGAGGGAAGGGGGCTGTTTGCACGCTGGGTGGGGTAGGCCCATGAGGGGTGTGGCCTGAGAGAGGCGCGGCCAGGAGGGGCCAGGGCAGGGCCTGGATCATCCTCAAGTTGTCCTCCAAGCATAAGGATGGGGTTGCTTGCTGGGGAGGAAGGTAGCACACATGGTGACTGCCTTGATCCTCTTCCTCCAAACCTTGGGCTATCCTCTTGGCATTATGCTAGCATGGGAGTGAGCCAGGTGGTGGCTGAGAGTGCTCCAGAGGGCTTTCCTTGAGCTGTCCTCCCAGCATAAGGATGGGGCCAATCATGCTGTCCTTATTCTGTGAGGAGAGCGAGACACGTGGTGGCTGAGAGTGCTCCAGAGGGCTTTTAGCTGCTGAGTGCCTTCCTCCGCCATCTTTTTGGCATTAGGATGTGGTGGGCCACCATGTCCTTATGCCAAGAGGACAGGGAAAATGAGGAGGACCTGAGGTAATTGCCCAGAGGGCCAGATGATCCGATCTCTGGGCTTTAGTTTCCTCACACCTGCTCTAAAAGCATCAGATCCCAAAGGTTCAGCCCTGGTTAGTACTGGAATAGGAGACTGTCAATGCTATAGAGGCTATGATATTCACCTCAGAGTATTCCTTGCCTAAGAAAGCAACCCTATGAAATCAATGGGGTTACCATAAGTCAATGGATAACATGGAGACACTTACACACACCTTTGATGTGCAACTCTGCAAGTACTAATCACAATGAATTACATTGTTTGGACATATGTAACAGATGCAAATGTATCATTAAACTTAAACCAAATTTATCTTCTCTCTGGCCCATTTCTCACACAGCAAGGGCCCGAATATTACTCTGCCTTTGGAGCTCCAAGTAAACTACACAAAACCAGGTGGTTTATCATGTACCCAGCAGGGTGCTGTTACACGCTGGTATACGGCATGCACCCTGCAGAGGGGGCACAGACACTATACTATTGGAGCAAAAATATTTACACACACATTAGCACTAGAGTTATGTACTGTCAAGCCTAATGTCACAACTGAAATGGCAGGTCCGCATGTTCTAATCTGTCTAATCACTTTCTGACCTGCAATTTGCTTCAAGTGGATTATCGGGGGGGGGGGGCATTTTATTCCAAACAGTCTACCATTTATTAATTTCTTTGGGGTCTATGGGTTAAATTACTCTGCTGTTTGTGTGGTAATAATGCATTCTCCCTTCCAGTGTGGTAGGAAATACTAAACAAATACTATTTGTTGAAAATAGGACTGTAGAGTGCAACATCACAAATTTGGAAATGGGGTTGTCTGGTTAAATGCAAGGCCATTTAATCAATTAAAAGCTAATCAAGGTGGCCTCATCACACTAGAGAATGAATCCATTTTAAATCCGGTTGCTGCCTCCTGTAGAATTATGGGATTTGTAGTTTAGAGAGGAGTCTTTAACAGCCCCACTAAATACAAATTCCAGAATTCTGCAAGAGGCAGAAACCAGATTGAAAATGGATTCATTAGTGTGATTAAGTAGGCAACATTCACACTTTCTTCCAGCAGACAAAGAGTTCTTTCTCCCACCCTGGACATTCCACACAGGCATGTAGCGGGGGGCTGGAGGGGCTCAGCCCCCAATTCTCAGGGTGGTCCACGAGAAGGCCTTACTGGTACATTATTTAAACTGTTATGTGTATTCATATCATGATCTGATACTATGCTCAATATATCCCATATGCATGGGGGTATTGGGATAATGATACAAAAGGTTTAGTAGGGTAGACCCTCTCTCATTCAGACTCAGCCCCCCGAACCAAACTCAGCCCCCCTCCCTGAAACAAAATCCTGGCTACGGCCCTGATTCCACAGATATATAAACCTCACTTGCCTAGTTTCCAACAGACCTTACAACCTCTGAGAATGCCTGCCATAGATGTGGGTGAAATGTTCCAGAAGCATTCTCTGGAAGAGAATGCTTCTGGAACATAGCCATACAGCTTAGAAAACACACAGCAACCCAGGGATCTTTCTTCTTTCTAATTCAGGTATTTTCTGGTGTTGGGTAGGATAATAAAAAATAGTGAGCATACTGGTGTGTATAAATGTCTTTGCAGTTCTGTATTGACATCATCTTTTAAAAAAAACAGCAAATAAAAACCACTTTATCACAAAATGTCATGACACGGGAAAGTATTGTAAGCCTTTTGAAAGGGGAAATGGACACCCGTTACCAATGTCTTTTCAACTACACTGAGACGCAGTCCTCTTCAGTGACTCCATTCCTCATAGAGGACCCATTTCTATACAAAAAATAGTAGCAGTTATGTAGCAGTCAGTATTTTCAGTAGACCTTCCTAAAATGTGGAGCCTGAAATAAAGCTATTATTGGATTAATTGAGCTCAGTATCTGCAGTTTCTGGTATGTATGTACACCTGTTGATAAGTTTCATTTATTTCACGTGTCTAAGTGTACTGGTGATATTTGTTATTATGTTTGTCAATGTTAATGTCATTTTAACCAATAAAAACTCTTTTAAAAAGTTTCATTTATTTCACACTGCAATATATTCCCTTATTGCAGTGTTTCTCAATCTGGAGGTGTCTCAACTGGGGGGGAGGTCACAAGGGGGTGTCAGAGGGTTGGCCAAAGACCATTGGAAAACACAGTATTTTCTGTTGGTCATGAGGGTTCTGTGTGGGAAGTTTGGCCCAATTCTATCGTTGGTGGGGTTCAGAATGCTCTTTGATTGTAGGTGAACTATAAATCCCAGCAAAAAGAACTCCCAAGGGTCAAGGCCTGTTTTCCCCAACCTCCACCAGTGTTCACTTTTGGGCATTTTGAGTATTCATGCCAAGTTAGGTCCAGATCCATCATTGTTTGAGTGCACAGTGCTCTCTGGATGTAGGTAAACTACAACTCCAAAACTCAAGGTTAGTGCCCACCAAAACCTTCCATTATTTGGTGGTTGTGAAAGTTTTGTGTGCCAGGTTTGGTTTAATTTCATCATTGGTGGAGTTCAGAATGCTTTTTGATTGTAGGTGAACTATAAATCCCAACAACTATAACTCTCAAATGACAAAATCAACCCCTCTAACCCCCCCAATATTCAAATTTGGGCATATTGAGTATTTGTACCAAATTTGGTCAGTGAATGAAAATACATCCTGCATATCAGATATTAACATTATGATTCATAACAATAGCAAAACCACAGTTATGAAGTAGCAAATATTATTTTATGATTGGGGGTCACCACAACATGAAGAACTGTATTAAGGGGTCACGGCATTAGGAAGGTTGAGAACCACTGCCTTAATGGGAAAAGGAATATTAAAAAATGCAAAGATGTTGTACTTGACTGGTTAATTGAGCTGAATATTTAAGACAAATGGCATGCCTGTTTTAATAACCTTTCCTTTCTAAAATGCCAGTGCTAGGCTCCTTTTAATACATAGCCAATGGTACTCAAAGCTTCAAAGTACTGTTAATGTAGCTGAACAAATCTAATGAGATTTTCAATCCAATAGTTTTCTCTCCTATGAAGTTATGTTTTTGCTTTGTGATTAAATACACAGGGACATGCTCATCTAGCACGCTGAATAAGAGCTTAGGCTTACTTCACTGAATAATTCTGCATAGAGAAAATGTCCCAAATTGGAAGAATTAAATCATACATCATGAAGCAAAATCCAGACAAAAACGGTCTAATTTCAGTTAATATTAGTGAGACAAATCATTTAAATGTGTGCATGGACTTCAACTGATTTTAATAGAATGAGGGTTTGGAAAAGACATGTCTATACATATACAGAGGTGCTATTCTTTATTGGGATTTCACATGTTTTCAATCAGTTTATTACTAAAAAAAAGCTTTGGAGAAAATAAACCCTTGGAAAGGTTGACAGCAATAGAATAAAATATGGATTTAAAAAGAGAATAGCTCTAACAATATTAATTCTGGTATGCTTGAATTAACCCTCTTAACTAAATAGAGGTATTAAATTACAAAACATCTCAGATTTTTTATTGAGCAACACAAGTAGGGAGTGTTTTACTTTAAGAAGAGTGCTTTACTTTAAGAAGAGGTTGGATGGTCATCTGTTGGGAGTGCTTTAACGTGTAAGGATTTTTTAAAATAACCATATAGGAAAAGTGGCCCTTGTGAGAAAAGGAAGGAAAACTTATGGGAAGAATGAGACTTAGGCCTCATCTGCACATCCATTAAATGCAATTTCAAACTGCATTAGATGGGCTCTCAGTGCTCATCTACACTGATCACTGGTGTGGGTGATTAGGTTGACGGCGGTGACATCAACTCTGCTGGACTGGCTATGTTGTCCGAATGCCTCATCACTATCTCCCAAAGCAGTTACTATACTCCCAACTCAAGAATGGAAAACGAAATGTTGGTGGACAGGAAAAGAGATTTAAAGATGGGCTTGAAGTTAACCTTAAAAACTGTGGCATAGACACAGAGAAATGGGAAGCCCTGGCCCTTGAGCGCTCTAACTGTAGGTCAGCTGTGACCAGCAGTGCTGCAGAATTCAAAGAGGCATGGATGGAGGGTGAAAGGGAGAAAAGTGCCAAGAGGAAGATAAATCAAGCCAACCTTGACCAGGACCACCTTCCACCTTGAAGACCAATCCCCTCACTGTGGAAGAACATGTGAGTCAAGAATAGGGCTCCACAATCACCTACATACCCAACACCAAGACACTACACTTAGAAGGCCATCATACTCAGACATTGAGGGATCGTCTAAGTAAGTAAGATTAGGTTGACATTTATGGAACTGGTTTGAGGCTTGGATGGTGATCACACGACCACAGAGGGTGGCCTCAAGCTGGTTCCCAGATCTGCAGTATTTACAGCTATCCATAGTCATGGATATTGAGGTTTGGGTTGGGTTTTTTAAAACTCCATCTGCTGGAATGTGATTTCACACATCAAAGAAGCATTCTGTCCACACAATGATGTGCATTCTGTAGAGTTACATTTTTACACTTAGCGCACATTGATGCGTAT
This sequence comes from Anolis apletophallus, assembly GCA_030556195.1. Taxonomy (NCBI): domain Eukaryota; kingdom Metazoa; phylum Chordata; class Lepidosauria; order Squamata; family Anolidae; genus Anolis; species Anolis apletophallus. The sequence goes on along the minus strand of JARBWK010000009.1, from coordinate 53,083,286 downwards.
TACAGGCTCTGTTTCAGAGTATCCCAAACTTTGCTTATCTTGGTTTAAAGGACTTTAAAGTACACAGTAGTGCACTTTTGTGGCATATGTTGTTGTATAGCTACCACACTTTGAAGCTGACTCCAAGCTGAACTAAATAGTCAGTGTAGTAGCATCCTTACTTTACCTTTGAATTTTTTTTTTCGTGTCAGGAGCAACTTGAAAAACTGAAGTTGCTTCTGGTGTGAGAGAATTGGCCATTTGTCCCCCATGGGGACACTCAGATGTTTTACCATCCTGTGGGAGGCCTCTCTTATGTCCCTGCATGGGAAGCTGGAGTTGACAGATGGGAGCTCATCCCACTCCCCGGATTCGAACCACCAACCTTTCGGTCAGCCGTCCTAACGACGATGAAATGAACTAGAATGACTGATTCCAAAAGTACATTTTAGTTGTCTTAATAAGCAGACTTCTATAAAACACTGAAACTGGCTTGCTATTGAATCTCTATTGTCCTTAGTTAACATACAGGCGGCAAGGTGCATAATTTTCCTTGAAAGCTACGTAAGAAACTATAGCCACTTAAAGTTATTTTACAACAATCTCTTTCTCAAAATGATTCAGCCTATTACTAGAATTATAAGGTGTTTGTCACATCTTTGAAACATTTTTTGTCTTTTCCTTTTGGAGAATTGCTAAGAGATGCCATATGGAATAGTAATGCTTGCCTGCACATTGTGAAATGGTGTCTCATTTCCAGAAGAGTCGGAGTAATGTGTGAAGTCGTCCACACTAAGCTGTAAAACAAAAAAAGATGGCATAGATCACCCAAAGGGAGGGTACACACCTTGGCTCATTACACACAAGCTGCACTCTCTGGATTTGAGATAAGGCGCATTACAAATGCCTACCGTATCTTGAAGAAATAAGACCAGGTTTTTTGAATCTGGAAACAAAATGGTATGTTTCATCAAGAGATGCAGCTCATGCTTTGAGATAATTTGTCCTTCATGTAAAGGAGACGCCAAGCCTTGGAAGGATCTGTTTTTCAAAAGGAAGAGAAAATACAAGGCAACTTACAAAGCCATCCTACATCTTAAATTAGAGAATTTTTAGGTTGGTATTTCTATGGCTCTCGAGCCTTATTTTACTTTAAATGCAACAGTGCATATTTTTACTTGATTAGTTAATAATATACCTAATGGGAAACTGGAGGTGATTTAGCCCTCTTGACTACCTAAATATACAACAGAGCTTGTGCATCCATTTTTAGTAGAAACTCAAGATCCACCAATCAGAACAAGACATAAAGATAGACACTTAAAATTTTACAAAGCAGGGTGGCTCTGAACATCTCCAAAAGTTATGAATTAGTCGTAAGGCTGAACAGGGCACAGGGTTACAGCCTGTGCTGGATGGGGTTACATTCCCTCTGAAGATGCATGTCCACAGCTTAGGCGTGATCCTAGATTCATAGTTAAGCCTGGAACCTCAGGTCTCAGCCAGGGCCGTAGCCAGGATTTTGATTCGGGGCTGAGTTTGGTTCGGGGGCTGAGACTGGGTGGAAGAGGGTCTACCCTAGCAAACCTTTTGTATTGTTATCCCAATAACCCCATTAATGTGGGATATAATGAGCATGGTGATCAGATCATGATATGAATAAACATAGTTTAAATAATGTACCAGTAAGGCCTTTTCGCGGACCACCCTGAGAATTTCGGGGCTGAAGCCTCCTTAGCCCCCCTGGCTACATGCCTGGTCTCAGCGATGACTAGGGAAGCTTTTACACAACTAAAACTTGTGTGCCAGTTATGCTCGTACCTTGGGAAACCTGATTTGGTCATGGTAGTCCACATTCTTGTTACATCTCATACAGATTACTGCAATGCACTCTACATGGAGTTTCCCTTGAAGATTGTTTGGAAGCTTCAAATAGTCCAATGGGTGACAGCCAGATTGCTTACTGGACCGTTGTTCAGGAAGCATATCACCCCCCATTATGTTAGCTCCACTGGATGCCAGTCTCCTACCAATCACAATTCAAAGTGCTGGCTTTAGCCTATAAAGCCCTAAATAATTCCGGCCCAGCTTACCTGTCCGATGGGAGATAGGACCTTTCTCAGTAGTGGCCCCTTGGCTGTGGAATTCCCTCCCCAATGAATTCAGAACAGCCCCCTCTATCCTGTCTTTCAGGAAAAAAAACCTTAAGACATGGTTATGGGACCAAGCATTCGAGCAGTAATTATAGCAGTGCAATAATTGAGAGGTCTTAAAGCAACTGACTAATGGGCTGATTCTGAACTACGATTCTGAATGTGCATGATTTTAATTGCTATTTTAATCATTTATGTTTTATTGTTGATTTTAATTGTAATTATTATTTTTGAAATTTTTTTTTGTTGGGTATCAAATTGCTGTCAGTTGTGAGGCCGCCCCGAGTCCCCTTCGGGGTGAAAAGGGTGGGGTACAAGTATTTCCCTTTGCTAATCTAAACTAAACAGGTCAAAACATGGTAACTGTTCCTCAGTGGAGAAGTTGCTTCAGGCAGTTGAACATTTTTCATGGCTTTTTCTGCACATTGCCTTATTTTCCCTGATACAGTGACTACATGAATGTACACATGAATGTTCAGAAATTAATCAATGTCTGTTGGTGCAATTACTTCAAGACTGTGAGGTTAGGCTATGCAGTGAGTTTCATAACTTATTTTGAAGCTTATTTCTTGCTAGTTGCTTTCATAAGAATTACAAGCAGGTTTATTGTTAGCTACTTCATTCCTTTTTTGTCAGCAACATGAAATGACTTGTACAAAACTCATAAGATTAAAAATGACTTCAGAGCTTTGCCTAGAGATTACCAAGAAAGAAACCTGTGGTCTCACATAGATTTTAGAAATAGACATTTATAAACTCGTAAAACCTTTGAAGGGAAACATTCATAATTTCCAGTGCTCTGTTATTAACTTAAGAAAACAATTCCAACATTATACAACTTGTGAATATGGCTAATTAATCCATTTTGTTTTATATTTTGCTTACAAATATAGGTCTGTATTCATATCATGTAATCCAAGGATGAGCAATTAGCACACGAACAGATAAGATGGAGGAAATAGTATTATTTGCTACATTTTTCTGATTTGGGTGGTGGGTATGGCAGCACTAGAACATTATTGCATGTGTCTGGCAGCATGGCTTTCAAGCTGTCCATCCACAAGTAGAATTGGTTACCACCTCATGACTTCATTCTAAACCCTCCTCAGTCTTCAACTCATGGCAAAGGAGTACATTACTTTTTTAAAAAGTAGGATGTTGGTATAAATAGCCACATTAACATCCAGAATAATGCATCAGCTTTCTGAATAATGTCCCTGAGCCAATTTGGCATCTGGCTGTATGGACCATGACAATGCTGATCCAAAGTACCAAACTTTGGATCAGCATCACCATTAATGGTCAGAAAGCTTGGACCCGGATCAGTTTGATCAATAGCGATTCATAATATTCAGTGGTTTATTTCATGTAATCTCCCATAAACGGAATGGGGAGGAGGAAACCAAAAAGCTAGGCAAAACGGATCAACAGAGCCGGATTTATCAGCTACTGGAGAGGATGGAATTCTGCATTATATCTGAGGCAGAGGTCTGCCATGAGGCTCCTGGAGAAGATAATGCAGCATCTTTTCTCCCTCCCCAGCAGCGGAAAAGTTACCTGGAGTCATCCTCCAGAGAGGGCCCTGCTGGGAACTCGTTATTTATTCATTCATTCATTTATTTATTTATTTATTTATTTATTTATTTATTTATTTATTTACATCATTTATATTCTGCCCTTCTCACCCTGCAGGGAACTCAGGGCGGATCACAATGCACATATACAGGCAAACATTCAATACCATAGACATACAACATATATAGACTGACAACGAGCTACACAATTGGTCAAGAGCTCACCCCGACCCGGGCAGGCCTCGAACACATGACCTTCTGCTCAGTAGAGATCTTATGCAGCTGACTCCCAGCCTTCTGTGCCATATTCCCGGTGCTTTCCTTGCATGGGGCGGGCATTGAAAAGTCCGAGTTCCTTTCAGAACATGAAAGGAGTTGAAGATTTCTTTCTCTCTGTTTCTTTTCCAATAAAAGGCCTGGTTGTATCCATGCTCTGATTACCTGAGAATCGACACAACCAGCAAATACAATTCCCAGAACCCTCTCTCGTGGTTTGTCTTATTTCAAAAAATGTTATGGGAAAAACTTAAAATAATTATTAAAAAATCAGTAGATCGGTGGTTTCTATTTTAAGCTGAATGTTACAACAACAAATATAATGGCCATAGAAGATTCTGATACCTTAAAATGAATGGTAATTTTTTAAAAATCCTACACTTCTGCTCAGACATTGATCTGAATTCAGACTTGTATTCAAGGAATCAAGGCCCCTTCTACAGTGCCATATAAAATAAATATTACTGGTATATACTTTTGAACTTAATTATATAGCAATGTAGACTCAAGTAATCCACTTCAAAGCAGATAATGTGGATTATCTGTGTTGATAATCTGGATTATATGGCAGTGTAGAAGGGGCCCTAATGACAAGGATTTGGAGGAGCAGTTATGAAGGAACTTGAAGGTCATCAACTGCAAAAATACATAATTAAAGTCAGTATCATCCATGCTATAGTATTCCTTCTTTGTTTATAGTGGTATGAAAGCTGTTAAATAAGGTTGTAAGTTAATAAAAGAAATATTTGAAATGTTGAAAATAATAATGTAATGTTGGAAAATAATGTTACCAAAATTATCTTATCTGCAGGGCACCAAAAAGAAAAATGAATGGATACTAGAGTGAATCAAGTTTTAATTCACACCATAACCCAAAAAGAATAAGTGGAGGCTTAGGCTATCATACCTGGGACACATTATAAGTCACATTGATTCATTAGGGAAAACATGATAATGTCCAGTTCAAATGTACACATATTAAAATCGCTGGCCTTAACATTTATATCTCTTAGAAGCTAATAATACGTATCTAGGGCTGTGTAGTTTTCTACTATTTAGTGTACTACAGTTATAATTTAACTATAGTTAAATTTCTCAGTTTCTCTGCGATTACTTTTCTTTAGATAAAATGCTCTTTCGGGTCTTTGAGGCATGAGCAAAAATTTTTGCTATCTCCTCTGTAACTTTTTATTTGAGTCCCCCAAAAGATACTTTAAATACCATTGTAAAGATCTTCCTGGCCAATGACAGATAAGAGGCATTATTACCTTCCTTCATTCATCCCTATAAAAGGAACATTCAAACATAACATGCAGTAGAGACTCTACCGCACCCGCCCCACACGGGCAAAGCTGATCATTGTAATCTTTATGTTGAAAACGTCCTTCTAGGATAGCTGAGGGAATAACGTTGAATCGGGCTTTGCTAAACGCCTGTTGATATTTAGGGATATTTAAGTATTCTAGGTATTTAGCAGGCATGGTTTAGAACCCAAAAATAGGGAATCGAAAATCTAAGGGGGGATTTTTGATTAGTAATAGAAAGACTTACAAAAAGATTCCACAAATTTCTAAAAAGTAACGTAATTACTAACGAAATGCTTTAGTAGTTCTAAAGTAGGCAAAGCAGGGAAACAGGACTGACACTGTTTTAAGCACAGGCAAATCAAGGGGCAACATTTCCCTTGGTTTCCTTGCAGGGAGATATAATGCATTAATATATTATTATTATTATTATTAATATTATTAAAGGACAGGGTTTCTTTAGGGACATATAATGCATTAATATATTATTATTAATATTATAAAAGGACAGGGTTTCTTTGCAGGGACATATAATGCATTAATATATTATTAATATTATTAAATAAAATAGTTGCCAATGCCCACCTCTGGTGCAGGCCTTGCTAATCTGTAGAGTTCTCCTCACTCCAGCTTTTCCCATTCAGTTTTACCATAGCAGTCTAGGACCTCCGTTTGAACTCTATGGCTTTTCTTGATTCTGAACTCTTCCTTCTCCTCTCCGTGCTCTTTTCACTCCTGCTGCCCTTCTCTCAGCAGTTCTTATGTCCTTCTACTCTGTCCTTCTATCTAAACCCCCTTCCTGGGTGTTTAAATCGCTTTTTTCATCAGTCCTCCAGCCCCTCTAGGAGTCCCGATCTGGATCTCTCTATCGTTTCCGGCTCCTTTTTCACTTCCTGGAGGAGGCCTTTCACTCTAATTAGGCTCCAAGCATGGAAAGGCCCCGATTTGACTGTGAGTTACATCTGCAAAGCTATTTTGGAGGGGGGGAATTTTCCTGTTGGGTGGGCATCCGAAATAGTTACTAATCTAATGAAAATTTGGGCCCAGGGGGTGCGGAAAAGAAAGTCCACTTCCGGGATTGGCCCTGCGATGCGTATAAACTTGAAAGTCCCATACATACGAATCCCTTCCGATTTCTTTTCATTTTCATAACTTTTTTCTCATGCTTAGTATTTAGCTCCATTTAGTGGTCTAAACTCCAGGCTCAGGTTTATAAGGGAACAAGTACTACATGCTGCAGTTGTAGAATTTTGCATATCTATGTCAATTATTCGTTGTTTCAGAATTTTTATTGCTCTACTTGAGTCTAGGGAGAGTAGTAGGTCTTGTGAGAGCCCCAGTTTGAGTAGTTTCTCTTTTAATGTCTTCTTCATTTGAGAAATGGAGAAGTCTTTCTGTAGCAAGTGTACATAGTCATCCTCCTCACCCCTAGACATGTGTTTCATCCAGTATCCTAGCACCCATTTCCATGCTATACATTCTACAGATGGTATACCCACTTCTAGGTGCAGTACTGCTGAGGGCATGCAGTTGGGTATGGCAAATAGTTTTCTTAAGAACATAGATAAAACCCGTTCCATTTGAGATGCAAAACCCAAGATCCATACTGGGATGGCATACAGTAATTGTGGAAGCACCTTTGCCTGAAATATCTTAATTGCTGATGGAATAAACTGCCCACCTTTAACAAGGAAAAAGCGAACTATTGCTTTGGCTGTAGACATCGCAGATAATGTCCAGTTAAGTTACAGTCATTTGGAAAAGAGGAAACAATATCACAGATGGAGTGGTTCAAGAAAAGAAGCCATTGCCTAAATTTGAAAAGCTTGCCATCTTGGAGTCATTCAATGGGTTTCTTTTTGTTGGTGCCAGCTTTTGACTCCACAGTTTTCTGAGTAAACAACCTCACTCTGCCTAATAGTAGTGCAAACTCTGTTACAGAAATCTGAGAAGAAACCTATAACGATACATTAGATGATCAGATCTTATTTCCTAGTGTGTCCATCTCACAGAGAAAGTGCAGCTAATTCATGGAGCCCCTTCTTTGTGTATATGAATATTTAGTCCACAACCAGATTCTGGTTACCTCATTTCCTGTCACTATTAGTCTGAGGATCCATAACCATCACTCTTCATCTTTGGGACCCCATCTACACTGCTATATAATCCAGATTAGATCCAGGGAAGTCGTGCTACCCTTCTATTCTGCCTTGGTTAGACCACATCTGGAATACTGTGTCCAATTGAAGAGAGATGTTAACAAGCTGGAATGTGTCCAGAGGAGGGTGACTAAAATGATCAAGGGTCTGGAGAACAAGCCCTTTGAGGAGTGGCTTAAAGAGCTGGGCATGTTTAGCCTGAAGAAGAGAAGGCTGAGAGGAGACATGATAGCCATGCATAAATATGTAAGAGGAAGTCATAGGGAGGAGGGAGCAAGCTTGTTTTCTGCTGTCCTGGAGACTAGGACGCAGAACGGCTTCAAACTAAAAGAAAGGAGATTCCATCTGAACATTAGGAAAAACTTCCTGACTGTGAGAGCTGTTCAGCAGTGGAACTCTCTGCCCTGGAGTGTAGTGGAGGCTCCTTCTTTGGAGGCTTTTAAACAGAGGCTGGATAGTCATCTGTCGGAGGTGCTTTGAATGTGATTTTCCTGCTTCTTGGCAGGGAGTTAAACTGGATGGTCCACGAGGTCTCTTCCAACTCTATGATTCTATGTTCTGTTCTTGGTTTCAGTTCATTTCAAACTTGGATAAATCTCTAAATCTTTTAAACAAATATGAGACTGAACCAGAGGGATTAATACTGCAGATGGAGAAAGGTTTTACTGGCAACTGTTTGCTGTTGACAGCAGCTTTCCTCCGATTTAAAATAGCAGTTTTGCAGATGGGGGGGGGGATATCACAGCAGGAGAGAACATGTTGAAACTCTTCCCTCTTGTAGTCCCAAAAATCCAGGACCTACGGGAATTTGTACTGGACATGAAGTTAATTATATTCTTTATTTATTTATTTATTTACTGTATTGCTAACCCACCCTTCTCACACATACACACCCCCCCAGGGGGGGGGACTCAGGGCGACTTACAAGGTGCTAGCAATTAGATGCAGCAACAATACACAATATAAAACACTAATACAACAAGATTAAAACATCACCATTAAAACATTAGCTATCCAGTTCATTTAAAATTCTATACAATGGACATTCAAATAATTAATCAATGGCAGAAGCCATGTTTCATGTCTGTCGCTAAAACGGTCCGTTCCAAATAAAGTGCTGCAGTTACTGTGCGAAGGGCTAGTCCCACAACCACGATTTTTCTTCCTGAAAACTAGGAGGGATGGGGTTGATCATATTTCGCTTGAAAGCGCATTCCACAGGCAGGGGGCCACAGCCGAGAAGGCCCTGTCTCTCATCCCTTCCAGTCGCAGTTGAGTTGCTGGCAGAAGCGAGAGCAGGGTAGGCCTCCTGCTGCCTGTATATATTTCTCGTTTTTAATTCAATACCCAAGATCAGTGTTTCTCAACCTGGGGATTGGGACCCTTGGGGCGGTCGTGATGGGGTTTCAGATGGTCTTAGGAACCGCTTTGGCAGGCTGTCCTTCTCTTTCTTTTTGGAAACAGATGGCAAATCCTCCCACCAAAAGTCTTCATCCACTGTGATTGGCTGTTTCTCAGACTCCAAGTGGGGAGGTGAGAGCAGGCATGCTCGGCTCATGGCAGCATGATGCGCATGGGTGGGTGAGGGAGACCATGTGAGGCTGGAGGGAGGCTCGTGCCAGTGAGTCCCTTCAAGGTGAGAGAAGTTTACCCAATTCTATCGGTGGTAGGGTTCAGAATGCTTTTTGATTGTAGGTGAGCTATACATCCCAGCAACTACAACTCCCAAATGTCAAGGTCTATTTTCCCCAAACTCCACCAGTTCACATTTGGGCATATTGAGTATTTGTTCCAAATTCTATCATTGTTTGAGTCCACAGGGCTCTCTGGATATAGGTGAACTAGAATTCCAAAACTGAAGGTCTATGCCCATCAAACCCTTCCAGTATTTTCTGTTGGTCATGGGAGTGCTGTGTGCCAAGTTTGGTTCAATTCAATCATTGGTGGAGTTCAGAATGCCCTTTGATTGTAGGTGAACTATAGATCCCAGCAACTACAACTCTCAAATAACAAAATAACAGCCCCACCAGTATTCAAATTTTGGTGTATAGGGTATTTGTGCCAAATTTGGTGCAGTTAATGAAAATACATCCTCCATATCAGATATTAACGTTATGATTCATAACAATAGCAAAATCACAGTTCTAAAGTAGCAAATATAATTTTCAGGAGGATGTTTTAATAAGGTATGTCACTCAAAAATAGAAATATGACATACGCCGTTGAATAAGAGATAAGAGATAAGAATGAGATTTTCCTATAGTGCATCCTTTGATAATATCTTTGGAGGATATTACCATGTATACCTAGGAAATTGGCTAGATTTTGATTTAAAATGAGCATTGTCCTCTTCCCTGGTCACATTTGATGTGAGACTATGCCTTGTCTTCAGGTGAGCTCTCACATATGACTCACAAACAAGTGTTAATTCTAACACAGTTGAATGGAGCTGCATATAGCAGAATGAATAGGAAATGTGACTAAAGAGAATGGAGTATCTGTGGGTACACACACACAGAGATACATATACAGTTGCTGTTGTGGCACCTATTCTGTTTTTAGAAGCCATATTGAAATACAGTTCTTTTTTTAAAAAACCAATACAGTATACTATTATTTATAATAGTATAAATACGTTGGTATGTTATCATCATCATCTGCAGCCAAGGACCTACTACAAACCATGGAAACAATAGGGTTCTCGCTGACTGCGACCGGTCCCACTCACTGTGCTGGGCACACCCTGGACCTGATTTTTAACATTGGAACGCGAGTGACCCTATCATCAGTCACCGAGGTCCCATGGTCTGACCACTTTACTCTGAATGTTCGGGTGGAGATCCCACTTCCCCAGCGTGCAGAAGCGGAACCAATTCTTGCACGCCCGAGGAAACTTATGGAACCTACTAGATTTCTGAATGCCCTCAAGGACTTGGACATCACTGGTGTCTCCCTCAATGAGCAAGTGGACAATTGGAACGCTAATTTGTCAGCAGCTTTAGATGTGATTGCTCCTAAACAATTTTTCCGTCCCTGGCAGAATCACTCGCCATGGTTTACAGATGAACTATGGTTGATGAAGCATGAACAGAAACGTTTGGAGCGCATGTGGTGTCGGAAATCTGACGAGACATCGAAATCTGCTATCAAGGCATTCTGTAAAACCTACGAGTCAGCTATCAAGGAAGCTAAAAACGAGTATAATACCTCCTTGATAGCCTCTGCCAGATCCTGCCCTGCCCAAATATTTAAAATTGTTTGTAACATGACCAATCCAGCCCCCTCGGTCATAAATTTGGCAAATTCGACTATTACGGCAGAGACATTACAAAAGTTTTTTACAGACAAGATCGCCTCGTTATGCAAAAAACTGCCACCCATGGATGACACAATGAGGGAGCTAGAGGCTGCATGGCTGTCTACTGGCCGCATCCTTGATCGATTTGTGTCACTGGATGTGGAGAATGTTGATAAGATTCTGGCTGAGGGTAAATCAACCACGTGCTCTCTTGACCCATGCCCTTCTTGGTTGATCAAGGACTGTCTGGAGGGAGTACGAGACTCTCTGAGGAATATAATCAACAATTCCTTGGAACAAGGAGTCTTTCCAGATAGCATAAAAGAGGCAATAATTCGTCCTCTTTTGAAAAAACCGAGCCTTGACTCCACGACTCCTGCCAACTATCACCCAGTCTCTAATCTTCCATTCTTAGATAAGGTGATCGAACGGGCAGTAGTGGGTCAGCTGCAGCAGTTCTTGGATGAGACAGCCGGCTTGGACCCTTTCCAGTCTGGCTTCTGCCCTGGTCATGGGACTGAGACCATCATCGATGAAATTTGCCACCAACTTCACCAGGGAGGATCAGCACTGTTGGTGCTTCTTGATCTTACTGCAGCATTTGACATCATGGACTACGATCTACTGATCCAGCGTCTTGCCATATCTGGAGTCCGAGACCTAGCCCTCAAGTGGTTCAACTCATTCCTACGAGATCAGAGACAGCAAGTGGAATGGATGTGTCAAGTTTCTGAGAAGTCCCCCCTTCAGTGTGGGGTCCCTCAAGGTGCTATCCTCTCGCCTTTACTGTTTAACATCTGTGTTCGACCACTTGCTAGACTGGTATGGAGTTTCGGCCTGGAATGCTATCAATATGCTGACGATACCCAGCTACTCCTACGTCTTGAACCCGGAGCAACCTCAGTACCTGATAGTTTCACCTTGTGCCTCGAGGCCATGACGGGATGGCTATGTGCGAGCAGACTAAAAGTAAACCCAGCGAAGACTGAGATCTTATGGCCTGGCCATCCATCAGAACTGACATAGGCATTGCCAACTTTCGATGGGGAAACTCTAATTCCATCTGCCACCGTTAAGAGCCTTGGGGTTGTACTGGACTTATTGCTAACAATGGAGGCTCAGGTTACAGCTATTAGTAAACAAGCCTTCTTCCATCTCCAGCAGGCAAAACAATTAGCACCCTATCTCCCAACAGAGGCCTTGGCAATGGTGATTCATGCGACGGTCACCTCGAGGTTAGACTATTGTAATGCACTGTATGTCAACCTCCCTCAGTCGGTGAACCGAAAGATTCGAGTTGTTCAAAATACGGCTGCCAGACTTCTCTCGAGAGCATCTATGAGATGCCACATAACACTGATTTTACAGCGTCTTCATTGGCTGCCAATTGAACATCGGGTCTCTTATAAGACTTTTTTGACCTCTGCCCCAACTTTGTGGAATTCTCTACCACCAGATGTTAGAGCCATGCCTGACGTACCCTGACGTACTGTCTTTTACGAATGCACTCAAGAGCTTTTAATCTGTAATTCCATTTTAATGTTATAGTAGTATTGTTGTAATGTTCATTTATTCTGTCCTATGTTAGCATGTTATAGTGACTAATGAAATAATAAAGTGAATGAATGAATGAATGATAGCCTTAGCCATTTTGTGCCATGACAGATTTCTATAAATCAAATCAAAATTGTTTGCTATTTATTTATTTGGTACATTTATATCCTGCCCTTCTCACCATGGACTCAAAAACTGCTGCTATTTATTTATTTAGATAAATGTTTGATAACACCATCAATTTCTTGTTGGGCTAGAAAATAGAGTCAAACAATAGTCAATAGTACTTTGCCCTTTCCAAAAGTCAGCCTGTTCATATTGAATGTCATGAGTCCCATCTACACTGCCATAAAAAGCAGTTTCAAACTACAGTTTATGGCAGTGTAGATGGGCCCTTAGAGTCAATGTCTAGAACACTAATAGGTCAATATTGGATCTTGCTTATCACCATTCTTATGACTAGGATAACAACTGTACCCTGTTTCCAAACCATCTGAACTATAACTGAATTGTTGGTTTGAGTAAACATCTTGATTATTATTGATGCCAACCTCTCAGGAAAGTATCTGAATGTTTCGGAGGCCCATAACAAAAGCTGCAATCAACTTCTTTATCTCAAAAGCTGACATGGGAGATCAAGAAGGCAAACAAGTAGCTTCGGAAATAACAAAAGGCTGGGTGCTTGAAGGTATAGCTCTATAAAGCTTTCTAAAATGAATTTACCATTGACACGATGAAATTTGCCCAACAATTACAGGTCTGATTATGTGCATGCTAGTAGAATTATTTTCCATCATATCTAGGGCTAATTGTTTCCATTGTGTTCTAGCATATGTGCTTTCTTTCTTTTTTTAAAAAGTATATAAAAGCTAAATTATCCAGAGACATAGTATCATTATTTTTAAATGCCTGCCAAGAGTAATCCATTTATGCTTTGGGGGCACTCTACACTCAAGATACAACTATCTAAAAGATTAAATTGTTTGCTATGGATCAGTTTGTTTCTAAGGTTTTGTATAATGGCTTGACAGGCATGTAAGATATCTAAATTAGGCTCTAAAATGTCCTGACAAAAGGATTTATAAGTACTACTTAAAAATGTGTGAAGGATGGAAGTGCACGGAGTGATAGATCACCACATTCTCTGTTCTGTCACATAAATTCCATATTGAGAAGGACATGAGGGATAAAAAAATTCAAAATTAAATAGCAGTAAAAGAAAATAGTCACCTTTAGCCCTGTTGTTAACTACTTTGGGTGGATTGGAACAAACACGCGTCTCCGGCCAGAAGGGACCAACCGGATGGCTGGGGGGAAGCATTGAATCCCCCCCCCCCCACACACACACACACAAACACACACACAAAAGACCAGTTGGTTTCCACTGGCATTCTCGCCAGTTGGTAGAGGGGAGGAGCCTAAAGGAAGCTTTCTGCAGGAAGCCCTCTCACCTCTGCATTCATACCAGATAATGTTGTGCTAGGTTCCCTTTGAGTGAGATAGGTACAGGTACCCAGCATCATTCCATGGGTTCTGTTAAGATGCTGGGAATGGTACAAGGTGAGGACCTCAAAACTCAAGACCCGGCTTGTTAAATGTTTAATGTGGAGAAACTCTAGTAACAATTATAACTCAAGAGTATTGTCCAAAATTAAAACCCTCCACTTGTTTCAACCTCGCCCCAATTCCAGAACAGGAGCCTTGTAGATGGCTATTAACACTTCAACAGAGTAAAGCTGACAAATGCTATTGGGATCAGGGGCGGTTTGTCCATGTAAGCGAACTACACGGCCGCGTGGGGCGCCATCTTGGGTGGGCGCCGCCACGCCGCCCGCGCCGCCATAGCAAACCTCCCTGCTGCTGGCCTGCTGCCTGCAGCAGCTTCTGAGCATGCACGGACATTTTCGCGCATGCCCAGAACCTCCGGAGCTGAAGTTCAGCTCCGGCAGTTCTGGGCATGCGTGAAAATGTCCGCGCAAAATGTGCTGCAGGCAGCATGCTGCGCCGCCGAGAAAACTCCTGCTGCTGCCTGCAGCAGCTTCTGAGATCGGCGCTGGCCATGCCCAGCCCGGAGCTGAACTTCAGCTCCCGGTTCTGCATGCTAAATTTCCGCCTGCTTAGAAGCTGCTGCAGGCAGCAGCAGGGATTGGCGCTGGCCGTGCCGCCGAAGCAAAACTCCCTGCTGCTGCCTGCAGCAGCTTCTGAGCATGTGCGGACATTTTTGCGCATGCCCAGAACCGCCGGAGTTGAACTTCGAAGGCCTCTCCTAGCGCTTCCTGGTGCCCACTGCTGGCCCCTCCCATGGGGCGTTGCACAGGGCTAGGGAGAGTGCTCTCCCGCCTTCTGCAACGCCCTGTGGGTGGGGCTGGCAGGGGGAACCAGGAAGCGCGAGGAGGGGCCTTCGGAGGCCTTCAAATTGCACAGGGCAAGGAGTGGCGGCGCGCGGGAGGAATGGAAGGAGCGCGCACAAGGTACCACTTAAAAATTGGGGGGCACCAAAATAATGTTGGGGGGATAATGTTTTTTTGGGGGGTGCCAAAATAATGTTCGCCTACCATTGGAAATTACCTTAGACCGCCCCTGATTGGGATCTACATTTCTCATAAGCTAGGTAGAAAAAATATATAAATAAGAGAACAAAAATTCAAACTCTTCATGATGAGGGTTTGAATACATTGTGGAAAAGAACTAGGTAGTAGTTGAACATCGACTTGCAAATCAACTGAAATAAATGTAGTCAGGTCCCACTATCATGCCTTCTAGTACGTGTTTGGACAGTTGGAATGGAGAGTGATCATCATGTAAGAAGAAATGGTAAATTAATTTCACGGGCCCGTTTCTTACAAAGAATTTTGTATGTTTGTAAATAAATGTCATAATCTGCATTATGGAATTTATTTTTCAAATCCCTTATATTGCCATGGAGAGAAAAAGTAAATTTAGACCAGTAAAATACTATATCTCCAAAAGTTTGCAATTCTTAGCTTCTGTTTTCAACCTAGGAGGGCAGGCAACAGAGTAGCTGATGATAAATCCCCCCCAAAAAAAGTATAAACATGCAACACAACGTTTTCAAAACAGTGCAAAGGAAGAGAAAGCAATGCTGTGCACCACTGTATTGCAATAACCAAATAAAAGACTAGAGGAAGAGAAATAATAAGTAACAAAACATGTTGCTAGCTAACTATATTAATTGTCTCACAGTAGGTGATTGATTAATGGTATATATATCTCTCTCTTTATATATATATGCAGTATATTGGGGTGATATTTTGTGGACTTTGTAAATGGCTTTTGAAAAATAATAAACATTTTAGAAGTGTATTGTGGTTTCCCCCTTTTCAATAGTTGGGTGAACTTTGCTGGGACTCCCATATTAGGCTCCCATATTTAGAGGGAAGCATCCAAGGATGCTTCCACCCTGGTTGGGGGCAAGACCTCCATTGGAAGTCATGTGCTGGCAGATGTGGAGCTCCATCCCTGAAGCAGGCTGGAAACATTCTAGGATGCTTAATTTGGTCAGTGTGATGTGGTTCTTAGGGGTGCTGATTCAGTAAATTGCATCGAAGGAACAGCATCAGCTCCAGTTTCTTAGATATGGTTATCATGATTCTTTATGGATCAGCAGATGAAAACTGGTATATGGCATATATTCTGTACCTCAAAATCTAGAGTTGATACAGAAAAACCAGTGCCGTTTTTGGAATCAGCTAGTCAAAAATATCCAAAAACAGGTCTAACATTTGAGGCATCAAAATGGGAATTGACTAGTGTTGTGATAGGTGCATTCCAACAATGTCTCAAAGTGACTACTCGCCCACTTGCCCACTCCTACTGTAGAGGAGATAGGCTATCACAGGATACAAATAGAAAATGGGTGGAATGATATGTCATAGTTCAAACGATCTTAAATATGGAAATAACATGGTTGTTTGGAGTCACTTTTGATCCCTGGAATTGTGTTGGGAGTTGGAGAATTTAGTTTTGCTTGTGTTATTGACTGGTAAAATGATATATTTCTCAAGAATATACAATGTAATTAACATAGTTTGGTGAGTGGGTGGCATAACAGTATGGAATATCTTGAAACTGCAACCTGCTATTTTCTTGAGATTCTTAGAAGGTAACCTCCATTTATTCACTACCCTTTCACAAGTTGCCAAGAATTAAGTTGCAATAGAGTTCCAAAGAATGTGGGGGCAGGTAATCATGGAAGATGAAGCTGGACTCTACCCTCAGTGAATACTTCCTATGTTTCAGTCGGGGGTTATGACATTACAACCCAAAAGCAAAAGAAAAGCCATCTAATAGTTCTGACCTAGCAAAGGAAACTAACACACACTACAAAATTAAGATCAGCAGGTCACACTTTTCTTCTCCCTGCAGAACATTGTGTGAAGATAGATAATAGCTACCTTGCTGTTTACCTGGTCCCCTTCATTTTGGAATGAGAAAAGGGCAGGTCAAGAGACCATTATTGTTCCAGAATGAACCAAATTTGTATCAGTGCTCTCCAACTGCTTCCTCATCCCCTGGGCATGTACACACATCAAAGACAGGGGATAAGTCAAAATAGTGTTGTTGAGAGTTATTGTCTAGTTCCTCAGAAGACAACTCAAAAAGAGAAATTGGGGGACCTATTATGGTGTGGTGAAAGGTGAAAAAGATCAATTATGATGGAAGTGGCTTTTGCTAAAAGTGGGGAAGAAACTACCCTCGCTGTCACTTGTTCCCTTCAGAAAAGTGTCTTGATAGGCAATCTGTCTTCCAAGGATCAAGAGTTTGCTAAGACAATAGCAACTGTGTACAATGGATCAGGATTTGATTTAATTTCTTTTTTTTATAAGCATTTACCAAAAAAGGTTTTCATATTCAGCATGGTAGAATTTGAGATTTAAACTAAGGACATTATCCCACAATGTCTCTCCAAACATTTCTATACACTTAAAACACGGAGCCCCATGGAGATCCACAGAGCCCATCAGACAATACAAGATCATTCCATGGGTTCCCTGGTTGAGCCCATTTCTTAATTGTGTAGAAACGCAAGGATTTTAAAGATGCTTAGGAATCAGCTTCAGATGGCTCCGTGCACATCTCTCTCTCGGCATTACTTTGCGAATGAAGATTCAGGAAGGACTCATCCCACGCTTTTTACAAGCGTGTTGATGACTAAAAAGACCAATCTGAGATAGGCAAGTTTGGTTGCAGAAAGCACAACAGAAAGTCTCCTTGGGTGATGTTGTTTCCAGGTTGCGGTTCTTTCTGCGTTGTCGTTTCTCTTCGAGACCCATTCGGCGTGTCTTTTCGAAAGAGGCCGCAGCATTGTGGATAGTGCATCTCCATGCCTCCCGATGTGAGGCCAGGGTGGACCACTGTTGGTGATCAATCTGGCCGAGCCTGAGATGTTGTTTCAGGGAGTCCTTATATCTCTTTTTGGGGGCACCTCTCTTGCGCTGACCCGTGGCGAGTTCACCGTACAGTAGTATCTTTGGGAGGCGGTGGTCCTCCATTCTACAGATGTGCCCTGCCCAGCGCATCTGTGTTCTCAATAGCATGGCCTCAATGCTGGTGATCCCTGCTTGCTCAAGGACAGCAACATTAGTCACATAGTCGGTCCAGTGTATATTTAGGATTGTGTGAAGACAGCGCTGATGAAAGCATTCAAGGAGTCGTAGGTGTTGGCAATAGGTGACCCATGTTTCAGACCCATAGAGGAGAATAGACAGTATGATAGCTCTGCACACACTGATTTTGGTGCTTTGTCTCAGGTGCTTGTTGCTCCAGACTCTTTTGTGAAGCCTTCCGAATGCACTATATGCCTTTGATAATCTGTGATCTATCTCTTTGTCAATCTTGGCGTCTGAAGAGATGATGCTTCCCAGGTAGGTGAACTGCTGAACGGACTTAAGCACAGATGTGCCTATGCTTGTTTATTTGTTCAGTCACTTTCGACTCTTCATGACCTCATTGACCAGTCCACGCCAGAGCTGCTTGTCGGCTGTCACCACCCCCAGCTCCTTCAGAGTGCGCGCGCATGTATAACATTAACAGGCGTTCAAAGGAATTGAGAAGCTCTTTTTTAAAAAAAACAAACACAAGGGGCAAGAAACTGGGAGGAGCTTTCACTCTCCTGTATGATGGCAAAACAAATGGATGATGTCTGTAGAAACAGAAGAAAGAAAATACTTGTGCTGGATGTAAGGAAGTTCTCTAGATCCTTTGGTGACAAAGTGACACAAAATGCCACAATAAGGACTATTTCCCCAATCCCCCTGGATGGAATGAACTCCTTAAATCCAGCCACTTTGGCCTGGGGCTTTGAGATCCTTGTGTCTGTGGTTTTCTGATGGATTCCTCTTAACACCTCTATGACAAGTAGAAGTTACATTGCTCTCGCTGTACAAGAAATGGCTGCACTATTTGATTTGGCCAATGTGAAATGAGATAGTTCACCAAAACAGCATATTTGGGATGGAAAGAAATTAAAGCTTGAAAAATTTGAATGTTTTCTTAAAACTGAGCTGAAGCAGTGGTGCCTATCACGGATGGATTTTGGAAATAAGATCTATTTTAATAAAATGTAGGCATCTTTTTCAGCCAGGAGAAGGCTGGCAGATGAGAAGAATGCTATTTTGCCCAGCCGCATATAAGCAAACATTCCAATTAAAATTATTTCAGGATAAACACATCCAGTTGGTAGCTATTGACATCCCATGTTCCTATAACTAGTGGCAGCTGTAGGAGCCACATAATTAAAATCAATGGCTGCTTTAGTAGAATTTCAAAAAGGCACTGAAGCATCTCATTCAATGATATTACTGTGACAGCCCAATTCACTTCTTGCCGAAGGAATTTTATTTGGAGTGGCAAGTCCACAATGGCCTGATATGAAATGTCATCTTACAATTTAGCACCTTTGATTTCTCAAAGAAGAAAAAAAATATTTCCAGAAGCAATGGGTTTGCTCATCTTGTTTGTATTCAAGGGCTGCCTTTCATATATGCCAAATAAAATAGCCAACATCTCTCCTTAAGCTTCTTATGTAGCACTGGGAGAATATTGGATAGAGTGGTATTGTCAAACTGGAGAAAAATCATTTACGAGATTCCTTCACTCCCAGTTTTGACACAAAGGTGGCTGTCACTATAAACTGTCAAGGGGTTTCACTGATCGAAGACAATACATATTTTCTAAAAGCAGACATCTGGCTTTCTTTATAACTGTCCCCAAATCCATATCAAGCTAGAATTTTAAAACTTTTATGGTTTGAGGAGAAGATGGAGATTGTGTAATTTACTGGACATGCACTAAAATTGTTATTGAATACATCTTAGTTACTTCAGTTGATTATTTGATTGAGTCTATATATTTACATATGAAAATCTCTGATTTTCATTATCATAGACCAGGGGTTCTCAACTGTGTTCCGCGGAGCCTTTAGGGCAGGGGTGCTCAGAATGGTGATCGCGATCACCAGGGTGATCTTCAGGCCTCATCCAGGTGATCTTCGGGCCTAGGCAGGTTGATCGCTGGATGGAGCGCCAGCCGCGCAGCGCGCCATCCACGGCCACTCCCTCCTTTCCTCTGCTGCACTCCTCCCTCCCTCACTCCTTCCGCTGAGTTCCAGAGGCAGCGGAAGGTGTGCTGCGTGTATGGGGCAAAGAGGAAGAGGGCCAATGCAGGGAGAGCACATTGGCCCTCTTCCTTCCTGTTCCAACTCTCCCCGGCGTTTAGCCAGGGCGTGGGGAAAGAGGGCTCCCTTTCCCCGTGCCCTGGCTAAACGCGGAGGAGAGTTGGGGTGAAGAGGGCCAATGCAGGGAGAGCGCGCGCTCTCCCTGCTTTGCCCCTTTTCCTTCCTGTTCCAACTCTCCTCTATGTTTAGCCAGGGCACGGAGAAAGAGGGCTCCCTTCCTTGGACTGGCACCATGGCGCCCAGGGGCATGGAGAGGGAGTGTGCAGCATGCACCAGCCTTCCCCCCCCCCCATTCCAACCCGGGGTGCTGCTTGCCTGGAGGAGCAGCCTGGTGGCTCTGATGCCCTGGCTGCACCAGGCGCTGGATGCTGCACTTCTCCTGAGGGCTGTGCCTGCACTCATCTAGGACCCAGGAAGGAGGCCTCTCCCAGAGCTGAAGTGATTGAAGGTATTGCAAATCCCATCATCATTTATAAATCCTCCAATCCCCTCTAGTATTTTCTGTTGGCCTGTATGCCAAAGTTTGGTTCAGTTCAATAGTTGGTGGAGCTCAGAATTAAGTGGCTGAGAGGGATGGCCACATTGATCAGCATTGAATGGCCTTGCAGCTGAAAGGTCTGTGTGC
The DNA here is from genome assembly GCA_030556195.1 of Anolis apletophallus. Taxonomy (NCBI): domain Eukaryota; kingdom Metazoa; phylum Chordata; class Lepidosauria; order Squamata; family Anolidae; genus Anolis; species Anolis apletophallus. Next base: position 53,062,668 of record JARBWK010000009.1, on the reverse strand, counting down.
TTTCATTTTGCCTGTTTATATCTGTGGAATGATGTCAGGGTGGTAGAAGGAACTCTTGTCTGGATGCATTTTTGAATGTTCCATTGGCCACATTGATCAGCATTGAATGGCCCTGCAGCTTCAAGGCCTGTCTGCTTTCATTCTGCCTATTTATATCTGTGGAATGATGTCAGGGTGGGAGAAGGAACTCTGAGAAACAAATGGCTTTGCAGCTACCAGGTCTCTCTATTTACTTTCTGCCTGATAATATCTGTGTAAATATGCCAGGGAGGGAGGGAGAAAGGGATGCTTCGATGTATTTTTGCATGTCCCATCGTTTACATTTCTGAGAAAGAAAGAAGCCCCGTGCGGATGGAAGGTGGCAGCAGGAGTGGGTGTGCGCACATGCGCGTGCGCACCAGGTGATCTTTTAAACTTGGTTCTTCATATGGTAGCTCCCATGCTGAAAAAGTGTGAGCACCCCTGCTTTAGGGCTTCGCTAGTGATACTGAGGGGCGCTACGGCACCATGCTACTTTCCATCTCATCCTCTTTCATCCTTTTCCCCCTGAGAAATGCAGGTAAATTAAGGTTTGGAGCTGCCAAAACAGCAGAAGTCATTGTGTCCTCCTGAGGCACAGACCCTTTCTCCCCTGCCTTTCTTGCTGCCCACACTTTTTCCTTGCCGCCCAGAACCTTTTTTCCTCATCTTCTTTGCTACCAAAACCCTACTTCCCTCCCACTTCTTTGATTGTGCTTTTTCTGCATGGAAGAAGGGAATTGAATTGAATACTCACTGGGGTTGCTCCTCTTACTGTTATTATTACTACTACTGCTACTATGACTATTACTACAGAGGCTGGATTGCTATCTGCCAGGGGCACTTTGTGCTTTTTGTGCATGACCTAAGGGAGTTGACTGGATGGCCCCTGGGATTGTTCCTTCTTCTTCTTCTTCTTCTTCTTCTTATTATTATTATTATTACTACTACTACTAAAAATGCTGGATGACCATCTGTTGGGAGTGCTCTGATTGTGCTTTTAATACATAGCAGAAGCGGGTTGGACTGGATGCCCCCTGGGATCTTCCACTGAAATACTGTTAAGTTTGTGTTGGTTAAAATTGTTCTTCATACACATACATATAATGAAAGCCTCTTTTCAGGTGGCATTTGCTATTTCCTCTTTCTATTGGTTAAATGCCTAATTTGCCAGGTAATTAGTTAAGAAGGGAGCTTTTTAGCCGAGGGTGAGTAAACTATATTGTTTTAATATTGTTTAAGTATGTTTTCCATTATCATGAATTATTGCTATGGTAACTTATGGAAGCTGGAATATTTGTAAAGGCATACCTGCATTAGAGGAACAACTGCAAATTAATTTTTTTAAAGATATACATTTTTGTATTGTCAAAGGCTTTCATTGCTGGAATCACTGGGTTGTTGTAGGTTTTTCGGGCTGTTTGACCATGTTCTAGAAGCATTCTCTCCTGACGTTTCACCTGCATCTGTGGCAGGCTATTTATTTATTTTAATTTTTTTATCAAAGGTTATTTATTTATTTTAATTTTTATTGGGTTGTATAAGTAAAGTATAACTGTCTCCATTTTATTACAGCAGTATTAAAGAAACAAAACCAATATATTCATGTAAAGGAGATTGCACACTTTTCTAGTACAACTCAATTTCTAGTCCTTTCTGATTCCAACTTATATTTTTCTCTTGAATTGTATTCCTGTCATTTTACAAGCTTTTTTCAAATTATTTTGACAAAAGAATTATTTCGGAGAGTCAGGCCTTTTCAAAGGAAAATAGACATTTCTATATAGATAGGTTTGATATTTCTAGAAAATGCAGCATTTTCTATCAGGATCCCAACATACCAATCTGACATATGCATGTTTGAGTGCCTTCAAGTTGCTTGTTGACTTATGGAAACCCCATGAATTCAATTGGCAAGGAATACTTAGAGGTGATTTTGCCATTACCACTGAGAAAATCATACTTTGGCCATATCATGAGAAGACATGACTTACTAAAAAAAGATGATAATGCATGATAAGGTAGAAGGTGGTAGGAAAAGAGGAGAAATTCATTCCAGATTGACTCAATGGCCCTGTGTGTGCAATATTGTAAGTTGACTCACTGTAAGTTGAATTATGGCTTGTTGGCAGTTTTATACAAACAAGAGGGGGAGTTGCTACTAAGCAACACACCCAGGCGGTCCAGCGATTACCTTCACTACGAATATGATTTGAAATCGCCGCTGGGCTCCGCCGCAAACAACTCTCCAACTCATCATTTCTTTGAATTGTTGATACGGCTTGCCGGCTCCCTCCTGTGAGGAGAGCCTACCCGCTGGGCTTGGGCACAACCCGTTTGGTTTGTTCCCCCCTCCCTCTTGACTTCACCTAGAATATCCACCCTTACTCAATGAACCCTTGAACTCTTCCCTTTGGAACCCGAATTATCTTGGACATTGACTGACGCTATTGGCGTATGGGGTAGGAGCCCATGCTCGAGATGTATATGTTATTTTGAATTTGTGACTATTATTGATGAATGTGTATTATCACCTTTGAATACCTCAATTTTTTTTATTATTTTCGCATATTTGTCTACACTCTTTGTGTTGTGTTGTTGGCAGTTGACAACAACTGGTTTATTTGCCTAGCCCTAAGGCAGCCATAGTGCTTGGTGAATGCCAAGTTCTTTAGGCCTGAAAAGTTTGATATCCCCACTCAACTGCCCCTTTGTCCAGGCACTTTTTCTGGAGTTGAGTGTACTATAAGGCTGTTCTGTGGATTTTAGTTTTGTTTCCATTATATATTATTCTATTATACAATATAGAAAGTTTAAAAAGTTTTCATCAGTCCAAGCTCCCATTTGCTCCTATTGAATTCTCTCTCCACTTCTTCCTAGTCCCCCTTCCCCAATTTGATTCTGCAAGTCACATGCTTTTAAGGGACTGGTGAAGTTGGAGCTATTGGTTTGAAATCAAAATTGCACTTAGCTAAAACTATCCTCTCCTCATGACGGAAGTAAATTCCACTTTTATATTTAAGTAGAAATTTTGCCCGGCAACCTCTGCAAATGCATGGTTTCTTACATCTCTCTCTCTCTCTCTCTCTCTCTCTCTCTCTCTCTCTCTCTCTCTCTCTTTTCATCTCCCATTTTGCTCTTCAACCTTTCCACTTCTTCAGTGGATAACATATTCTGAAGGGTTTTCTAAGGTGAAGGGAAAAAGACACAGCTAGCTACACTCACACCCGCTGCTTCCTGGAAGAAATGTCCTTCCTTCTTTCTTGACCCTTAAAAGCATGCCCCTTTGACTTAAAGGAGAGAGACATGATCTCTACCACTAATCAGTGAAAGACCACACTTTTATGATGAGGAGGGAGAAGGCAGGGCATACACAGGTATTGAGTTTTGTAGGAAAATGTTCTGCAGTTGTTCAGAGGTACTTCAAGCATCTCCAATTAAGAGTTTTCCACTTTTGGTTCACAACTACGTATTGCTGCACTTGAAATGGATTTGTGTCTTCTTGAATTAGCATAATTGCTTACATTTTTATGAAATGTAAGAGTGAAAATAATGTGGCCCTATAGATGCAATTGGATTCCAACTTCCAGCATGCCAACTCTAAGGACCTCATCACATTGATGAGGTACCATGGGGCGATTTGTCAGCAGAGCAATCCTAGTGCCCCACATCCCACCTCACCAGCAGTAACGCTTCCCCACCACATGTTGTTGATCTGCAACTGAATACACAACTTCCCCCATGCTGGCCCCATCGTTTAAACAGAACATGGGAATCCTCCTGTCATTCTAGGTGCAGTGTTGTAGGATGCTTGTGTCCCAGTTGAGCCATAGAGCCCTGCCAAAAGTGAGCCTGATGGATAGTGTGAGACCCCCATGGCTCAACTGGGGCAAAAGCATCCTATGACTCTGCTGAAGACCTGTGTGATGAAGTCGTATTTAGTCAGTTGCAGATAACAATATTTGACAGGCTGAACAATTGCTACTCCTATTTTAACAGCCTTCTTTATTCATTTTTAATAAGCAGGTTGCAAGGAGAGATGCTTGGCAAGCCAAAGGAAAGCTAGACAGAGCTATGTACATGTTAGTGAAGCAAAGATGAGGTAGAATGGGAAGAAGAGAGCTGCAGATCATCAATAAAACTTAATTGAACAGGTTGTAAAAAGATATGCCATGAAAGAAGCAAGTCTCCAAATCTGACAATTTCCAGACTCATTGAATCCCCATCATCTACTATAAAAAGTATTTCAAATATTTTTTTCCATAAATTATGCAAACTTTAAACGTATTTTCTCTCCAAATAAATATTTATAGATGCATTCTATTTTATTATTTTAAAGATTCAAGATTAATTTTTTTTTATATTTTCAGTGGTGGGACAGACCAAAAAAAAATCACAGGAGGACATTTCTGAAAGGGAAGGATGTTCCAAAACCACATCTGAGTACCTCTTGCCTAAGAAAACCCTGTAATATTCATAAGGACACCATAGGTTAACAGGCAATTTGAAGACACACATTTGAAAAATAACTGCATTGCCATCTGAACATTAGTCCAGGAAGTGCAGATTTAGATGATTCACTTCGAAATTCTGACCTGGATGAAGCCCTCAGGTAGCCCTGGGCTACATGCATGTATAAGCAATTTTAAACCATAATAATAACAACCTTTTCAGGCATACTAGGACCTAAAAACTCAGCTGTTCCAAGCAAGAAACAAAACCATGATGTTTATTTTGTCTATTGTTGGCAAGGCTATGCATTTAGGAGAATCATTTGACCTTAAAATTATATAAAGGCAAAGATATAAACAATATTTTAGGTCAACGATTTGCAGAATCCTCCAGCTTGCATGGTCAGAGCTACTCAATAATTTGCTTGATACTGTTCTGCTGGTGGAGGTAACCTTACGAAATGCACCAGAGTTGACCCAAGATTTTATTCCTCCCCCTTGTTTAAAAACAATTGTAATCCATTGAGGGAATGAGAAGTGATGAGGCCCATTCCATGAGATAAGGGGACTTCCTATCAAGTGCCCATCATGATTCATATGGAAAACGTTTGAAACAGTCTTCTAGCTCCTGGGATAAGGATGTAAACATATAGTAACGGGTAAATCAACAAATTAATATGACATGAGATAAGGTCCCTAATCACATGTCCTTTCTCAACAGAACTTATCTTCTTTTCCTTTAGGAGAGATTTTTGGGATAGCTACTTCTTTCCTCTGACCCTTCTTCTCACTTCCTTCAATCTCAGATCCCTCCTAGGTCAGGCTACTAGGTTTTTGAAATACTACAGTCACAGATGAAAAACTTTCTGTTGCATCATATAATAAACATAAACTGGTTTGAGGATGGTACATGGCAGTATGATAGTCAAAGGAAGCAGTGTGGAGCAGTTTCTGGCTGTTACTCAGAAAGGCACCTGACATTAGGCCTGACTTGAACCAAGATTTTCTGCTTTTATGGTTTTAGGTCACCGTATTTACACAAACAACAGGTAGTGTACGGTGACAACAAACATTATCAGATAAGTATAAAGGGCAAAAAGAAGAGTATATGACTCATTTTCAAAAAACAAAAAATATATATAGCAACCAACTTTTTTGGCTAAACATTTCTGCTCTCCCCAAAACTGACTACTACGTATATCTAAAAAATTATATTAAATGTAAACCAACACCACCATTGGAATTGGCTTCAAAAGGTAGCAAGGTTGGACATTTGCCAACATCCCAAAGCGAACAGAGACCTATTGTACTGTTATGATTTCCAGTGTGGCGTGGTAATTATGTATTGTACTGTGACTCTGGATTTGAATCCCCACTCAGCCATGGAAACTCTCCAGGTGACCTTGGACAAACCTTCCAGGTGACACTCTGAGGCTTACAGGGAGGCTTTAGGGTCACTGTAAGTCAGAAACAACTTGAAGGCACACAACAACAACTTCATAACAAACAGACAAAAGTCCCAAGTCCCCCAGAAGGCTGAGCTGGGGCAGGGTGGAGCTCTGCTAAAATGATCAAGGAAATTGTGAGAGCACCAATAATGCTTCATAGTTTATCCCCCTGATGAAGCAGTAATCAAAAGTGAATTTAAAAAGTCAAGTACAAGAAGTAATACATTGTCATTGAGCTACAGTGAGATGCAATATTAAATATTAAATGTTCCAGATCTCTTGTATAATATGATTTTTGTGTGTAGTATGTAAAACCCTATTTTTCTTACTTGAACTATGTTTTGGGCTTCGGGGCAAAGTCTTCCATAAAACCACAGTGGAAGAAGCTATAGAGAAGCTATCTCTCTTGGCCTCCAGTGTAATTTTATGGTCCATATCAGACGGAACTAATGGAAGTATGAGCTTTCTCTTTTCTTAATCTGTGTGTACAGTTTTCATCAATGATTAGGGTGGATGAATGGGTTTATTTGTACATTTTATTATACTTGTTTCTACATTATATGAGCATTGGGAAACGAACTTACATTGGCCTTGCTTGGTGGGGGGAGGTGCAGAGTGGCACCCTGTTCAAGAACCCCATAGCCAGCCATAGGGAATTAGAATATTGACCATGAGGTACTTAAAGTGGAATTGATTTAGGGGTCTAGTTCTAACATCAGCTGTTAGGGCTGCTGGATCCCAAAGGAAAGGTCTGGAATGTTTTTCTGCTGTATACCATCTGCTGCTTCATTTGCCACCAATGAGGTTTATCTTAAAGCAGTGACATGTGCCAATATTTGATACCAAACAAAATCTCAGAGATGCCTGGATGTGCAATTAGTTCCAGTTCAGAAGAGAGCATACTTACAGGATAACATATTTTATATATATATATATATATATATATATATATATATATATGGCAGAACTCTTTACTGTCATATACATATATGTTTGTTTGTTTATTTATTTATTTTCTCAGCCCATGGGTGACTCTGATTCGGCAGATCCCATGAAAGCTTACAAAGATTTAAAATCACAAAAGACTAAAACTTCAAGAGGATGAGAACTTCTGATAAAAAAATTAACAAAGAGGTCAAAACTCAAGAATCAAGTGCGACATAGTTTGCCAAAATAAAATCAGCTTAACTTACACCAGGCATTGGGAGAAAACATATTTCCTGAACCAAGGATTTACACATCTTGCTGCTCTTTAAATGTGTTAACCATAATCCTATAATTCAAGGGTGGTCTGTATCTGTATGTGAACTAGTATCTGATGGTCAGGATGATGGATGCCAAGGTGGGGGCTGATTTAGAGTACAGTCACTTTTATGATTTAGGATGAACAGCTAACATGGTGTGGTGATTTGAGTGTTGGACTAAAATCCTGGAAGACCAGAGTTTAATTCTTTTGCTCAGCCACGGAAACCATCTGGGTGACCTTGAGCAAGTCACTCTCTGTTCAGGGGAAGGCAAGGGCAAACTTCCTCTAATCAAATTCTGCTAAGAAAACCCCACAATAATGTTGTTTTAGGGCTGCCATAAGTCAAGAATGATTTCAAAGCACCCATCATTATCAACAGCAGCAGCAATTTCATGATGAGTCCAAAGTCCCTGTCTCGTTCACTCCACCCAGTTCTCTCACATTGATTAATGATAAAGGTAGAATTCCCATGAGATGCTGACTAGCAGATACATGGTCATGCAAAATACAATGATCTGTTTACTATCCTTGTGCTAATCTATTCAGACATTCAAAAGTTAATACAAGCCATTTGAAATGAATTCAGAAACAGGATAAAATACCAAGATCTACCCAGATTCCCTAGGAATTGAGAGCACGCAGAATGTCTCACCTATGTGTTGACCACATCAGCATTGGCACATGGTCCAAGGACAGACTTTTTCCACACAGCACACTGAAGAAATAAAAGAGCACACTCCACGATGCAGCAATCCTTGCCATGTTCTCTGGTGGATTCTATGTGAGCTAGTATCTGATAGGAAAACTAAAGTCAGTTGAAATGGAAAGAGCCTATGTTTACACACTGGCATTCTAAAGCTACTGGATTTAGCCAGGTTTGTTTTATGGGAGGGAAAGAGGAAGTGTTTTGTGACAACAAGATAAATGTCTAACCTGGGTGTGAGCTTTCAAATATTTTTAAGCCAAGGATTCTGTGTAATAAATGTTATAAATGTTTTAAGTGGAACTTGGCAGCATTTGATTTGAGATAACACGTGGAGTGACCTCAGGTAAGATACACTCTCTCAGCCTCAGAAGAAGGAAATGTCAACTATCTTCTGAACAAATCCGGCCATGAAACCCCATGAGAGGGTCACCTTGGTGTTGCTGTAAGTTGGAAACAGCTTGAAGACTCACAACAACAACAACAACAACAACAACCAACTTCCTTTCTGACCCTAGACTAGTGTGGAATGAATCATATAGAATAGATTCTTATACCAAATCTGATGTGGAAGGAAACTCAACTTCAAAGGGTGGCTTTTTAATCATTGTTTCATGCACAAAAATGTTTAAAATATTGCATAAAATACCTTTAGGTGCTGTCCTTAGGGAGTATATGAAATAAATGACTTCCATGTTTCGATTCCGGTCCCATTTCAAAGATATCCCATTAAAAATAGATATTTCAAAATCTGAAAACTTCTAAAATTGAAAGCATTTCTGGATCCAAGCATTTTGGATAAGGAATATTCAATCTATAATTGTATAGGTTTTAAAAAAGAGGAATTTCTTGAGTAAGTAAAAGAAAAAGCAGTGAGGAATTCAGAAAGATTGATAAATAATGAGTTTGTCAAGAAAGGCCACATTTTAGAACCTCTAATTTTGGCTGCTAGTATGGGGGTATTTCTTCCAAACAAGAACAGCCTGAAGGGATCATAATAAGAGACAGAAAACAGAGTGCAATCTAATAAAAGCTCTTCATATTTTCCACATGAGCCTTAGCATTATAATGCATTTCAAACAGAGCAACCGTTGTTTAGAATTCTGTGCCACGGGGTGATTTTTATGTTTATTGTATTTTGAAGTTAACGTAAAAGAGAGGAAACAATGCGCCCAATTCATTTCATATATTCACAGTTTCACACCTCATCTCATAAATCTTGTTTGTTTTTAGATGGATATTGTGAAATTGCTCAACACGTCGAGGTTCAACAACTTCTCTTTACAGGTGCTGAATAAAACTATGTCTCTAGAATTTATCAGGACCTATTCACTAACACGCCAGGTCCATAGAAAAGAAGGGATCACCTTTGTAGAAGAAGGTGTACTTTCCAAGTGCAGATTTATAACTACCATTATTTTTTTATCCTGTGGAATTATGTCCAACGTCTCCAAAGTATTCATATCTCCAATGAGTAAAATAGTTTACTATCTAGTTCTTGAGCAGGTTCTGAGAGCTTCCTAGGCAGACCAATGATGAGCGGTGATGGGAGACACAAGCAGGGTATGCCTATACTATAGCGTAGTGCTTGGCACATAGGGCCGGTTTGTCCATTAGGCGGACTACGCAGGCGCGTAGGGCGATGTTGCCCGGGAGGGGCACTGCCACGCCGGCTCCGCGCCGCCGCCCGCGCCGCGCTGCCCCGCTGCATCGCCGGCCAGGCCTCTGCAGCCGGCCCTGCGACCCGCTGCGCTGCCGCGTCAGCCAGCCCGGGACACTCCAGCCATGCCTCCGCATGCGTAGAGCTTTTTTGCGCATGCGCACTGGGCTCCAGGGCGTGACTCGCGCTCCGGAGCAACGGGGGCGCAAATTTTTCCCCGCATACCCCCGGAACAGGTAGGTCCTCCCTGTTGGCACATAGTCAAGATTTTCGATTTGCTGCTTATTGAATGCATAAATGCAGAATTCGTAGGTATGAAGGGCCATTGTATACTATGCCTGTGCAATCAATGAAAAAAAGTTTCAATGCTCCTTACTCATTGGGGGGGGGGGGGCGGAGCGCATGCAAATCAATTATGTATTCTGTAAGGGGTCTGTATCGTAACTATAATGATATAATGAAATTTTAGTTACCTTTTCATTAAATAATTGCACAACTGGGGAAGCTTCTGGGGTTCTTTTCTCCCTCATTTTTAAAGCTATTGAGATGAAACTGCTACAGTTGTAGAACAACTGTTCCCCCCCAAAGTTTCAGAATGTTTTACACATCCACTAATTTTTGGGAATTTTAACAATTTTTTATGAATTTCTATTTTCAATGATCCAGCATAACCAGGGCATAATCCTTCCAATTTATCAGAAAGATTTGCACATCCACTGATTTTTAGGGAATTTTAACCAACATAAACTTTATAGTACTTTTTCATTGGAAGAACCCGGGGGCCATCCAGTCCAACCCCCTTCTGCCAGGCAGGAAAAGCATAGTCAAAGCAGCAACAACAGATGCCCATACAGCCTTTGAAATAATAATACTAATAGGAAGCATACTAGGTAAATGTTGGAGTTACTGTTGTATCTCAACTTTGCCAACCTCACAGGGTTGATTCAACCCAACAATCCCCTTTTATCTCAAAATCCCCTTAGAGAATGAACATACCAAAACTTTCAGGGAGGAGGAGGAAGCACAAGTTGGTAAGCAGAATTCTGGGAACTGTAGTTTGGGAAGTTGAGGACACCAGTTTCAGAGAATTCAAAAGTCCTTGTCTTAAACTACATTTCCCAGAACTCTGCCCACTTCAGAATACTGGGGCTGCCCTCGTTAAAGCCTCAATGTGATGGTTTCCGCCTGTCTCTCTCTGGATCAACCATGTGCTGGAAGGGCTCTTTCCTTGCCCTGCAATCCAGCCAGGCCCCCCTCACCACCCTCTTTGGGAAAACCATCCCAGTCCTTTTGGGGGAGAAGCAGTGACCAAGACTGAAACCTAGAGCCACTTATGAGAATTACATAACTCTTTTGAAAAATCCTAGGTCAGTGTTTTGAAACTTAAGTTTTCCACTCTGTTTCAGGATATTGGCAGCTTGATGAGCCAGCCATTGGATATTATCTAATTTTCACTGAGAACCACTCTGGTGTACTAGTTTGAGCATTGGACTCGGGATTTTATTTCATGAGACAATAATTGTCTACCTTGTATGATGGTCCCTATCACACAATATCATGTGCCCTCACCTTGGAAATTTTCAAGAACCTCAAAACGTGGCTTTTCCGTTGCGCTTTTGGAGAATGATTTTACATTTCCCTTGTCATTCTCCCCTAAACTGGGTGTCCTCATATTGCATTGTCTCTGAACCTCCCCTTATAAATATATAGGCTTTAATTTTATCTCATCCTTAGTTTTTTATCATTGATTTTGCACATGTGGCCTGCTTTTAAAAAATTCTATTTGGAGGCTCTTCCTGCTTCAGAAGTAAAGGGCGCGAAAGAGGACGGAAGTGAAGGCAACAAGCCGCCCGAACACAATTGGGGACGGACACACACCAGAAGTGCGGAGGAAACAGCTGAGGAGGGGACCAACCGGCCGGAACGATCGGCCAGTGGGCTAAGCAAGGTAAAAACGGCCCCCAAAGAGGAAACAGAGTACCCCAAGGCCTGAAAGAAAGAGAGAGGAGAGAACGTTGGGAAGTGGAGGGCAAGGCCATCGACCTTCCCTGCCCTAACTAGTCAGAATAGGCCCCCTAAGATCCTAGGGAACCCCTTGAAAGGTCAGAGTATTGAGGAGACCTAAGCCAACCCCAAAGGCAAAGATTTACAGCCGGAACGACAAAATAAATAAATAAATAAATAGAATAAAATAAAATAAATAAAAATAATAAATAAATAAATAAAAAAGAAATACCCCAAGAGCAAAAGAGCAGAGGATGATGCAAGAAGAGGGCGCAGAGGAGGAGGGAGTGACTTTGAGGGACATCCTCGCAGAGCTGCGAAGAATAGGGGAAGCCCAGGACGGACTCCTACGGAGGATGGATGCCAGGATGGCCCGGCAAGAAAGGCAGGTGGGAGCGGTCCGGGGCCACTCCCAACGGGCAAGGGCAGAGCCAGCTGAGGAGGCGTTCCCCACAATGCCAGAGCTGCTGACCTTCTGTGATGATGGAGGAGACGCGCCCTGGTCAAGGGGAGAACGCGGCAATGCGTGAGGGTGGAGAGAGGAGAGGGAAGGAGAATGTAAAGCCGCTGGAAGTATCAGGGGGAAAGAGGACCTCACCCCAAAAATAGTAAGGAAGTCTCACTGGAAGCTGCAAGGATGACTTCGAAGGGCCCTAAAACCTCTGCTCCCCAAAAAAGAGAAAAGAGGAAAAACCAAGAGGCCGCTGCAACATCCAAGAGCCCCGCCCCGGATACAGATAAGAACGATGGCAAAAAGAATGGGACGCAGCTCAACAGGAAGAGAAGCTGGACGAAAACAACCCAGCAAGGAAGAAAGAAAAACCTAGAGAAAAGTTGCCCCTACTTTCTTGAGGCGTACTTTAGGCCTGTGAGATGTGGTATCCTGGGGATGGGTATAAAAGGCCTCGAATCTCCTAGGGAGAATGGTTAGAGAGGAAGCCGAGGAAGGCGAAGGGGTACGGATCCAGCTACACTGGGGGACGAGGAGCGGACAATGGACACCAAACACTGGAGAGATTTTGAGGGATAGGGGAAAAGAGTTTCTAAAAGGACAAAAACTAAAAACAACAGATTGCTTTTGTATCAGGAGGGTTGTGAAGACCCGGCTCTGGAAAAAGAAGGAAAAAGAGCCTAAAAAGAAAACTTGTAAAAAAGAAATGTCCAGCTTAACAAGGAGAGAGACTGTACGAGGAAAACAAGAAGCACCCATGAACAAGGAACTTGGAAGGAAACGGATTACCCCTATCTCTATCTTTTCCCATCACCATTGCCCATTACTATCCTTCCCAAAGCCCGGACCAAACAACCTTCATCACCGCCTCCAACCCTTACCCCTGCCCACCCCCCATTCCTCCCCATACCCTCAACCCGCCCTACCCCAAAACCATCCCCCCCTTTTTTTTTCATCTGTATGTATTCAAAACTTTCAATAAAAATTTAATTAACAAAAAAAAATTCTATTTGAATGTAATGCTGTTTTGCGTTGTTATATTATTGTATTGAAATGCACTTCTGGGTTTGGCCTCATGTAAGCCGCCCTGAGTTCCCCTCGGGGAGATGGTGGCAGGGTATAAAGATTATTATTATTATTATTATTATTATTATTATTGCCAGGTGGTCTCCTCCCTGTGACTTACCCATCATTAGCTCCCAACCCCACAACATTCCCATCATCTACTTTGTTGCAATGAACACCTTCCACTTCTGTATTGACAGGCCAACATTAAAGTGATATAAAGGGGAAAAATTCTCCTCCTCTCCCTATTTCCTTTGTTGTTCCCAAAGTGGCTGCTTTCCTTTTATTTTGTATGTTATTGTTATATTTGCCTTTTTATTTTTAAAGCTGGAATCACACAACTGATCTAAAGATAAAACTAAAAACAGCAAAAGTATGGAAATGTGAGGTTAAAATAGTTTTCAGAAGTATGATCACAGGATCACATATACACAGCTATAGAAAATCCAGATTATTGGCTTTGAATTGGATTATCTCGCAGAGTAGACGCAGGACTTTGGAGAACAAGGTGATCCTGGGCTAGTCATACACTAGGAAGGCAAAGACAAATCCACTCTGAACAAACCACCCCTAAGATAGGTTTGCCTTAAGATCCCCGCAAGCTAGAACCAATTTGAAGTTACGCAACAACAATTTTCACTGTGGTGCTAAATCTATTGGTTGTACTACTTAATAGGTGCATGTGATGACTTGCATGAGTGAATGTGATGAAAACCTACACAAAAAACTAGAAATAGTAAAGTAAAATTAGTAAAACTAGAAATAGTAAGAAACTAATACATAGGAAACACTAGGAATTTCTTTTTTTTAAGATCTGGCATCTCTGATGCCCCCTTTTTAGAGGTGAAGAGTGGAACTTAAGTGAAGTAGTATGAGTTAGTGAACTTCAAACATTTTTGGACAAGAGGTTTTACCAATACTCTCTTTGGGTATCAAAATATATCCTACAGCTTTATGAGTGTTTACATATTGGATGTAAATTATTTTGTTGGTGAAAGCCTGTCAACACCTTATTCATGTAGCACAGGAATAAATTCGGTTCTCTAAATCTGGACTAAAGAGATGATGTAGCCATAAGGGGAAATTTATGTGTATTTTCTCACTAAACTTCCAAAGAGATATTTTGAGAAGGTGAGCAATCGAAAATACAGATTCTCATATTAAGGAACCACCTTTCAGTGAAAGATGGAAGAACACGATTCCATTTTGATGTTCCACTTTAAAATTTAGCTTGAACGTTTTGCATGATAAAATTAATTCAAAAGTATGAAATTACTGGCATTTTGTGTTTCAGAAGTATTTTTCATAATCTTCAGGCTACGTGTATTTTCATGAATGTAGAATTTCATTTAAGTGCTTTCCAGTTCTGTGCTGAACATTTGATAATTAAAATGCAGCCATGCATTGGCCTATGTATGAGTCACACTTAATGGTACTCATCACTCAGCCATTAAGATAGAAGGAGATTCCAAAGCTGGAATATTTCATCCTGACTCCTGTTTTTATAGTCCACTTAACTCAAATCACAGTAAGTAAGTAAACTTTATTATGGTCGCAGTACGTAACTGGAGGGGAGGGGGGAGGCATTCAACCTCTCAGTTGAAACATAAATTATGTGGTCTTGGGGTACAATTACAATGTAGAATTAATGCAGTTTGATATCACTTGAATTGCCATGCTTAAGGCTACGGAATCACAGGAATTGTAGTTTTACACAGAGGATCCTTTTACATTGACCCAATGCAGCACCCATCTGGCGTTACCAGATATCAGATGGGGCCCAAATGGAGTCTGCCCAGGGATTCCATTGCCGCCTTTGTAGGAGGAAGAGAGTCCCTACTGTGCAGCAATCACAAAACACAGTTTGTCAGTCATTCTGGATGTTCCCTCCTCCCATGTCAGGATTGTCTCCAGCCGCAACATGGTACCTATCCTGGTGTTTGGCAAGATGTCAGACGAAGCTCTGGGAAGAAGGCAGATGCCATGTCATGAATGGGGATGGCCGCAACACAAGGGGGGGGCACAGGGGACTGCCATCCTGTGTATTCTGGGCCACTTGAGCTAGGGGCAGGATTTGGGCTTTCCTATGACTTAGATTAACCCGGGTCAAAGCTGCATCAAATTAAATGAATTCTCCAAATTAAACAAAAGGTCTTATTTGTAACCTCTATGATCACATCTCCATATATATTTTTGTTCAGTCCATTTAATGTCGTATATAGACAACGAAACTATGGCTCCCACAACCACCAAACTTGACAACCGACTGGACCACTACACTAGGTACAGACAATGCCAAAAACACCGGACCTACATACCTCCCAAAACCCCAAAAAACGATCCCCAAAAAACTGCCAACGGAACTCCCACCCCAGCCTCTCCGCTGCCAGCGAGAACTTTTAGAACATTGAGGGCCGAGGGAGGGAGGGGGCCGGGAGAAGGAGCAGCCTCCCTTGCTCCTCCTCAGCCCCTCCTCCTCAGCGGCTCCTCCTCTTTCCCCCCACCACCGCCGCTCGGATCGCGAACGGCAGGGACAAAGACGGAAGGAGCGGCTGAGGAGGAGCAAAGAACCCCCCCTCCTCCGCCACTCCTCCTTCCTGCCACCACAGCTGCCGCTAGGATGGGGGGGGCTCCTTCAAGCAGTCTACACGCAAAACAATCGCCCCAAACACGCAGGCCACAAACATTCATCACAAACTTCCCATACCTCCCACAGCATAAGCCCGTGCTACTGGAGAGGAGCCCCAGCTGTGGATGCAGCCATAGCCACCTTTCCTCCCTCCCTCTCTCTCTCTCTCTCTCTCTCTCTCTCTCCGGCAGCGACAGGAGGGGCTCTGCCGGCGCTTTGCTTCATTACAAAGCCAGGCAGCGCTTGTCCCTCCCTATCCACCCCAACCCTCTCCTTCCCTCCTCCTTCTTTCCCTTCCTCCATTTCTCTACTTCCCTTCTCCTTCCTTTACTTCTTTCCCTCCTTCCTGTCCTTTTCTCCATCACCCTCCCTCCCTTTCTTTCCTCCCCCCCCTCACCAATTGTATGAGAATAATAATAATGAAGATGCTGTATAATAATAAAATAGTAACTCCCATCTTCCTACCTGCCATAAAAAGGGGGGCAGGACTAGATGACCTTTAAGTCCCTTTAAAATTAGTCCAATAAAAATAATAATAATGTATAATAATAATGTATAATAATAATAATGTATAATGATAAAATAGTAACTCTATATTCCTGCCTGGCATAAAGGAGGGGCTGGACTCGAGCTTGGGAGTCCCAACTGAGAATAATAATAATAATAAAAATTATAATAGTAAAATAGTAACTCCAATCTTTGTGACTCGCATAAAAAGGAGGGCTGGACTAGATGAGCTTTGGGAGTCCCTTTCAACTGACTCCAAAAAATATTAATAATCAATACTAATAAAATAGTAACTCAATATTTCTGCCTCTCATAAAGGAGGGGGCTGGACTAGAAGAGCTTTGGGAGTCCCTTCCAACTGAGTCTCATACCACTACTTTCTCAGGACTTCACTTTGGAAACCACCACAGTCAGCCTCAGCAAAGCGTGGCCGGGTACAGCTAGTAGAAGTTAAAAGAGAGGGGCACAGATCTCAAATGGTGACACTGGATCCTTCTGCAATGCCCTATATCCCAGGATCTGATCCCAGATTATCTGCTTTAAACTGGATTATATGAGTCCCCATTGCCAGATAAGCTGGGATAAACAGATAATCTGGGATCAGATCCTGGGATATAGGAGCAGAGTGGAAGGGGCCACCATGGCTTCAAAGGATGATACTTTGTGGCTGGTGGCTGCTTGTTTATTGCTTACCCCCAAATCATTTCTTAGCCTTCTTTTTTTTTGGAGATGGAGGACACACCTGAATTTTCTGTCGATAGAGATCCCTTGTAATATTCCAAGTACGTAAACAGTATACGTGTGTCTCTAATAATGTCAACATGTTTCTTAATAAGGGCAACAAAGCTATACTACTATAGTACAACCCCCATATCTACAATGAATATGCATGGTTTGATTTTAGCCTTTAAAAAAACCCACTCTCAGAAGTGTTTGTGGACCTTTCCCAGTCTTCCTGCACCATTCCCCAGTATGCTTCCAACTCAAGCAGTCAAAATATAGAGTTTGTTGTTATCCATGGTTTCAGGTATCCCCTGGGGTTGGCTTGGGATGTATTCCCAGTGTATATGGATCTCGTACTGTATGATTAATTGTACACCTTCTAGTTTGCTTCATAAATGTATTATCACAATGTGTTTTGTATTTTGATGCATTAGAAGCTTGTTGTGGAGGGTGACTTCATGGGTAATTCGAAAACTCTGGAAAATGAGGCTTCCCCATAGTCAGGCCTAGATTAAGGCTTGACCACATCCGGTGGCCACATCCGGTAAGTGCCGCCCTGGGGGCGCCTGAGGGGGGCAGGGCCACCTGAGGGGGCCGAGGCCGGCTTGAGCGAGGAGGCGGTGGGGGGAAGTCCCACCACCCGTAGGGCGTCTGACGTGGCTTCTCCCCGACGCCTCCTTGCTCGCATGCACGGGCGCCCCTCCCTCCTTCACTGGAAGGAGCAGCGCGTGAGCGAGGTGGCGGGACTTCCTCCCGGCTCCTCTCGCACGCGGGCCTGCGCCGCGCTCCTTCTTTCAGTAAAGGAAGGAGCACGGCGCCCGCCCGCGTGAGAGAGGAGGAGCCAAGTCCCGCCGCCCGTAGGCCGCCTGACGGGGCTTCCTCCAGCCGCCTCCTCACTGCGCTCCGCTCCTTCTTCCACTGAAGGAGGGAGGGGCCCCGTGCATGCGAGCGAGAGGCGTCGGGGAAGCCACATCAGACGCCTAGGGGCGGGACTTCCCCGGCTCCTTCTCCCTCGTGCAGGAAGAGGGAGGAGGAAAAA